>OX155902.1:45662779-46135693 GCA_944588485.1 Phosphuga atrata
AGTCTTGTCTGTCTAGTCTTGTCTGTCTAGTCTTGTCTGTCTAGTCTTGTCTGTCTAGTCTTGTCTGTCTAGTCTTGTCTGTCTAGTCTTGTCTGTCTAGTCTTGTCTGTCTAGTCTTGTCTGTCTAGTCTTGTCTGTCTAGTCTTGTCTGTCTAGTCTTGTCTGTCTAGTCTTGTCTGTCTAGTCTTGTCTGTCTAGTCTTGTCTGTCTAGTCTTGTCTGTCTAGTCTTGTCTGTCTAGTCTTGTCTGTCTAGTCTTGTCTGTCTAGTCTTGTCTGTCTAGTCTTGTCTGTCTAGTCTTGTCTGTCTAGTCTTGTCTGTCTAGTCTTGTCTGTCTAGTCTTGTCTGTCTAGTCTTGTCTGTCTAGTCTTGTCTGTCTAGTCTTGTCTGTCTAGTCTTGTCTGTCTAGTCTTGTCTGTCTAGTCTTGTCTGTCTAGTCTTGTCTGTCTAGTCTTGTCTGTCTAGTCTTGTCTGTCTAGTCTTGTCTGTCTAGTCTTGTCTGTCTAGTCTTGTCTGTCTAGTCTTGTCTGTCTAGTCTTGTCTGTCTAGTCTTGTCTGTCTAGTCTTGTCTGTCTAGTCTTGTCTGTCTAGTCTTGTCTGTCTAGTCTTGTCTGTCTAGTCTTGTCTGTCTAGTCTTGTCTGTCTAGTCTTGTCTGTCTAGTCTTGTCTGTCTAGTCTTGTCTGTCTAGTCTTGTCTGTCTAGTCTTGTCTGTCTAGTCTTGTCTGTCTAGTCTTGTCTGTCTAGTCTTGTCTGTCTAGTCTTGTCTGTCTAGTCTTGTCTGTCTAGTCTTGTCTGTCTAGTCTTGTCTGTCTAGTCTTGTCTGTCTAGTCTTGTCTGTCTAGTCTTGTCTGTCTAGTCTTGTCTGTCTAGTCTTGTCTGTCTAGTCTTGTCTGTCTAGTCTTGTCTGTCTAGTCTTGTCTGTCTAGTCTTGTCTGTCTAGTCTTGTCTGTCTAGTCTTGTCTGTCTAGTCTTGTCTGTCTAGTCTTGTCTGTCTAGTCTTGTCTGTCTAGTCTTGTCTGTCTAGTCTTGTCTGTCTAGTCTTGTCTGTCTAGTCTTGTCTGTCTAGTCTTGTCTGTCTAGTCTTGTCTGTCTAGTCTTGTCTGTCTAGTCTTGTCTGTCTAGTCTTGTCTGTCTAGTCTTGTCTGTCTAGTCTTGTCTGTCTAGTCTTGTCTGTCTAGTCTTGTCTGTCTAGTCTTGTCTGTCTAGTCTTGTCTGTCTAGTCTTGTCTGTCTAGTCTTGTCTGTCTAGTCTTGTCTGTCTAGTCTTGTCTGTCTAGTCTTGTCTGTCTAGTCTTGTCTGTCTAGTCTTGTCTGTCTAGTCTTGTCTGTCTAGTCTTGTCTGTCTAGTCTTGTCTGTCTAGTCTTGTCTGTCTAGTCTTGTCTGTCTAGTCTTGTCTGTCTAGTCTTGTCTGTCTAGTCTTGTCTGTCTAGTCTTGTCTGTCTAGTCTTGTCTGTCTAGTCTTGTCTGTCTAGTCTTGTCTGTCTAGTCTTGTCTGTCTAGTCTTGTCTGTCTAGTCTTGTCTGTCTAGTCTTGTCTGTCTAGTCTTGTCTGTCTAGTCTTGTCTGTCTAGTCTTGTCTGTCTAGTCTTGTCTGTCTAGTCTTGTCTGTCTAGTCTTGTCTGTCTAGTCTTGTCTGTCTAGTCTTGTCTGTCTAGTCTTGTCTGTCTAGTCTTGTCTGTCTAGTCTTGTCTGTCTAGTCTTGTCTGTCTAGTCTTGTCTGTCTAGTCTTGTCTGTCTAGTCTTGTCTGTCTAGTCTTGTCTGTCTAGTCTTGTCTGTCTAGTCTTGTCTGTCTAGTCTTGTCTGTCTAGTCTTGTCTGTCTAGTCTTGTCTGTCTAGTCTTGTCTGTCTAGTCTTGTCTGTCTAGTCTTGTCTGTCTAGTCTTGTCTGTCTAGTCTTGTCTGTCTAGTCTTGTCTGTCTAGTCTTGTCTGTCTAGTCTTGTCTGTCTAGTCTTGTCTGTCTAGTCTTGTCTGTCTAGTCTTGTCTGTCTAGTCTTGTCTGTCTAGTCTTGTCTGTCTAGTCTTGTCTGTCTAGTCTTGTCTGTCTAGTCTTGTCTGTCTAGTCTTGTCTGTCTAGTCTTGTCTGTCTAGTCTTGTCTGTCTAGTCTTGTCTGTCTAGTCTTGTCTGTCTAGTCTTGTCTGTCTAGTCTTGTCTGTCTAGTCTTGTCTGTCTAGTCTTGTCTGTCTAGTCTTGTCTGTCTAGTCTTGTCTGTCTAGTCTTGTCTGTCTAGTCTTGTCTGTCTAGTCTTGTCTGTCTAGTCTTGTCTGTCTAGTCTTGTCTGTCTAGTCTTGTCTGTCTAGTCTTGTCTGTCTAGTCTTGTCTGTCTAGTCTTGTCTGTCTAGTCTTGTCTGTCTAGTCTTGTCTGTCTAGTCTTGTCTGTCTAGTCTTGTCTGTCTAGTCTTGTCTGTCTAGTCTTGTCTGTCTAGTCTTGTCTGTCTAGTCTTGTCTGTCTAGTCTTGTCTGTCTAGTCTTGTCTGTCTAGTCTTGTCTGTCTAGTCTTGTCTGTCTAGTCTTGTCTGTCTAGTCTTGTCTGTCTAGTCTTGTCTGTCTAGTCTTGTCTGTCTAGTCTTGTCTGTCTAGTCTTGTCTGTCTAGTCTTGTCTGTCTAGTCTTGTCTGTCTAGTCTTGTCTGTCTAGTCTTGTCTGTCTAGTCTTGTCTGTCTAGTCTTGTCTGTCTAGTCTTGTCTGTCTAGTCTTGTCTGTCTAGTCTTGTCTGTCTAGTCTTGTCTGTCTAGTCTTGTCTGTCTAGTCTTGTCTGTCTAGTCTTGTCTGTCTAGTCTTGTCTGTCTAGTCTTGTCTGTCTAGTCTTGTCTGTCTAGTCTTGTCTGTCTAGTCTTGTCTGTCTAGTCTTGTCTGTCTAGTCTTGTCTGTCTAGTCTTGTCTGTCTAGTCTTGTCTGTCTAGTCTTGTCTGTCTAGTCTTGTCTGTCTAGTCTTGTCTGTCTAGTCTTGTCTGTCTAGTCTTGTCTGTCTAGTCTTGTCTGTCTAGTCTTGTCTGTCTAGTCTTGTCTGTCTAGTCTTGTCTGTCTAGTCTTGTCTGTCTAGTCTTGTCTGTCTAGTCTTGTCTGTCTAGTCTTGTCTGTCTAGTCTTGTCTGTCTAGTCTTGTCTGTCTAGTCTTGTCTGTCTAGTCTTGTCTGTCTAGTCTTGTCTGTCTAGTCTTGTCTGTCTAGTCTTGTCTGTCTAGTCTTGTCTGTCTAGTCTTGTCTGTCTAGTCTTGTCTGTCTAGTCTTGTCTGTCTAGTCTTGTCTGTCTAGTCTTGTCTGTCTAGTCTTGTCTGTCTAGTCTTGTCTGTCTAGTCTTGTCTGTCTAGTCTTGTCTGTCTAGTCTTGTCTGTCTAGTCTTGTCTGTCTAGTCTTGTCTGTCTAGTCTTGTCTGTCTAGTCTTGTCTGTCTAGTCTTGTCTGTCTAGTCTTGTCTGTCTAGTCTTGTCTGTCTAGTCTTGTCTGTCTAGTCTTGTCTGTCTAGTCTTGTCTGTCTAGTCTTGTCTGTCTAGTCTTGTCTGTCTAGTCTTGTCTGTCTAGTCTTGTCTGTCTAGTCTTGTCTGTCTAGTCTTGTCTGTCTAGTCTTGTCTGTCTAGTCTTGTCTGTCTAGTCTTGTCTGTCTAGTCTTGTCTGTCTAGTCTTGTCTGTCTAGTCTTGTCTGTCTAGTCTTGTCTGTCTAGTCTTGTCTGTCTAGTCTTGTCTGTCTAGTCTTGTCTGTCTAGTCTTGTCTGTCTAGTCTTGTCTGTCTAGTCTTGTCTGTCTAGTCTTGTCTGTCTAGTCTTGTCTGTCTAGTCTTGTCTGTCTAGTCTTGTCTGTCTAGTCTACTTGTCTGTCTAGTCTCTTGTCTGTCTAGTCTTGTCTGTCTAGTCTTGTCTGTCTAGTCTTGTCTGTCTAGTCTTGTCTGTCTAGTCTTGTCTGTCTAGTCTTGTCTGTCTAGTCTTGTCTGTCTAGTCTTGTCTGTCTAGTCTTGTCTGTCTAGTCTTGTCTGTCTAGTCTTGTCTGTCTAGTCTTGTCTGTCTAGTCTTGTCTGTCTAGTCTTGTCTGTCTAGTCTTGTCTGTCTAGTCTTGTCTGTCTAGTCTTGTCTGTCTAGTCTTGTCTGTCTAGTCTTGTCTGTCTAGTCTTGTCTGTCTAGTCTTGTCTGTCTAGTCTTGTCTGTCTAGTCTTGTCTGTCTAGTCTTGTCTGTCTAGTCTTGTCTGTCTAGTCTTGTCTGTCTAGTCTTGTCTGTCTAGTCTTGTCTGTCTAGTCTTGTCTGTCTAGTCTTGTCTGTCTAGTCTTGTCTGTCTAGTCTTGTCTGTCTAGTCTTGTCTGTCTAGTCTTGTCTGTCTAGTCTTGTCTGTCTAGTCTTGTCTGTCTAGTCTTGTCTGTCTAGTCTTGTCTGTCTAGTCTTGTCTGTCTAGTCTTGTCTGTCTAGTCTTGTCTGTCTAGTCTTGTCTGTCTAGTCTTGTCTGTCTAGTCTTGTCTGTCTAGTCTTGTCTGTCTAGTCTTGTCTGTCTAGTCTTGTCTGTCTAGTCTTGTCTGTCTAGTCTTGTCTGTCTAGTCTTGTCTGTCTAGTCTTGTCTGTCTAGTCTTGTCTGTCTAGTCTTGTCTGTCTAGTCTTGTCTGTCTAGTCTTGTCTGTCTAGTCTTGTCTGTCTAGTCTTGTCTGTCTAGTCTTGTCTGTCTAGTCTTGTCTGTCTAGTCTTGTCTGTCTAGTCTTGTCTGTCTAGTCTTGTCTGTCTAGTCTTGTCTGTCTAGTCTTGTCTGTCTAGTCTTGTCTGTCTAGTCTTGTCTGTCTAGTCTTGTCTGTCTAGTCTTGTCTGTCTAGTCTTGTCTGTCTAGTCTTGTCTGTCTAGTCTTGTCTGTCTAGTCTTGTCTGTCTAGTCTTGTCTGTCTAGTCTTGTCTGTCTAGTCTTGTCTGCTAGTCTTGTCTGTCTAGTCTTGTCTGTCTAGTCTTGTCTGTCTAGTCTTGTCTGTCTAGTCTTGTCTGTCTAGTCTTGTCTGTCTAGTCTTGTCTGTCTAGTCTTGTCTGTCTAGTCTTGTCTGTCTAGTCTTGTCTGTCTAGTCTTGTCTGTCTAGTCTTGTCTGTCTAGTCTTGTCTGTCTAGTCTTGTCTGTCTAGTCTTGTCTGTCTAGTCTTGTCTGTCTAGTCTTGTCTGTCTAGTCTTGTCTGTCTAGTCTTGTCTGTCTAGTCTTGTCTGTCTAGTCTTGTCTGTCTAGTCTTGTCTGTCTAGTCTTGTCTGTCTAGTCTTGTCTGTCTAGTCTTGTCTGTCTAGTCTTGTCTGTCTAGTCTTGTCTGTCTAGTCTTGTCTGTCTAGTCTTGTCTGTCTAGTCTTGTCTGTCTAGTCTTGTCTGTCTAGTCTTGTCTGTCTAGTCTTGTCTGTCTAGTCTTGTCTGTCTAGTCTTGTCTGTCTAGTCTTGTCTGTCTAGTCTTGTCTGTCTAGTCTTGTCTGTCTAGTCTTGTCTGTCTAGTCTTGTCTGTCTAGTCTTGTCTGTCTAGTCTTGTCTGTCTAGTCTTGTCTGTCTAGTCTTGTCTGTCTAGTCTTGTCTGTCTAGTCTTGTCTGTCTAGTCTTGTCTGTCTAGTCTTGTCTGTCTAGTCTTGTCTGTCTAGTCTTGTCTGTCTAGTCTTGTCTGTCTAGTCTTGTCTGTCTAGTCTTGTCTGTCTAGTCTTGTCTGTCTAGTCTTGTCTGTCTAGTCTTGTCTGTCTAGTCTTGTCTGTCTAGTCTTGTCTGTCTAGTCTTGTCTGTCTAGTCTTGTCTGTCTAGTCTTGTCTGTCTAGTCTTGTCTGTCTAGTCTTGTCTGTCTAGTCTTGTCTGTCTAGTCTTGTCTGTCTAGTCTTGTCTGTCTAGTCTTGTCTGTCTAGTCTTGTCTGTCTAGTCTTGTCTGTCTAGTCTTGTCTGTCTAGTCTTGTCTGTCTAGTCTTGTCTGTCTAGTCTTGTCTGTCTAGTCTTGTCTGTCTAGTCTTGTCTGTCTAGTCTTGTCTGTCTAGTCTTGTCTGTCTAGTCTTGTCTGTCTAGTCTTGTCTGTCTAGTCTTGTCTGTCTAGTCTTGTCTGTCTAGTCTTGTCTGTCTAGTCTTGTCTGTCTAGTCTTGTCTGTCTAGTCTTGTCTGTCTAGTCTTGTCTGTCTAGTCTTGTCTGTCTAGTCTTGTCTGTCTAGTCTTGTCTGTCTAGTCTTGTCTGTCTAGTCTTGTCTGTCTAGTCTTGTCTGTCTAGTCTTGTCTGTCTAGTCTTGTCTGTCTAGTCTTGTCTGTCTAGTCTTGTCTGTCTAGTCTTGTCTGTCTAGTCTTGTCTGTCTAGTCTTGTCTGTCTAGTCTTGTCTGTCTAGTCTTGTCTGTCTAGTCTTGTCTGTCTAGTCTTGTCTGTCTAGTCTTGTCTGTCTAGTCTTGTCTGTCTAGTCTTGTCTGTCTAGTCTTGTCTGTCTAGTCTTGTCTGTCTAGTCTTGTCTGTCTAGTCTTGTCTGTCTAGTCTTGTCTGTCTAGTCTTGTCTGTCTAGTCTTGTCTGTCTAGTCTTGTCTGTCTAGTCTTGTCTGTCTAGTCTTGTCTGTCTAGTCTTGTCTGTCTAGTCTTGTCTGTCTAGTCTTGTCTGTCTAGTCTTGTCTGTCTAGTCTTGTCTGTCTAGTCTTGTCTGTCTAGTCTTGTCTGTCTAGTCTTGTCTGTCTAGTCTTGTCTGTCTAGTCTTGTCTGTCTAGTCTTGTCTGTCTAGTCTTGTCTGTCTAGTCTTGTCTGTCTAGTCTTGTCTGTCTAGTCTTGTCTGTCTAGTCTTGTCTGTCTAGTCTTGTCTGTCTAGTCTTGTCTGTCTAGTCTTGTCTGTCTAGTCTTGTCTGTCTAGTCTTGTCTGTCTAGTCTTGTCTGTCTAGTCTTGTCTGTCTAGTCTTGTCTGTCTAGTCTTGTCTGTCTAGTCTTGTCTGTCTAGTCTTGTCTGTCTAGTCTTGTCTGTCTAGTCTTGTCTGTCTAGTCTTGTCTGTCTAGTCTTGTCTGTCTAGTCTTGTCTGTCTAGTCTTGTCTGTCTAGTCTTGTCTGTCTAGTCTTGTCTGTCTAGTCTTGTCTGTCTAGTCTTGTCTGTCTAGTCTTGTCTGTCTAGTCTTGTCTGTCTAGTCTTGTCTGTCTAGTCTTGTCTGTCTAGTCTTGTCTGTCTAGTCTTGTCTGTCTAGTCTTGTCTGTCTAGTCTTGTCTGTCTAGTCTTGTCTGTCTAGTCTTGTCTGTCTAGTCTTGTCTGTCTAGTCTTGTCTGTCTAGTCTTGTCTGTCTAGTCTTGTCTGTCTAGTCTTGTCTGTCTAGTCTTGTCTGTCTAGTCTTGTCTGTCTAGTCTTGTCTGTCTAGTCTTGTCTGTCTAGTCTTGTCTGTCTAGTCTTGTCTGTCTAGTCTTGTCTGTCTAGTCTTGTCTGTCTAGTCTGTCTAGTCTTGTCTGTCTAGTCTTGTCTGTCTAGTCTTGTCTGTCTAGTCTTGTCTGTCTAGTCTTGTCTGTCTAGTCTTGTCTGTCTAGTCTTGTCTGTCTAGTCTTGTCTGTCTAGTCTTGTCTGTCTAGTCTTGTCTGTCTAGTCTTGTCTGTCTAGTCTTGTCTGTCTAGTCTTGTCTGTCTAGTCTTGTCTGTCTAGTTTTGTCTGGCTAGTCTTGTCTGTCTAGTCTTGTCTGTCTAGTCTTGTCTGTCTAGTCTTGTCTGTCTAGTCTTGTTTGTCTAGTCAAATCAAATCAAATCAAATAGTATTTATTTCGATATATAAAGTTTACATTTGAAACAAGCAGCAAGCGCAGTTATAATACAAACTTAACGAAATATGTCAAACAAACAAAAAAAAAAAAAAAAATACTACTAATAAAAGTAATTATAATAGTAATAATAATAGTAGGAACAACATTGAACATAATAATTGTAATAATAAAAATAATAGTAATAATTACAATAAATATAAATAAAAAATGCTTCAATAATGGTATAAATCTATATACATCAAATGATATTTGTTGAGTAGGAGTTTATATTGTTAATATATTCTTGTAGATTATAAGGTTCCATGTCAACTAGGATAGTCCGTATTTGCTTAGAAAATCTTTTAATGTCTGTGATGGCTTTTAACTGCCTTGGGAGTGTATTATAAATTTTTAGGTGTGTATATGGTGGCAAACTCTCGGTCATAGTTAACTTGTGTTTAGGCAAGATGAATGTTTTATTTTTTCCTCTGGTATTCTTATTACAGTTTTTGTGAATTTCGAAAAGGTGTTTATGCTTCACAGTAAAAATTATTATTTCATATAGGTATGTTCCAGTGACCGTTAAAATGTTTAATTTCTTAAACATGCCGCGACACGACTGTTTGTAGTTTAGATTTAGCATTACTCTGATAACTCTTTTTTGTACAACAAATATATTCTTAATATCCTTTCCGCTACCCCAGAAGATGATCCCAAAACGAAGACAAGAGTGAAAATTTGCATAGTAAACTATTTTTAATATGTCCAAATTTAAATATTTTTGTAAAATTCGGATGGCATATGTAACTTTATTCAATTTTGCTTCTAGCGTTAGGATATGTGTTTTCCAGTTTAGGCAGCAGTCTATGTTTACTCCAAGAAGTTTTATGTCCGTAGTGATTTCTAGTTCGTTTTGTCCTATTTGCAACTGTTTCGGATAATTTATCAGCGATCTGTTTGTCTTAAAAATAATGATATTGGTTTTTGCTGTGTTCATAGTTAACTTATTGATATTGAACCAATCAATGATTTTTGACATGACGTAGTTTGCATTAATGCTTATTTCTTCTGCTATGTTATTATTAATTATCATGCTGGTATCATCTGCAAATATTACCATTTTATGTGGTGATGATATAATTGACGGTATATCATTTATATATAATATAAATAACAAAGGTCCCAATATACTTCCCTGCGGAATCCCTATTGTTATTGTACTTGTTTTTGACTTTACTTCCTGGCTTTTTGAAAAAATCCTAGTTTGTTGATTCCTGTTAGATAGGTACGAATTAAACCAATTAAGGGCAATTCCCCTTACACCATATTTAAATAATTTCTCCAAAAGAATGCAATGGTCCACCGTATCGTAGGCTTTTGAGAGGTCGATCAATATGCCACATGGGATGGACTTATCTTCTAACTGTTTAGATATGTTCTCTATAAAATTGAAACAAGCTGTATCTATACCCCTGCCTTTTCTAAAACCATGTTGTTCTTTACTTAATATATTGAATCTTTCTAGGAAATTTATTGTTTTTATGTACATGATTTTTTCAAAAATTTTGGAAAAAGTTGGTAGTGTACTTATTGGTCTATAGTTTTCTATATTATTCCTATTTCCTTTTTTGAAAACCGGTGTTATTAGTGCGTGTTTTAAACTATCTGGAAAGATGCCATAATTTAGAGAATTGTTAATTATGTATGTTAATGGTTCCACAATCTCCAAAAATAAATAATTTATTATAGATAAAGGAACCTCGTCCATACCGGCTTGTTCCATATAGTCTTGTCCATATAGTCCATCCATCCATATAGTCTTGTCTGTCTAGTCTTGTCTGTCTAGTCTTGTCTGTCTAGTCTTGTCTCTCTAGTCGTGTCTGTCTAGTCTTGTCTGTCTAGTCTTGTCTGTCTAGTATTGTCTGTCTAGTCTGTCTAGTCTTGTCTGTCTAGTCTTGTCTGTCTAGTCTTGTCTGTCTAGTCTTGTCTGTCTAGTCTTGTCTGTCTAGTCTTGTCTGTCTAGTCTTGTCTGTCTAGTCTTGTCTGTCTAGTCTTGTCTGTCTAGTCTTGTCTGTCTAGTCTTGTCTGTCTAGTCTTGTCTGTCTAGTCTTGTCTGTCTAGTCTTGTCTGTCTAGTCTTGTCTGTCTAGTCTTGTCTGTCTAGTCTTATCTGTCTAGTCTTGTCTGTCTAGTCTTGTCTGTCTAGTCTTGTCTGTCTAGTCTTCTCTGTCTAGTCGTGTAAGTCTAGTCTTGTAAGTCTAGTCTTGTCTGCCAATTCCTGTGTCTCTTAACATGTCTTAAATTAAATTGGCGATGCAACGGCATTAACCAATGTAAACGAATACGAGTATTATTTTTCTGTCGACGCTAAAACTTGCAAGTCTCGCCTTATTAACTCGCTTAATGGACGGCGACACTGCACGTTACGTAAGCCCCGAGAATAATACCTCAGCGGTTTTAATGCAGTCTAGAATTAAGTTCTAATTGCCGCATGGAAATTGTTAATTTGCGTGAGAGGAAAACGGTTACAGTAGTTTGCTGCAGTTTTTCTAAGGAAACTTTCTTTTAACTAATTAGCCGCTTGCAAATCTAAGCCGTAAAATTTCGAAAACAAATAAAGTGAAGGGTAAGTTTATTGTGTCTGCGAGTCTCCGGATATAATGTAATTTTATATTTATCTTGTGATGTTACAAGGTTTGTTAACTCTACACCGAGTCGGAAGTGCAATATATTGTTTCCTCATATACATAATAGCTTATAAAATTTAAATAAACTTTTTTCCATGTAGATATATAGCTTTGATAAGCTGCTATGCCTTCTCTATCTAATCTTTCCTTTGTGTCTATAGATGCTTTTCTAGTGACTAGTCTGGTTAATAAAGCTTTCTGGTCTAGTCTTATCTATCAAATATTGTCTATTTACTATAGTCTAATTGTATCTAACTACTGATAAATAAGTGATCTAATTAAGATAAGGCAACACGAGACAAAACTGCTTAGCCTTGTCTATCCAATCTATCCTCTGTGTCTATAGATAGCTTTCTAGTCTTTTTAATTTAACCTACTTGTCTAGTCTTATTTATCAAGTATTGTCTATTCACAGTCTATTTGTATTTATTTACATAGATCAGAGTATGATGGTTCAGAATGTGCTGTAATTAAGATAGGGCATCACAAGACAAATCTGTTAAGCCTTGTCTAATCTTTCCTCTGTATTTATAAATGTCTTGATACTGACTAGTCTTGTTAATTCAGTCTACTGGTCCAGTCTTATCTATCAAGTATTGTCGATTTACTATAGTCCAATTGTATCTAACCACATAGTTTAGAACAAGATAGTTCAGACTGAAATCTAATTAAGATAAGGCAACACAAGACAAATCTGCTTTTAGCCGTGTCTATCCAATCTTTTTTCTGAGTCTATAGCTGGCTTTCTACTGACTAGTATTTTTAATTCAATCTACTTGTCTAGTCTTATCTATCGAGTATTGTCTATTCACTATAGTCTAATTGTATTTATCTACATAGATCAGAGTAAGATAGTTCAGACTGTGCTCTAATTAAGATAGGGCATTACAAGACAAATCTGTTAAGCCCTGCCTAATCTTTCCTCTGAATCTGTAAATGTAGTAATACTGACTAGTCTTGTTAATGCTGTCTACTGGTCCAGTCTTATCTATCAAGTATTGTCGATTCACTATAGTATAATTGTATCTAACTACATTATTTAGAACAAGATAGTTCAGACTGTTATATAATTAAGATAAGGCAACACATGCCAAATCTGCTAAGCCTTATCAATCTAATCTTTCCTCTATGACTATATATGTCTTCCTACCGACCATTCTTGTTATTTCATTCTACTTGTCTAGACTTATCTATCAACTATTGTCTATTCGCTATTGTCTAATTATATCGAACTACCTAGTTCATACTGTGACCTATTTAAGATAAGACACTATAACATAAATCTGCTAATTTTTGTCCATCTAATCTTTCCTCTGTGTCCTACTGGTCTAATCTTATCTATCAAGTATTGTCTATTCACTATAGTCTAATTGTATCTATCTACATAGTTTTAAAGAAGATTTAGTTAGTAGTCTGTAATGGATTCATAACAGCACTCATATGCGTGCGGTTATGGTTTGCCGAGTGCAATAAAATTTTCTCAATATGTATTGGAGATTTTTTTATTTAGAAATGGCATAAAAGGGCGAAAAATAGAATAAAAAGTATTAAAAACTTGTTCATAGGACGTTTTTCGCACTTGTCCATTAGAAAACTCGTCGTTTTCTAAACATGGACGCGTGCTGCAAGACCGCGCTCATTGTCTCACAGGACACAAGTCCGTCTTCGTGTTGGTTTCCCTAAATTGCATTTAAATTCAAACACAACACCTTTGTACTAATAAATGCTTTTTCTTTGTTACAGGTGAGTCTCATATAATTAGATTTTTCTGACAGGACGATTACTACACGTAAGTAAGAAGATTACATGTGTTTATGTAAGATTTTTTTGATAGATTTTGTCCATGATTGAATAAAAAAATTATTACCTCCTTAGATTATATTATGTGATATTTTCTATTTTGCGTCTGCAATGAAATCATAACAGCACTCATATGCGTGCGATTATGGCCCGCCGAGTGCGATGAAATTTTCTCAATATGTATGGGCGATTTTTTTATTTACGAATGGCATAAAAGGGCGCAAAATAGAAAAAATACTATAAGAAACTCGTTCGAAAGGCGTTTTGCAGCACTAGTACATTAGAAAACTCCTCGCTACGCTCGTCGTTTTCCAAACTTGGACGCGTGCTATAAAAACGTGCTTACTGAACTCGTCCTTACTATTATGTAAAGCTTGAGTTGTAAAGCTTCTTTATGTAAAGCTTGAAATTTTGAGTTTTAAATTTCCAATTTCCAAACAATTGTATAACGAATTTCCTTGGTTTATCAAATTTTCGTTTCTGACAATTTTTTTTTTTAATTTGGATTTTCTTAAAATATTTTTGGAAAAAGAATAAATTAATTGTCCATTTCCGTAATTTGGACTACACACATAAGACTGGATATGAAATATTTCAAGAAATATTTATTTATTTATCTATTTAGCAGGTGTATTATTACATTATTACATTATACCAAGGAGTCAAAAAGAAATAATGATAGACAGAAGACTTATATACTATAACATTTAAATAATTGGGCTGACAATAAAATATACTCCTTTTCGCTGAGGATAAATCTGTGCGGGAACCTGCTCGTTTTTATTATTTTCTCTTTTTTTTTTTTATTATACGAATATTACATTTTATAATAATAATACAAATAATACATTTCGCTCTAGCCTTGAAAAAAATCTGTATGATTTGATGAGATGAAAATGCAATGAGCCATTTTCTCAAAACCTTGTTTTTATTGTTCAGTCTTTTATGGTTCATAGCTTTAAAGTTTTCCGGTAATCAATTAAACACTTTACGACTAATGTAACGAACGTGAGTTCTACGTCCAATTTATTTTTTTATTGTTGGTAAACGTACTTTGATATTTCTATAGCGATATAATAATTTATCATTGTACTCGTTTTTAATTGAAGCGAAATTGTAAAGCACCGATTTCTCTAGAAAAAATCTGTGTATACTAGTTATTTTCTTGCTCCTAAAGATAGTTTCAAAGGAGTACATTTGTTGATTCTTGAAGATAACTTTTAAAATCTTTTTATGAAGATGGTGTAGCGGTTTTAGAGTGTTTTCATAACAACCTCCCCATACTAGGATTCCGTAGGTTACTATTGGCCAGAAAAGTGCAAAATAAACTTGCAACAACTGCTTTCGTTAAATATAACCCGAAGTTTATAAAATAAGTAAATAAGATATCTTGTTCTTTTTGTAATATATGTGATATGCTGCGTCCATTTTAGATTACAATCGATTATTATTCCTAGATATTTTGTATAACTCACCCTTTTGATTTCGGGGCAATCACATCCGAATGTGTTACACATTTTTTTGTGAATTTGAATTTTACATGTTACAGGTATACTATCAACATACCAGCCATATATCATAAAAAGTGTTTTATCTAAATTCAAGGATAAATGATTTAAGTTCAGCCAGTTTGCGATTTTGTTAATTTTTCTTTCCGCTTGGTTTATGACAACGTCCCATGACATGCCTTTCATAATGATCTCTGTATCATCTGCATATGCTACAATTTCCTAATGATAATAAAAATAAAATCGGTCCAAGTATAGTGCCTTGAGGCACACCTTAACTGTATCTTCATGACTATTCATATCACCTAGTTTGACGAACTGTTTTCGGTCACTCAGGTAATTTTCAAGAAATTTTCCAGTTCTAAAACCCATTTTCCCAGCTTAAACAACAAAATCTTGTGATTGACTGTGTCGTACACTTTAGCTAAATCAAAAAACACTGCGGCACAAGGCATGTTATCGTTTAGGGCATTATATATCTGGCCAATCACTACACTCATAGCGTTATCGGTGCTCATTCCTTCTCTGAAACCAAATTGCATGGTATAAAGAATGTCGTGTTTATTTATGAAGCTGTGGGATTGGTGAGTGGGATATGTAAAACTCACCTCTTATCCACTTAACTATTTATATTCAAAACGAACAATTACAAATCGTGTAATAATAAACAAAATAATACAAACAATAACAATAAAGTCAATACACAAACACGTACACGTAGAATCGCCTCAGCTCTATAACCGCGCGGCACACACTCCTCCCTGTCTCTCTCCTCTGTGTAAAACAGGGTTTTTTAGTCTTCGCAGTTGGTATCCCACATCACTCCCCCGCTAAGACCGTCACTACGGGCGATAGTATTCGGGGAAGTGAACTTTCCTACCCGAACGTGTCGTCTTCTGGATGTCGTTTGGGGTATGGCTACCTGTATTGTTCTCTGTGTAGTCTGTGTCCATTGTGTACGCCGGTTTTAGTCTGTCTATTGAAACTGTCCTTTCCTTGTCCTTAATTAAAATTTTGAAGGTTTTATTTCCTTTCTCTAAAACTTTGTACGGTCCTGTGTATGTCGGTTGTAAAGCTGTACGTACGGCGTCCTGTCGTAAAAATACCTGGTCAGATGTATGTAGGTTTTTATGTATAAATCTCGGTTTTGGTGTGTGGTGTGCTGCTGGTGTTGGTTTTAAATTGCTGGTGAAAGATTGTAATCTTGAGATATAGTCCGTAATGTCCGGTAGTACTTGCTCCTTCGCGTCAAAAAATTCACCAGGCAAACGCAAGGGTTCACCATATAATATTTCGGCTACGGAAGCTTGCACGTCCTCTTTCCACGCACTGCGTATACCCAACAAGACAAGAGGTAGGGATTCAGTCCATTGTTGGTCCATTAGCAGCTTTAAGTTGTCTGTGGAACCTTTCTATTATGCCATTTGCTGCTGGATGGTAAGCGGTAGTTGTTTTGTGTTGAGATCCAATAAGTTTTGTAAGAGACTTGAATAGATTGGATTCAAATTGTTTTCCACGATCGGTGGTTATACTCACTGGACAACCGAAACGTGAAATCTATCCTTATAGGAGAGCCTTAGCTGTTGTTTCAGCGGTAATGTCGGCGATAGGTATTACCTCAGGCCATCGTGAAAACCTGTCGATTGCTGTGAGGCAATACTTAAATCCGTTTGACAGTGGCAATGGTCCCACAAGATCGATGTGTACATGCATAAATCTAGCTGGAGGTAAGGTATAGGTACTCAAAGGTGATGAGACGTGCCTGTGTACCTTTGCTCGTTGACAAGAGAGACATGCTCTGCTCCATTCGCGGCAATCCTTTCGAACTCCTGGCCATACGAATCGGTTAGTAACCAGTCTAATCGATGCATTTGCTCCGGGGTGGCTGTTAGAATGTATTGATTCGAATGTTTTGTATCTCATTGACTTTACGACGAAGGGCCTTGGAGAAGATGTACTCATGTCACAAATGAGGTAAATCGACGTACCTGGTAAGCGAATTTTCTGCAGGTCAAGCGAACATCCATCGGATAATAGCTTTTTTAGCTCTGGGTCGATCTGCTGTTGCTTAACCAATTCCTTGAAGTCAATCAAAGCTGCGACAACGTCGATTTAGACTCTGGACAATGTATCGGCGACTACGTTGTCTTTCCCACTAATGTGCTGAACATCGGTGGAAAACTGAGAAATATAATCCAGGTATCGAAACTGCCTGGGAGAATATTTGTCTCGATTCGTTTCGAAGGCATGCCTAAGAGGTCGGTGATCTGTGTAGATTGTGAATGGCCTGGCTTCTAACATATGACGAAAGTATTGGATGGATTTGTATATTGCCAAAAGTTCCCTATCGTAAGGGCTATATTTAATTTGTACAGGACTAAGTTTTCGGGAGAAAAACGCTAGTGGTTGCCAATCATTACCATGCTTCTGTTGGAGTACGCTTCCGATAGCCATACTTGAAGCGTCGGTTACTAAAGCTAGCTGGCGCTTGCAATCCGGGTGTGCCAATAGAGCTGCCTCCTTGAGTCCGGTTTTGCACTTTTCAAAAGCGTCACGCTGCTCTAGGCTCAATTCTATAGGTTGTGAACCTTTAGCAGAACTTTTAACAATGGCATTCAATGGAGCTTGCAATTCAGCAGAGTGAGGTAAGAATCGATAGTAAAAGTTATACATGCCGAGAAATCGACGCAACTCTCTGATTGTTTTGGGCTCTGGAAACTTCTTGATGGTTTCTATTTTGTTATCCATTGATTGGATTCCAGCGGCAGAAACATGGTATCCTAGAAAGTTTATGGCAGGAACTCCAAATATACACTTCGATGTATTGAGCACTATTCCGTACTACTGCAGTCTCATGGAGATTTCGTGTAAATGATGCTCATGATCTACTTTTGTGGCAGAATAGATCAAAAGATCGTCAATAAATCCGTAACAGAAATTGAGGCCTCTGGTGACTTCATCTATAAATCTTTGAAATGTTTGTCCTGCGTTTCTCCAAAAGTCCAAATGTCATTGTCGGAAATTCGTACAGGAAATTCGGAGTTGTGATGGCTGTTTTTTCTATATTAGGTGGATAAACTGGTATTTGGTTGTACGCTTTAACTAGGTCAATTTTCGAAAAGATGGTGCATCCTGAAAGATCTAGGTTAAAGTCGTGTATATGCTTTATGGGATATTTGTCTGGGATAGTCCTGGCGTTAAGAGAACGGTAGTCGCCGCATGGACGCCACCCGTTGTCTTTCTTTGGTGCTAAATGCAGAGGTGAAGACCAAGGGCTGTCGGACGGGCGCGCTGTACCATTCTTGATCATTTCAAAAAATTCGTTCTTAGCTATCTGCAACTTATCAGGTGGTAAACGGCGAGGTCGACTAGATATAGGTGGACCTGGAGTCGTTTTGATATAGTGAACTGTGTTATGTGTACAGGGACTAGGTGTTCCAGCTGGTCTTGTAATATCAGGGTACTGCTTTAGAATTGAGAAATATATATTTTCGTTGTTGCTGCTGGTCCTGATAGACGAGACTTTTTCATTCGGCTTTACGGGATATGCGTCAGTGACTAATGAAGTTGTGTTGTCTATCAAACTTGAGTTTCTGCAGTCGACAAGAATGTTAAAGTAAGATAGAAAATCTACTCCTATAATGGCCTTTGTAACATCAGCTATTACAAATCTCCATGAAAAATCTCGACGGAGACCAAGATTGGGAGATAAATGAGCAAAACCATAAGTAGGTATTAAAGATCCGTTATCTGCGAAAAGGTTATATCCAGTCTCTCGGTGTTTGCCTTTGGTGGCAGATCGCGGGAAAACGCAAAGATCTGATCCGGTATCCACGAGGAATTTTGTCTTTGTCTTGCGGTCTGTGACGAAGAGGCGGCCGGAAGTTTGATGACAGTCGTTGGCCGCTACTGACGGCTGTCTTGCAAGTTTACCGTTGCGTTGTACTCACATGGCGAC
This sequence comes from Phosphuga atrata, assembly GCA_944588485.1. Taxonomy (NCBI): domain Eukaryota; kingdom Metazoa; phylum Arthropoda; class Insecta; order Coleoptera; family Silphidae; genus Phosphuga; species Phosphuga atrata. Next base: position 45,680,373 of record OX155902.1, read on the forward strand.
GTTCATTTCTGGGCTTTGTCCTTAAAACGTCGGTCATACCAGCAAATAAACTGATTCGATGGTGAACGGTGTCTGGATGAACTCCTATTGTGAGAGACTGACCGGGTCCGCGGTCTGAATCTAACTTGAGTGGTTAGAGCTGCAACCTGACGAGTGAGGTCAGCCATGTTCTTCATCATCTGCTCTATAAGGGGTGAATTCTCAGCGCTAGGTTGTTGACTGCTGGTACTGGCTATTTGAGGCAAAGGGAATTGGCAGATATATATATATATATATATATATATATATATATATATATATATATATATATATATAGATAGGAATTTCGCTAAGGGAATCTCGGTGTGTGTAGCTATAATTGTTTGCACGTGCTGGGGTAGACGGGTCGTCCACAAAGCACGCATGAAGTCGTCTGGTACGGCTGCCAGTGTTTGTAGATGACGTAGAAATTGGGATTGTTTACGATTACCGAGTTCTTCATGCATCAGTAATTGCTGCACTTTTTTTTCTTTTGAAGCTGACAACCGCTTAATAAGCTATGACTTCAATGTCTCGTAGTAATTTTCATTCAGGGGAGAAGTTATTAAATCGAGTAACTCGGCTGAAATCTGGTTTCCTAATTGAGATATAACGTAATACAATTTGGTCGTATCTGCCGTCACACCAGACATGATAAATTGTGCTTCCAGTTGTGCAAACCAAACATCGGGACGATCTGGCCAAAATTCTGGTATTTTCACTCCAACGCGGCATAATTCCAAAGTTTCGTTTTTCGCCATCTTATGGTTGCTGTTTGAAAGACGAAACGGTGTTGCGGTGGGTAACTTGGATAACGGATGTATCGATCGGCGTCGTTTGATTGGTTATGTTTTTTTTTTTTTAATATTTGCGCACTGTTGTTCTAATTAGTTCTTAGTCAGGCACTGTTATTGTTCTTAGACGGGCACTCTTATTGTTCCTTGTCGGGCACTATTATTGTTCTTTGTCGGGCGCTACTATTGTTCTTTGTCGGTGTCACCAATGTGGGATTGGTGAGTGGGATGTGTAAATCTCACCTCTTATCCACTTAACTATTTATTTTCAAAACGAACAATTACAAATCTTGTAATAATAAACAAAATACAAACAATAACAATAAAGTCAATACACAAACACGTACACGTAGAATCGTCTCAGCTCTCTAATCGCGCGGCACACACTCCTCCCTGTCTCTCTCCTCTGTGTAAAACAGGGTTTTTTACTCTTCGCAGTTGGTATCCCACAAAGCTATTGATTCTAGATTTAAGTATTTTTTCAAAATTTTTGTTTTGTTTTACAAAATTAGAAATAAGAGAGATAGGTCTGTAATTCGTAGGATTTGTAACATCACCAGTTTTGAATATTGGTACAATTTCAGCTTTTTTAAAGAGATTTGGAAAGATAGCTTTATCGATATAATTGTTTATTGTTTCGGACAATGGCTGAGCAATGACATATACAATCAATTTGATAATTTTCACAGTTATTTGGTCAATTCCAGAAGATTTCTTACAATTCATGTTATTTGCAATGTCGGTAACCTCAAATCTACTTGTTGGCTTAATGAAAAAGCTGTCACTCACCACATTTCTCATGTATGTCGTCTCAAAATTATTCCTCATAAATTTTTCCGCCATTTGAAATCCGTTATTTGTGAAAACAGAATTTAAGTCTTTTGCAATCTCTAATTTATCTGTAACGATTTTGTTTTTAGATAAAGATAAAATTTCTTCAAGGTTAGGTTTAGTTTTTGATTAACCTAAAATTATCAAATTGATTGTAGATGTCATTGCTCAGCCATTGTCCGAAACAATAAACAATTATATCGATAAAGCTATCTTTCCAAATCTCTTTAAAAAAGCACAAAATTTTGGTCTCTAGGAAATTCCAAAGGCATTTTCTGTTTCTTGTTAGGTCATTAAGCGTGTCGTTATAATAATTAACTTTTGCCTGCTGTATCATGGTTTTCGCTCGGATTTTTTTTTAAATTTTTTTTATACAAGAAATCTTTAATTTTACAAGATTTTATCAATCCCTTTGTTATCCATTGCATCCTAACCTTATCTTTATTTCTTGACCTAACCTTAAACTTAGCCTTATCTACACAGAATAATATTTTATCAATAAACTTTCGGACGACCAAATCAACATCTTCATTGTACATTTCTTCTCAGCTTACCTTCGTTATTTCATGTAACAGTTTTCCATAGTTGGTATTTTTGGTAGTCATTGACACTTCTCTATCGAGCACCTTATTTACGTCATTATGAGATATGTGAAGTATTACGCGACTATAATGGTCCGTTATATCAATCTTACAAATTATAGGTGTAATGTCGAAGTGAGCTTCAGAAACTTTGCCAAAAATATGATCTATACAAGAAGAGGTTTCTTGCGTTTCTCTAGTTACACCATTTATATAGGATTTGTAGCCCAAACCTAAATTGTTATTTAAATAGACAGATTTTCTGGTTGTGTCGTAGAAAATTTAAATTGATATCTCCTATCACAAAATGTTTTTTTAAGTTTGACTTATCCAACAAATAACTATACAAATCAACGATGAAAACGTTAACATCTACTTCCTGAGATCTATAGATCACCGTTATAGTTATAGTTGAAGATTTGTATTGGCTTTCAAGTGCGAGGCCATTTATAATTCCAAATTTTGATGTTTTTTGTATTACAATACAATTCCTATTTAAGATAAATACAAGAGCCATCGTTTTTGTTAATATTATCGTTTGTATGGTACATTTTATAGTTTTCAATTTGGTATAAATTGGGATAATATACTTTATAAGTTTCCGTACAAATAATAATATCCGGGTATTTTAGAAAGCTTAGTGCTAATTGTTGATCATCGAAATGTTTGTCAAGGCTTCTTATATTTAGATGAATTATATACAACCCGGCTTTGTTATCTAATATGGAATTAACGTCACTTAGATTTCCGTAAATTATAGTTTGCGAAGTTAGGTTGTTAAGTTCATCTATAACATCCATTTTGCAACACTAGACTAGTATGTACAATACTGAGTTTTCGCGATAGTAGTTTTTTTGAAGAACATATAACTTTGACATACCGCTTCATAGTAAGAGTAATGATCTACGGCAATGTTGGTTTTGTATTTAGCATTTGCTCTGGTAAAGTTGATACATCCATTAGAGTCTTTGTTATTACAGTCTTTTCCTTCGTGATTTTCGGCACAGAATTTACAAGACGTATCCTCATAACATTTTTAGCACTGTGTCCATATCCATTGCAGTTATAACATCTATTTAGATTATAATCTTCGAAGACGCGGCATCTCTGCCACCCAATGTAGATATTGCCTTTTTGGATAATCTTACTAAAATCTTCTGACTCGAGCTCCAAATAAATATTAAACGTGTGTTTAGTTTTATTTTCCTGTATGTAAAGCACGCGGATTTTTTTGTGATCCGAGATATCGGAGTTTTGTTTACCAATAGCTTCGGCAGCGTCGTGCGTGTCGCACCTTTTAGTAACACCAACTATATCGATTCTCGGCTTCCTTAGTTCGTATGATTTAATGTCGCAATTTTTCCCTAAAACTTTATTTAACTCCGTAGAGATAATTTTGCTCCCCGATTCATTTCCACATTTAATATGAATAGATCCATCAACCCTTTCTTGAATTTTTTAAATCGGTACTTTCAGTTCAAATATTTTCATTTCTTTATTCAAAATGTCCATTAATTTCCCTTTCAGCTGAGCATTTTTTGGTTTGATAATTATAGGCGGAACATTATTGCTCCTCGGCGTTTGAAGGGAACTAACTTGTTGGGTTGAAGCTACATTTGCGTAAGTTTGATGTCCGTAAACTTGAAAAGAACTCGGTGGATACTCTAGGTTAACAACTTTTCCTTCCAGAAGAACATTTTTGCTCTCCATTTCGCGGACGAGGTTTTTTAATAACTCATTTTCTCGAGCTAGTTGCTCACCAATAAACGTAGGGCTTTTATTGCAGCATTTCGCTTTAGTCTCATCACTTTTAATTAAGTTTTTCTGTTTGCTCAGACAAGATATGTGAAAGACAGATGCGCAATTTACGCAGAAGGACTGGCTTACCCGTTTAGATTTGCAACACTTAAAACGACCGGTAATGCCCGAGTTAGAGTCTTTATCCTCGGTTGTCGGCGTCACAACCGACATATCATCTAACGACCGCGAATCCAAGCCATGTAAAAATAAGATTATACAAAAACAGTATCGACAGTTCCAACAGCACTTGAATAACTTGACAGTTTCAACAGCACTGTCAGTTCCAACAGCACAAAAAAAATAAGAATTAAATTTATCACCAATATACAATAAATGTAGCTGTAGATTTGAATAGTATCAAGTCTCTAACCTTCAACTTCTCAGTTGTCCACTTTTGCACTCTTTTCTTTTAATAAATGCACTTTTTTTTACAATTTATCTGGAGCAATAAAAATAATACGTATTTAGCAACTCGTTGCTATGTACAATATGAAATATCTATGCAAGGATTAGTAGATAGAGAATACAATCAAGTGTAATTGAACCAGAACCCTTTTGAAACTTGAAAACATAAGTAGTTTAAGGAAGACAAGACAAAACTGTTATTAGGTAATTATTTTTTTGTGTTAATTTATGTTAGCGTTGGATGTTAGATTCGTCAGGTGTTAAGAGCTTAACTGTTCAATTTCTATTTAGTTTCGTCTGTTCTAAATGTAGCTAACTAAATATATTGAATGATTTTTATAGCTTTCCTACAAATATTTAGTTTAGCAAAACTTATATTCTCCTTCTGCCATAACGAATCTTTTCAGACTTTCAGTTTTCAATCAAACTTAACAAATAATTGGAGACACAAACTAATTTCGTCATTACTCTAAAATGTAATCAAGGTTTATAATAATGCTTTTGTTATAAGAGGCGGCGAATCGTTGCAGTAAAAGCAAATTATCTCCGAAATCTATAAATTACCTGAATCACACCCCATTCTGGATTAAAATGGTTTTCAATTACTGGCAAATTGTCAATTTAGTCCCAGAATTAAATGTGGATTAATTAATTTCAGCCACACTTTACATGTGCTACAAATAATTCGGGGAGATTGACGCACTCTGTAAATTTATCCGTTAATTGTAAACCTCAATCTAATTGGAAACTACTTTAATAATTCACGATTAGATCAATCTATAATTATTTTTTAAATTAATCTACTAGTTGCGGCCAAGGACAAATTACATATTTATTTAAATATAAGTAATTAATTCCAAAATATATGTAATATAAGTATAATTATTAATTTTTATTACCATTTGATTATCCTAGATTATGTAATCCTGACTTTCTAATCTGTCTAATTTAGCTTTCAATATTATTTTTGCTTGTTTTATTTCAGCATAAATGTTTGATTGGCATAAAAGTTTGAATATTATGCAATAATTTATCTTGTTTTGAATAGTAATGAACTCATTCAACGATAACTCGTGTCAACTGATTCTCGAGACAAAGAAACTATTATTATATTTCAACCGAGAGAACTAACGTATTCCATCACATCAACATTGCAGTAATTGATTTCAAGGTTTTCCTTAATCGGCGTCTAAAGCAAAACTTTGCGGTACAATCGTTATACAAAACATGATAATTAACAGAACGATTGCGATAAATAGTTTTGTAATTGCCGTAAAATAATTGCAAAACTATTTACGGCAATTGTATGGAAAAAACGTTTGAAAAATAAACGATCGCGGTGGGAACATTGGAAAACAATTAAATTTCAGACGCGTCACTCTCACGCGAACTTGTTCCCATTTCCACTTTGCCAAAGCCAATTTATCTTCCTCTCTCCGGCGCCTCCTCCATTTCCTGTGCGCTTAAGAAATATTAATTCCCCTTTGTATACATCATGCACCCATGCGATAATTTCAAGTTGTTGCTAAATCGCACTAATGTTATTAACAGGATCAATTCGTTTTAAGTATGCCGATGTAGATATAGAAAATTGTTGGTCTACTCTAGTCTTTCTAGCCTATATAGATAGTCTTTTTTCGCATATCAGCCTAGTCTTTTGTGTTTAGGCCTACCTATCTAGACTTATCCGTCTAGTCTTATTTATCTCGATTTATGAGTTTTGTCTTGTCCCTTGTCTGTCTAGTCTCGCCTGTCTGTCTTGTCCGTCTAGTTTTGTCTTTCTAGTATTGTCCGTCTAGTATTGTCCGTTAAGTCTTGTCCGCCTAATCTTGTCTTTATAACCTTGTCTGCCTAGTTCTCACTGTCTAGTCTGCCTGACTATTCTTGTTTCTTTAGACTCCTCTTTCTAGTCCAGTGCTGTCTGCCTAGTTTTAGCTGTCTATTTTTTTTTCTTATATCTTATAGTCTTGTCGGCCTAGTCTTGGCTGACTAGTCTTGTCTGTCTAGTCTTGTCTGCTTAGTTTTGTCAGATTAGTCTTTTCTGTCTAGTCCTGTCTGTCTAGTCTTGTCTCTCTAGTCTTGCCTGTCTAAATCTTGTCTGTCTAATCTTGTCTGTTTAGTCTTGTCTGTCTAGTCATGTCTGTCTAGAATTGTCTGTCTAATCTTGGCTGTCTAGTCTTATTTGTTAGTTTTGTCTTTTTAGTCGTGCTAGTCTAATCGTGCCTGTCTATTCTTGTCTGTCTAGTCTTGTCTGTCTATTCTTGTCTGTCTAGACTTACTTTCATCGTCGCGATTTCGTCTTCTGTCGTATTAGTTATGTAGTCTTGTGATTAACTGTTTATCGGTCTTTTTGTCACATATCTAGTCGTCCATGTTAGCTTCCTTGTGTGTTGTGCGATATTATGATCGCCTTCCATTCTGTCTCCATTTGATCTTTTCACATCATGATTTCGGTTATGTAAGCTTGTACTGCATACCAGTTATGCTCACTTTCTAACATAACTTCCATGATTTTCTGTTCTTCTAGTTTTGTACCACCTAGTGTCTCCACGAGTTTTTTCCTAAAAAAAAAAAACTAGTTTGACCTAATTTAACCAGGGTTAAACCAACGGTCCTTGCCACATTGTCCTATATTGGATGGATAGTTCGCGCTGCCGCGCGTTTGTAGTCTTGATTTATATGCCGCTTCGCGGTGGACAACCTAAATTAATCTGGGTTAAACCAATGGTCCTAGCAACAATTTCCTATATTGGATCGAGAGTTTGCGTTGCTGCGCTTATATGGTCTTGATTTATATGCCGCTTCGAGGTGGGCAACCTAATCTGGCCTGGGTTAAACCAACGGTCCTTGCCACTATATCCTATATTGGATCGTGAGTTCGCGCTGCCGCGCGGATGTGGTCTTTCTTTATCTGCGGCTTCGCGGTACGCAACCTAATCTAACCTTTTTTTTCGGAGGAAGGAGAAACCTTTTATAGGCACCCTCTAACTGGGTAGTGTAGGACTAGTAGTAAGTCCATTCTCATCTAGAGATAATATACACACTAAACCCCCCCCCCCCCCTCATTTCCCACCCTATACAACTCGGTTGCACTCATGCATCACTTCAAGTTGTGGGCTTCTGTTTTACATATTTACTCGGTTTATTTCCTTTTGCCATTCATTCTCATCTCTATTTCTCTATTGCATTATCTCCTTGATGATGCCGCCGACGTCATTCCACCTGTCATCGCTTTCCAGCATCAACTCGGTACGCACCCGGGAATCCAGCGCCCCGCCCCTTAACCTTTTAAGCTTCGCCCTCTGTCCTGCCCACTTGTCGCACGTGATCAACGTTTGCTCGGCCGTCTCCGGTTCAATGTTGCAGTACGGGCAGTTCTCCGCGGTCGTCTTGCCTATTCTTTTCCGGTAGCTCTTCAAACAACCATGGCCCGTCAGTACCATTTGTCAGGTGGTTGATCAGCTGCCCATAATTTCTTTCTAGCCAGGGCTTAACGTCTGGTATCAGCCTGTAGGTCCATTTAGTTCTATCCTTTTCCCACGACTCTTGCCACTTTTGTGTAGTTATCCGCCTTTTTTCTTCTTTCATCGCCCTTGCTTCATTCGCCTCCTTGCCGTGCGTGCGCTTCGCAATTCTGGCTCTCTCTTCTGCCAGAAACTTCATTGGGATTAGCCTTGCCAGTACCCGCACCGCATCAGTCCTGACCGTTCTATACGCGCAGACTACCTTTATGGCGATCTTCCTTTGAGCATATTTCAGGGCTTCCCTATGCATCTGCACCTTGGTGCAGCTGACCCACACCAGAGCCCCATACAGTGCGATGTTATTCACAACGGATGAGCACTCTTCTCTTATTTTCTGACAACCCCTCCGGTTCAAGGAAGTATTTTCAGGAGGTTGTTCACTCGGTTCTGTGGTTTAGCACTCGCCTATGTGCCTCCCGAAGGTTAGCTTTTCGTCGAAAACTATTCCCAGGTATTTTGCATACTTCTGCGGAGACGTATCGTTTTTCCACTTAGCACGAATTTCACCGGGCCACATTTTTTTCTTCCAACTAACAGCACTGCTTCGGTTTTGTCCGGTGCTATTTCCAGGTGCTTTGCGCTCATCCAGTTTTGGATCGTGTCTAGTACCGTGTTGGTTTTTTCTTCTAACTCCTCCTCTCGATTTGCTTTGTCCACTAGGGCCAGATTGTCCGCATAGGCGACGCCTTCCGCGCCGCCCGGTAAGGCCATTTAAGACTCCGTCGTTTAGAAGGTTCCACAAAAGCCTTCCCAAAACGGACACTTGGGTGACCGCGGCCGTTACTTCTATTTCGTCCTGTCCCTCCACCGACAGCCGCATATCGCAGCAATAACTCATTGTTAGGCCGACCAGGTCCTTTACGTCAATAGGTTCTTTACGTCTATAGTCACGAGAGCGACAAGCTTCCTGGTTTTTCAAGATCTTTTTCTTTCTTCCTTCGCCAGATTTAGAATGTGTCTTGCAGCCGTGACTGTGGACTTTCCCTCCCTAAACCGGTGTTGTCTCGCTGAGAGTGCCGCTTTCCCTATGAGTTCGTTGGAGATCCTGTTTAACGGAATTCTCTCAAACAGTTTACCAAAATTGTCCAGCATGCATATCGGTCGATAGGCGTCTGGACCAGTCAGAGGTTTATTGGGTTTCGGGATGAGCACCAGACTTGCTGTTTTCCACTTTTTCGGGAACGTTGCGTATTTTAGCTCTTTGTACAGCACGTGCCGCGCGGTTTCGGGAAAACTCGTTCATTTATTCTCTGATTCTGTACACATGAAGATAGTGTGTTGTGCGTCGTTTGGGAAACGACCGCAGTAGAAACACTCCGCAGTGTCCCTTTTTTTGAACCGTTCAAGGTATGCGTTGAAGCATCCATGGCCAGTGAGCTCCAGTGTAAGATGGTAACTCATGTCCATGCGACCTTTTGTACCATGTTGTTCCGTTAGGGATAACGCCGTGTGTGGATCGTCCACTAGTGTCGCTATCCCATCTTGTCTGCCATCGGTCCATGAGTCTCTTACGCGCTTTCTCCTTGGCAGCCGCCCTCTCAATTTTTACTTCCTATTTCGTTCTGTTTTGTTGCAACTCTTCGTAGACTTCTTGTTTCTCGAGAATTAGTAAGTCAATTTGAGGAGTGCTTGCAAGTACCAGCGCCGCGGCTTCCGAACCCGTTCTGTTGGCAGAAATTACTCTTAGGGCACTTCTCCTCTGTACTCCTTTTTTTTTAGGGTACTTGAGGGCACCTCACGGTTAATTTAGCAAGTGGACCCTCCGGAATAAAACAATCATCTTGGCACCGCTTCTCGCATAACTTTCAAGATGTTGCTGCATAGTGTTGCCCTTACACCCCCCCCCTCCACTTAGAGTGATTAGGGGTTCAGGTACTAACATTTTTTATCTATTCGGCTTCTTTCCCTTTCCGCTGGTCTAGCATTTTTATTGTCATGATGCCTTGGACACATAGGTTCTCATGCTTGATGTATCTGCCCATAAGCCCTCCGAAGAGATCATTTGTTCAACCATACTTGATGGGTAGTGTTTGTCCAGTCTTATCCTTCCATTTATCCTTTCCAGGTTCTCTGTACTCCTGTAAATTGTTTTCTAGCTCCTACCTTTTTCGTGACGTCGGCCCATATTTTCGCCGCGTATAGAATTTTTGAGTGTACCACATTGTTTAGAAGTTTCCGTTTCAATTCCTTTGACCCTCCAACTTTTGGGATCAACTGTACCAGAGCTGTCACTGTAGATGCTGCCTTTTTCGCTGTGTTGGCTTTATGGTCTGTGTACCGCAGACCGCTATCGAGTTGGACGCCAAGGTACCTCAACGATTTCGATAAAAGGATATTTTGCCCTTCCAGAACGAGTTTCGGTGCTGCGAATAGCTTCTTGTCCCTGATAAGTATCGCTTCTCTTTTATGAACCGCCATTGTTAGACCCTGCTCTTTTAACCAATTATTTGCCCGCCGGAGGGTTTCGTTAGTTGCTAGTTCCAGTCTGCTTATTTCCTTTGCAGTCACCACCACCGCGGCGTCATCTGCAAACCCAACTAGTCTCGCTGTTCTAGGCAAGTCTAGGTTTAACAAGCCATCGTACATAACGTTCCACAAGAATGGTGCCAGGACCGATTCTTGTGGATCGTCCGCCGTTACCTCATACTCCACTTCTCCATCGCCCGTGTGGTATATCAACCGTCGCACACTGGGACGGATTACAAATTTACGGCGACAAAAATAGAATTTTACAATGTCTCACAATTAAGCAAAACCACTTAAATGTATTGTTAGATAACCCATCAATAATACTATAAACAAATAAATGCGAAAAACCAATTCCATTGGTTGTGGAAACGTGTTAAACATCGCTCTTGTCCCTTAAGTACCAAAAAGGAATTAGTTGCGCTGGATTTTTAACAAAGTAACTACGTCTGTTTTGTGTTTGTGTTAAAAAAATAGTGAACTTTTAAAATATGGAGGATATAGCTTTAAGTATGTATTTACACGTAATAATATCAAATTTGTAGAAAGTTTTAATCAACACGGTTAAAAAGAAAGTTTTGTTAACGACTATTGCAAATTACATTTTTGTTAAATAAACTGCAATTAATTAATTTTTCGTAAAATATAATATAAAAAAACGTAAAATAATAAAATAAAAAAAGTTCCGTATAGTTCCATTAAATTAAATATTTTGTAAAATAAAACAAACATTGACAATTCTAGAAAAGCAAATCCCGTCTACATCGTTCCACCTTACTTAGAATTGCACCTTTTTTTCCAGGTATTCGTGATGACCACCATTTTCAACAGAGAAAGTTGAATAGAAATGAACTATTTTTGTATTAAGAGATGAAAGTTTTTATAAGTTTTCTTCGTTAAAGTGTAATGAAGGATTAGTACAATACCTGTTGGATAAGTTTTGTGTCAACGACACAAATGTCAGTTGATTTTATTAAAACAAATGAAAGTTACAATCAAAGTGTTTGTGACGAAACTCTTGTCTAAATGGCGTGAATGTAGACATACACGAACGTTTCAAAAAGAATCATGCAAATTGTCTCAGTTCTGAGTTGATTATCCCAGGGATATATCCACCTACAAAGATACTTCAACACTATCTACAATCTTCTGTATCTAATCAGAGTTGAGGCAGGCCAAGAAAATTTTTGAAGACAGTACTGATCGCAGCAAACAGGGAAAAATGCCCAACCATCACAATGAAGAATATTGATGATGAAGAAGGCACAGATAGTGATGCTCATTGATTTTGACGAAGATCGGTTGTGAATTTGTAAAAAAATGTACTTTTGTCATATATATATATATATATATATATATATATATATATATATATATATTCCACTTAACTTTGCATTTTTTATTAATCGTGTACCTCTAATATAGTTTAATTTTATACAAGAATCATCAGAATGTCATCATAAAGTAATATCTGAGACAAAATATTTAAATGAACTGGATTTTATTTCTGTCGCCGTAAATTCGTAATCCGTCCCAGTGTGCGCCGGAGAGTTTCGTTAGTTCCTAGTTCCAGTGTGCTTATTTCCTTTGCAGTCACCACCATGGCGGCGATCAGTAGTCATCTGCGAACCTAACTATTCTCGCTGTTCTAGGCAAGTCTAGGTTTAGCAAGCCATCGTACATAACGTTCCACAAGAATGGTGCCAGGACCGATCCTTGTGGGCCGACCGCCGTTACCTCATACTGAACTTCTGCTTCGTCCGTGTGGTATATCAACCGTCGGTCGCTTAAGTAGTTGCTTATCATCTTTTTCAAGTATTTTGGTGTCTGTCTTAATGCTAATGCCTTCATGATTACATCCCACCTGGCTGAATTAACAGCGTTTTCTACATCAAGGGTCACTATTGCACAGTTACCTTTCTTTACCATCCTTTACTACTTCAACAATAGCGTCTACGGTTGATCGACTTTTCGAAAATCATACTGCCATTGGGTCAGTCCTCCGTTGTTTTCGATGTATGTCTCGAGTCTCCTAAGTAATATTCTTTCAAGAAGTTTCCCTAAGTTGTACAAGAGGCATATCGGTCGGTATGATCATGGTTCTTTCTATGGTTTGTCCGCTATTCTCAGTAGGACGGATTTTTGTCTTTCAAAGGCACGAATTGTAAGTTTCTAGCAACGACTCTGGCCACATTTCTACCTCTTCTGCGATCTCATTTGGGATATTGTCTGGACCAGGTGATTTCCCTGACAGTAATCGTTTCCTAGCCTCAAAGATCTCCTCTACGCTGAAAGGTGTCACGAGAGTCTCAGTGGCTTGCCATATTTCTGCCGGTCTTCGTACCTGAACTGGAAATTGCGTGGTTACTATTTTTCTCATCCATTGTGGTCACGATATCCCAGCTATCAACTGTCTACCCAATAGTTTTTCCGTAGCAATTCGATATGGGAGGTCCAATGGGTCTTCATTTATGGATCGACAGAGTTCGAGTAAGCATTTCTGCTTGTTACTTTCGATAGGTAGGCGCAGTTCCTTTCTTGCTTTTTTGAAATTGGCGTCCGGGTCCATTTCTTGTCCAGCCATCCTGTCTGTTGCATTTTGCCGCCGCCCTCTGTGGCTTTGGATAGACCTGCGTGCCGTAACGTACTTCTTCCTTAGGTTATTGATTTCAGCGTTCTACCTGACTTTTTTCCATTTACTTCCTTCCATTTTTTTTTTTGCATCGAAGCATCGCACGCTGTTATAATGGTTTCGCATATTCTACAAGTTCTACCTCACCTGTCTCTGAAAGTTCTTGCGCCAGAGATTGGATATAATGTCTATTGGATATCATCATATTCATGTCTAGTCTTGTCTGTCTAGTTTTGTATGTCTAGTCTTGTCTGTCTAGTCTCGTCTATCTAGTCTTTTTTGTCTTTTTTCAGTATTGGAGGGGGAAATGCTTCATACACACCATACGTGTCTGGTAGTGTGGGAGTTTCCAGTAGCCTGGCATACCCACTAAAAACCCTTCCTTGCATGCTACGACCGCCCTGTTCCGTTTTTGCACATTATTCTCTGTCTTCTCCGGCTGTTTCTTTGTTGTTCTTTCATGTCCTTTTTTTAGCTCCTGCTTTTTCGTCTGTTTCTTTTTGTTTCATGTCTTTTTTCATAAAAGTTTTCGTTGCTTCCCAATTTTTTTTTCTATCTAACATTTTTAGGTCAAGATTTTTACTATTTATTTCTCCTATTATTAGTGTCAGCTCCGTTCTTTCTCTTTCGAAGCGTGGGCATTTAAACAATGTATGCTCTGCTGTGTCTGCTTCTTTGTCGTACATGCAGGTGTTTGTTTGTCTTTTATTGATTCTCTTCATGTATGCCATGAAGCAACCGTGTCCTGTGAAGAGTTGCGTCATGTAATATGCTATATTTCCGTGTTTCTTGTGCTCCATGCTTTTAGGTTTCGTATAAGTGTTTTGGTCCATTGAGATTTGTCTTGTAGACTATTTCAGCTAATTTGCCATGCTTCGAGGGTGTTTTCGCGCTCCTCTTGCATTATCACTGTTTTGTGCGCTTTTATTTCTTGTGGAACTTGTGTTTGGATCGCTGTGATTTCTTGTTCCATCTGCCATCTTTCCTTAATCAGTTCTATTGGTATAACTCCCGCACATGCCGTTTCTGCTTCTGCCGATATCGTTCTGTATGCGCATACTACTCTTAAGAGGGTTCTTCTTTGGCACATTTTTAACTTTTCTCTATATTTTATTTTTTTGTAGGCCTTTTCCCATATAGTTTCCGTGTATAGTAGAATGGACTGAGTTGTCAGTGCCAGTACTCTTCTTTTGAAGTAGTTTGGACCACCAAGGTTTGGTAGTACTGCTGAAAGTGCTTTTGTAGCTGTGTCCGCTTTGTCTATTGCGTATTCTCTATGCTTGCCGAAAGCCATTCCGTATTCTAAGACTACACCTAGATACTTGCATTCGTTCGTTGGTTTGATTTCATGGACTCCAAAATGAACTTTTATTTCTCTACTTTTCTTGTAGCTGTTTGAGAAAACGACTGCTGTGTTTTTTTCAGGTGCGACTTCAAGTTTGTTTGTTTCCATCCATTTGCGTACGTTCGGCTTTTCTTATAATATCTGCGGTGGTTTCACCTTTTGTGCATGCGTATAAATCGTCTGCAAACGCATACAGTTTAATCTGGTCCGTCTGGGGCAGGTCGAGTCATATAACATCGTCATATAACATATTCCACAGAGTGGGGCCTAGCACCGATCCCTGTGGGGCACCGGCGCATACCGTTTTTATAAGTCTCTTTTCTGTTTCTATTTATCTTTCTTCTAAGTAGGATCTAATTGTATCTATTAAGTAGGAGTCGATTCCTCGGTTTATTAGTTTGTTTATTGCTATTTTCCACGAGGCGTTGTTGAATGCATTTTTGATATCGACAAATATAGCAACTGTTGTTTTTTTGAACTTCCTCTTCGATGGACTGTTTTACACGTTTTATGGCGTTGATTGTGGAGCGTCCTTTTCGGAATCCGTATTGTTTTTCGTTTAGTCCTCCTTTTGCCTCCAGGTTCTTTTTGAGTATCTCGTTTATTATAGTTTCGAACAGCTTCCCGATTACATCTAGTAGACATATTGGCCTATATTTTAGTTTGTCATCCGCACATTTCTCTGGGTTTGGTATGAGCACAAGTTTTGCAATCTTCCAATGTGTTGCTAAAACTCTGCTTGTAGAAACTTGTTTAGTATTTGCATGATTTCGGTTTTGAGTTGCTGAGCTATAGTTTTAATCACTTACGTCGGGTCCAGGTGCTTTCTTTGTCTTTATGCGGTGTATTGCAAATTTCATCTCGTCTTCTATTATGTCTATGTTGTCTTAGGTGTTTTCGGTTTTTTGTCTTTGGTCACAGTCACTGACTTGCAAAACTTTCCACCAGCTTCTCATTATTTATTACGTGTCGTATCCGTAGTTTTTTCTGTTTGTTCCCACTTTGCCCGAACTTTGTCTGGTACAGAATGAAGTCATGTTCAGTTGGCAAGTTTTCTTCCTCGTCGAGGACCTCCCAGGTGAATTCAGTTTTTATTATTTCTTCAGAGACTATAGTGAGGTCTATGTATTAGGTTTTTTCCCATCGTTTAAGATCACCACATCACTTGTATGAAATACTTAATCGATCGATATTTTGCAGTCAAATACAAGAACGAGGTTTAGCGATCTAAAATTAGTTCAAGCCGGTGTACCCCAGGGAAGTGTACTAGGCCCAGTACTCTATCTTTTATACACCGCAGATCTGCCCACCACAGTCCACACTCTAACAGAGAAAATTTAACCAACTTATGCAGATGACACAGCGATAATGGCATCCCATTCAGATTTAGTTGTGCCATCAAAACGAATACAACTGCATCTTAATTCAGTAGAAAACTGGCTAAAAAGGTGGAAAATTCATGCAAATTAGTTAAAATCGGTCCACGTCACCTTTGCCCTCAGAAAGGATACCTGTCCACCAGTAAAATTGAATGGCTGGCAGATACCTCAATCAGACTCAGCGAAATATCTAGCTATGCACATAGATCAAAAACTCACATGGCGAAAGCACATATGGACAAACAAAAATCAACTTAATCTTAAACTAAGGAAAATTAAACCTTAAACTAAGGAATATTGACTACTTGTTCCAAAATCAAAACTCTCATTCGAAATCAAGCTTCTACTATATAACTTTGTTCTGAAACCAGTATGGAGTTATGGGAGTCAGCTATGGGGTTCAGCGTGCAACTCAAATATCAGGATACTAAAAAGATTTCAATCAAAAACCTTAAGAATGATTATAAATGCACCATGGTTTATAACAAATAATATCATTAACCACAACCTTAAAGTTAAACTAGTGAAAGAAGTGATTGAAAAACATTCCGGCACATACTCTGATAGACTCAAAGTTCGACCGAACACTCTTGCAAGCCGACTTCTCACTGGACATGGAAATCGTAGATTGAAACGCAGACTCCCGCTTGATATGGTAATATGAGTACCGTAGAATGAAGAGGTATGTGGTAAATACTTACAACGATTGAGTTGACGATGTTACACCACATTTACTTATTGTTGTTAGACAGATTGTATATAATCCAGGAGAATTTAAAAAAAAAGATCACCAAGTTTAGCATTTGGGTCATCTCCAGCGTTCGGATGCCTTTGTCGTTTGTGACGTTTCCGCCCCAACTTTTGTGTTTGGCGCTGAAGTCTCCGCCCACTAATATAGGTTTGGTTCGACCTGTATCCTACATCAGCGGTAGCATACAGGTCGACCTGTATACCTATATCAGCGCTCAGTTCACCAATGTGTGTCTCAAAAGTATTTGCTGTGCAGATTAGGCTTATGTATAGAGAATATAGGAATGCGCTTTGTAGCTCCACACAGGTAAAGCCTTTTCCTTTCGAGAAGCTGTATATTGGTACTTGTATTTAGCTTTAGCTTTTAGAAGCTGTATATTGCCTTGTGTTTTTTAGGGTTCCGTACCGAAAACGGAACCCTTATAGGATCACTTTGTTGTCCGTCTGTCTGTCTGTCTGTCTGTCTGTCTGTCTGTCTGTCTGTCTGTCTGTCTGTCTGTCTGTCTGTCTGTCTGTCTGTCCGTCTGTCTGTCTGTCAAGACCATTTTCTCAGGAACGCGGAGAGGTAACAAGTTGAAATTTTCAACAAATACTCGGGTCCACGGTCTCTTTCGGCTGCGAAAAAATCAAACTTGTAAGTCAACGCGATCAAAAGATATGACCGTTTATGTAGCATATTTTGCGATTTCACAAGGGAATCAAAACCTATAGGGTACTTCCCGTTGACCTAGAATCATGAAATTTGGCAAGAAGCGGTGTCTTACAGCACATGCAAAGGGAAAAATCTGAAAACCGTAAATATGTAGTTTAATTACAAGAAAAATGCGAATTTACTATTAGAAACTTATGACAATACACTAATGTTGTCGTAGTGGTATTGTGAGACTCCAGAAGCATATGGGTTGCATACAGTTAGGTCCTAAGGTTAAAAAGTATGTGTTGGCACCAAGCTGTTTATACTGAAATTTATTTGTTTATATTCGTTATGCATTTCATCACGTACGCTCTATATCAGGGATGTTATGGAGATCCGTAACCGTAACCGAATCCGATATAAAAGTTTCGAATAATTTCGGATAATTTTTATTGATATGTTGTAATAATTCCTATAAATATATTTCAATATCTAATAGAAAATATATAATAGACAAAAAGGAATAATGTTGTTTTTGTTTATTATAATTATGATTTTGCATTTTTATGTAGATAAAACTTATAAATAATAATAACTTATATATCTTATATGACATATAATTGTAGTACCTACTTATATTGTTGTACTTAGTTGTATGACATATGATTGTAGGTAGTACAAATAATAACATAGAAATAAAATCAATTTTTTTACAAATTAGCATTCTACTTTTATTATTCCTTAGAAATCTGATATCCGTAACCGAAACTATCCGAAACTAATGGATTATCCGAAAAAAATTCTTATCCGTAACCGTATCCGAAACCGGTATAACATTATTCCTATATCCGTATCCGCATCCAGATCCGAAATTTCATATCCGTAACATCTCTGCTCTATATACATAATATATACAGGGTATATATTATGTCTAAATTTTGCTTGTTTCTAACCGACATGCGACATACTCAAGTCCCGTAACATCCTGTATATATTATATTTCGTCTAATTTTTCTTTATAATCTACATAATATGTTGATAATCTACATAATAATACTATACTATAATCTACATAATCTACATAACATGTTGTAGATAATATGATTTAAGTATATTATACTTAAATCACGTTCGCCCTATATTTTTTGGTAGTCAATTGCCCAAAAAGCAGTCAATTCAACAACTGAATGTTAAGAGTATCGAAATAGATCTAGAAATAGTTAATATATTAGTTTATATTAGATCTAGAAATAGTTACATCTTAATATAAGTTAGTGTATAAGTCTAATACTAAAATAAAGTTTTCTTTTTATAAGTTTAAAAATATTCGCGTTATTAAAAAAAAATACCCTGTATACCTTTATACAGGGTATATAGGTATACAAGCAAAATTGAGCAGTAAAAACCAATAGTGAAGTTCCAGAACCCCTAAACACTCATAGTGAATGGAGGATGTATGGTAATAAAATAGAGGGTAGAATTCCATCGTACGACAACGACATGTTGAGGTTATGCTTGCAGCGGTACTAAGATGGTCGTGATTTTATGAGAGCCACTTGTCAAGTTAACTGAATGTGCTTGTAACGTCCTCCACAAAAAAAGATACCTTACTTACAAGTTTGTACGGAACCCTCGGTGCGCGAGTCACAACTCGCACTTGGCCGGTTTTTTTTCTTGTTTGGCTCGCTAATTATTATAAGGTCGCAGTTGTTCTTTTTTGCATAGGCTACCAATGTCCATTACCGGGGTACTACTGTTTGCATTTATTCGTAGGATTTTGGTCATTTTGTCCTGTTGGGCTTTCGTAGTGTATATTGTGGCGTTTGTTTGTGAGTTTCTAAATATTATCTCCGTCATTGTTCTTAACTTTTGGGTGCTCACCCTGTTTAAGTGGTGAAGTGCCACCCATCCTGTGCCTTCTAGGCTGTCTTTGAGTTTTTACAAAATGTTCCATAGTTTTTCGTCTGTATCTCCTACCTGGATCTTAACGAATCTGTGTCCCACTGTTTGTTCTCCGTTTATTCGTGTGAATTGTTCCAGAACTGCGAACTAATCTTTTTTTGTATAGATTTGTCTGTCTAGGCTAGTTTGTTTGATTTTATCTGCCTAGTCGCCTCTGTTTTCGCATTGAATGTATTTTACAAATTTACAATTTTGCTTGGTATATTATATTTAAATATTTGTTTAAATTTTAATTTATAATATTTGTATTTCATTAAAAATCCTCGCATTCATTTTAATTATTTCCGCCAATGCACAAATATTTATGCAAGTTTTATATTATTATAATGGACATTATGAAATGATGTTTAATTAATAAAAATATAATACATTTGCAGCTACAATAGTCCGCAAAATAATCTCATTGATGTGTTATGTTAATAAATGTTGCAAAATTGAATAATTGGAATTTAATTTAAATTTAATTGCGATTTACTCACTGACTTTAATTTTATATTACGGTTCATAAAAGTGATTAGTTCGAACGTTTTAACGTTTTTCTGACAAACACTTTATTACAATAGTTTCACATTTATTCGCATAATTAAATTTGAAAGATTTTAGTGCGGAAATCTAGCTTAACATGATGATTTGTACAAATTCCTGTGCTTGCTTACATTGTAATTTTGAGACATAAAAGAATACAAAGTGATTTCCTGATGTTTCCATTAAAACTTTCTTTTTAATTTCTTTACCAATTATATTTCATGAACGACACAAGAATAAAGCTACGAATACTTAAATGGAAATCAGTTTATTTTGCATTTCTACTAATTAATTTACTGAAATAAGGAGGAGAAGTTGAGCGTTAAGAAGATTTATATTTTCTGGTGAAAAAGCAAATAAAATTTCCTTGCAATTATTTTCTCGAGTTTCTATTAAAGTCTCTATTCAAATATTAATATATAAGAAACTTTGTTACATAAAACTTTATTTGCAATATTCAATTCAAAGTTCAATAGGCTCAATATTTCTGGAAGACTTGATACTCAAGATTTAATGGACAAAGGCTGTTGCATAGATTGGATAGACAAGATTTTGCTGTTAAGATTTAAACAAGAATATTTTGTCTGTCTAGTATTGTTTATCTAATCTTTTCTGTCCAATCTTGTCTGCCTAGTATAATCTATCCAATTTACTTCAGCCTTTTCTGTTCAATCTACTATATTTTGGTAGAGTTTCTTTAATCTTGACCAGTCTGTTCAATCAAATTAATTCAATCATAACTTTTTACAATAAATTTAGAATATTATAATTATCAAATAACTTTGATGATTTTGGTTTGAGGCTCTCGAGTCTGTTTGATGTCGCACACAGACGAAGATTCTAATTAGGAAGAAGGATGGCGAGTAAAGTGCAATCAATGTCTGTACTCATGTGTACTCCTGTTGCTGTATGTTATGTTAATCCTGTTGCTGGTTGTACATTTGTACTATTTGAATTTTTTTAAAGGATTTTCAAAAGTTTTTAAATAACTATTGAATGGATTCGAAATTTAAATTTTCCCGACTTTCAGAAGATTTTTATGAATAATTAAGGAGATTTGTTTAAGAAAAGTTTTAAACACAATTCAAGGAACTATTGTTACAACAATTTTACAAAAACAAATCCTTTTTGCAAGACGAAACTATTATGAAAACAAAATTTATTTTATTTTCATTCTTAAATCGCACACCGTTCTGTTGTTAAATCCCAATTGAAACACAAAATATTTTCAAATATTAATTTAAAAACAAATTTTCAAAAAATCTTTTAACAAATCAAGAAGCCTCTTTTTTATACTGGTAAAACCATACTACTTTGTAGATAATCATATAAACTTAATAAAATCGAGATAAATTTTGAATTGGTAAAACCATACAACATTATAGATAATCAGATAAACTTAATAAAGACGGAACAAAGCTTGAATATATAAATATACTCAACCTTTCCGGAACTCTATAATACTAATGAGTCTTTTTAGGACTACCAAATACAAATCTCGTATGAAATTTGTCCGTTATTCTATAGCTTTCAGTCCACCTTCGTGGCACTCAACAAACACCATAAAAATAACATTGATTTTTAAGATCATGTCTTTCCGATACCTTGAGTGGATAGCCATCTGTGGCTATTTATTACATGTGGCTACTTATTACTGTGGCTATTGGCTGTACATATGTTATTTTTATGGTTTTTGTTGAGTGCCACGAAGGTGGACTGAAAGCTATAGAATAACGGACAAATTTCATACGATATTTGTTTTTGGTAGTCCTAAAAAGACTCATTAGTATTATAGAGTTCCGGAAAGGTTGAATATATTTATATATTCAAGCTTTGTTCCGTCTTTATTAAGTTTATCTGATTATCTATAATGTTGTATGGTTTTACCAATTCAAAATTTATCATTTATATCAATAACCTGCTAAGTTCATGTCTCTCTCACAAAATGTCAAAATTAAAAACCTCTAACCCTAATTAACACATGGGTTTTCAAGTGAGTGATTTACAAAATATTGTTCATGGAAGCAAAGCTGTGCTGATGAGAGATAAATCTCGAAACGCGTCCACAGATGGCTATCCACTCAAGGTATCGGAAAGACATGATCTTAAAAATCAATGTTATTTTTATGGTTTTTGTTGAGTGCCACGAAGGTGGACTGAAAGCTATAGAATAACGGACAAATTTCATACGAGATTTGTTTTTGGTAGTCCTAAAAAGACTCATTAGTATTATAGAGTTCCGGAAAGGTTGAGTATATTTATATATTTAAGCTTTGTTCCGTCTTTATTAAGTTTATTAATAAAATCGGAACATAGCCTAAATATATAAATATATTCAACCTTTCCGGAGCTCTATAACACTAATGAGTCTTTTTAGGACTACCAAAAACAAATATCATGTGAAAGTCAGTTATTTACTAGCTTTCTGTCCGCCTTCTGAGTGCTCTTTCTGAGTGCCACTCAACAAAAACCAGAAAAATAACATTGTTTTTTAAGATCATGTCTTTACGATACCTTAAGTTTGAGTGGATAGCCATCTGCAGACTCGTTTCGAGATTTATTTCTCATCAGTGCAGCTTTGCTTTTATGAATAACAATTTGTAAGCCACTTACTTGAGCAAGCAAAGCTGCACTGATGAGTGATAAATTTCGAAAAGCGCCTGTGATGGTTATCCACCTCTGGTTCCACATCTGGTTTTCGTTGAGTGCCACGAAGGTGGACTGAAAGCTATAAAAAAATTTCACATGACACTTGTTTTTTTGGCAGTTCTAGAAAGATTCATTAGTGTTATAGAGCTCCGGAAAGGTTGGGCAAAAGCTTCCATAAAAAAACCATTTGACGACAACTTCAAATATTCCCGCAGACTTAACAGATCTAGACTTATATTTCAAACAAAATGCATTTTACTTTATTTATATTAGAATAATACATATATTCTACTTGCACGATTAAATCTAGGTTTAGACTCCACGTTTCAATAATACAGTGGCACGCAAACTTTTATTTCTGCTGGTTGGGGTGCCACAATTATCAATTGAAACTCACGACACGCTGCATCGTCTCATCTCCCATGTATAAGTATGGATATGTACTTATATATTAAAACAACATCTATATTTTATACACAAACAAGTTCTATTTTTATTATAACATTATTTTATTAACAAATGTATACGAGATATATCAGCACTTGTAGATGAACATACAAATAATTATTACCAAATTACTTATAATATGCTTAAGGAATTCAATGAGAAACATGCGATTGGTATGAAGCGCATATTTTTTGAATGTCTGGACGAATTTGAGATAGGCATGCTCTCATTTCATCTTCGACTGTCTTGAGTCTTTCTCTTTTAGTTTTGATGTTTACCAAGCTCGCACAAATATGAAGTTGAGAATTGTAGGATAATTTTGAGTGGGATATTCATATTTAATCTCAATCCAGTAGCAGTTGACGTCTAATTCTTCATGTTTTAAATTGAGTGTTCGATCATTTCGAATATTCATCAATTCTTCCTCTTCTATAAGTTCCAAATCATTTTTTTCCATCACAGATGCCACAAATGAATTTTTTATCCAATCATAATTTTCCACATTGATATCGGAAAAATAATTATCAACTTTTGTCCCTAAAGTTGTTAAATGCTCAATAATGAGTTGCCGAATTTGGTTTATTTTTCATATCTTTAGTTCTTTAACATATTCTTATATTACCCTGGCTTACTTTCTTTATCCGCAACTTCAATTTGTCTTTAAAAGCCACTATTTTGTCTGAAGAAGTTAAAATATTTTCATTCCTTCCTGCATACTGGAGTTTAATTTATTCAGTTGTTCAAAAATATCTGCCAGATAAGCTTGCTTTGCATACCACGCAGCGTCCTGCTATAATTAGCAATATTTGTTTTGGTTTTCTTATTCAAAAAATAGCAGTAATTCTGCTATCAAATCGTAAAAACGGCTCAAAACACGCCCTTTAGCAAGCCACCTTACTTATGTATGAAGAATAAGATTTTTGAATTGAGATCCCATTTCTTCATAAAATTTTATTAAATAGACGTGACTTCAGAGGTTTAGTTTTTACATAATTGACCATCTTGACTATGTTCTTCAAGGCACATTCTAAGTCTTTATTTATGGATTTTGCAACTACAGCTTCACGTTGTATAAAACAATGTGTTGATACGATATTTTTGTTCTTTTTGAGAAGTGTGCAAGAGACAAAAGCCCTTTATGGAACCAACCATAGGTGGTGCATTATCCGTACATATACCAACACATGTTTGTTTGTTTCCCAAGACATACCAACTGATGATAAATACTGATCTAAAATATTAAAAACATTAGCCCCTGTAGTCGTTCTTTCAAGTTCTTTGCAGCATAAAAATTGTTCAATTATTTTTTCACCGCTATCAATAAATCGCGTACACAAATAACTGAGCTTTTCCTCCAATGTCAGTACTTTCATCAACTTGCGAAGCGTACATGTTGGCTTCTTTCATTTTCAAAAAAACATTTTCTTCAATGTCATCAGACATTTCATTAATACGTCTTCGTACTGTGTCGTCTGATAAAGGAATTTTCTTGATTTCAGCTTCAGCTGCTTCTCCGAGCACTACCTTTACAATTGCTAAACAAGACGGAAAAATTAATGTCTCACCTACTGTATGTGGTTTCATTTGTTGTGCTATTATTTCTGCGACTAAGTAACTGGCCTCTTGTACACGATCAGAGATTTTGAATTGTTTTGTAAAATTACTGCTTTGTTTTTGTTGTGAACAAAGCAGTCTTTTAAAATATTCCAGATTTTTTTTAGAAAGAAGAGCATGTTTCGTCGAAAAGTGACGCAATAATTTGCTAGGCACCATAGCTTCATTAGGCACTATTTCTCCACATACAACACATTTTGGGTTAGGAGATATCTTGTCACCACACCAAGTAAACCCGTATTCCAAATAGTTTTCTTGGTATAAACATGCTTTTTTCTTAGTTGGAGCTTTATCTTCATTGGTATCACTGGAATTTGTGTCAATTGTACCTGGTTGCAAATATGAAATCTCGTCCATACTGATCTTTCTTACAAAAAATTTGTTCATTTTTTAAACTACCAAAAAACAAAATATTGCAGTATTTAAAAGCTCGTATTTTAATGTTATATGCACACTAGGGTGGTCCTTAGCAGGGGTGTTTTCGAATTTCTTTGCTCCCAGGGGCTCATATGCTTCCAAATTTTTTTAAAAATTCCCTGAAAATTTTAGCTCTAAATATTAACTCTAAGATAGTCCGCATTCCAACCAAAGTATCTTATGGAAATAACATGGGAAACATTTCTTTCGTTCCTTAGAATTTTATAACTTGGGGACAAATAAATCTAAAATAGTGGTACATATATATTTTGATAGACAATTTAACGATCTACCAAAAAGGTATCATATCATTTTTTGCTAAGTCTATTGGTTCAAAACTTATTCGACCTCGAAGTTTGATTTTTATATAATTATCAATATCATCAAGTATATTAATAAAATAAACAAATTTTTTTGTAAATTATTTTATTTATTATCAATTTATGTAAAAAAAACTGAAAGTTTCTCTATATTTAAGAATACAAAATTAAAGTATAGATAAAATCATACCATTTGAATACTTAACCTTTACTCAATTTTCATATTTTTAACGATTGAGCTTTTTCGAGTATCTGCACAATATTGCTTGTATTCTGATAAAAATTGAACTATAAATTGTTGCTGCTCTGGATTCTTACTTAGTATACCATTGCAATCTTCAACTAGTTTAACTGCACACTCGGCTATGTCATTAACCACTTTCAAACTTCTCACCCATAGTAAACCCTTTTTGAAATTTTCATTTCTGCACCATTCAGACGGATCTAGGATTCAAAAATCTGTACTTATTCCAAACCGTTTGAAAAACTGGAGTGACCTTGACGAGATAAATGAGGCTATGTTCAAGTTATATAAGTCGCTTATATTTTTAATTTCTAAGCGTTTCAATTTTTCTGAGCCTTTGTCAATACTTTTCAACATAATCACCATCTGCTTTTTAATATTTAGTGACACTTTTTCATCAAAGAATGCCATAGCTGCAGTTTCTGGGTTTAAATACCACAAGTGCTTGCTAAATTTTTTTAATGCCTTGAGACGTTTTAGCATTCGTTGATTCATAATCAATAAGTTTTTTTATAAATATAAAATCGTTGTTTAGAGCTGCCAGATGCCAGAGGCCTGCGCAGATGCCAGAGTAAACCATGCTTTAATATATACTGTAGCAACGAAAATACAAATTTCAGAAATTATTTTTTTTAATTTTGCTGTCATTTCAAATTGCTCATTAAATAAAAAATATTTTTATAGTATATATGGGTTTTGACATCCACCTAGCGTGATGGAAGGCACCTGGTTTCCTAAATTTGACTTCACTACGAGGAACTTTACCAATAAATATCGGAACCAGCTCCAAAAGTTCTTTGTAGTCTTCTCTTGGTTGTTCAGAATTATGCTGCTCTTAAACAAATTGATTAATATCTTCAATGTGATTATATAATTTGTTTTGCACATAAGAGTCTTCAATACCAGTAGAATCATAACTTGTATCGATTTCTGTCCAATTATCTCGAAATTTTTTGAACAATGATACATCAGGACCGGAAGTTGTAGGTATTTTCAATTCAAAAACATCTCGTAGAATAAGTTCAAAGATATGATGCCTGCAAGGTAAATACAGTAGATTTTTCTCAAGCAACTCTTCAAGTATCACTGCAGCTCTTTTATTTGACCCCAGATTTGTAGGAGTAGTATCACAGCAAAGTGCTTTGATACAGTTAGAAATTCCCCAATCAACAATAACGTCAAACAGTGCATCAGCTTGAGACTGTCCTGTGCCATCATCTAGTACTGGAATAGCTAATACTTTTTCAGTTTTTCCACAACTTAATAAAACTGGTAGTCGTCCTTTAGTTTCTCCAGTTGAAGTTCTTAAAACTTTACCATCCCATTGTAAGACACTAGCATTTAAATCTTCATTAAAGTTCTTTGACTTGTTTTACTTTTTCTTCGCGTATTTTCTCTCTGATTCGACGAATTGATGACCTATTTACAATTAATGGCTTTACGTCGATATTTAATATTGAACATAAAGTTACAATCAAACGTACAGCGTTGCGGTCACTTAATTTACAATGATCGAACACTGCTACTAATTTATCATCTATGATATTTATCGTCCCACGTGATTGTTTTGGTTCCTGCATTGGAGTAGTTCCCAGTTCATCGGAAAAATTCGAAACCGATGATATTGTTTTTTGACTCAACTTAATTACTCCTTCGGATTCACTGCTTGATGTAAATTCCATGTTCATCTATTTAATAAACACGAAAGATATAAAAATCAAAATTGAATTTTACATGCATTTATTTATTTAATTAATAAATTAAACTCAATAAAGTATTATAAAATCTATGTTACCAATTCGAGCTTTTTCTCTCTCCGATTTTTCATGACGTAGCTGTAGTAATTCATCCTTAATTCTCTGTGCTTGTTCATTATCGCCAGACTCAATGTTAGCTATGTAACCTACTCTACCGTCTTTCCTTTGATTAGTCAGAAAAATGTTTGTATTTACACTGACCATTCGTGCAGCATTCGCATGGGCAATGTCGAATAAATTCGACAATGAAGATTTAAATGCATTCTCTTTAATTTTATTTGACTCTCTGTTAACACTTTTTTGAAGACGCTGATATTGTTGATATAATTTTAACAACTTATCTATGCAATGATCATTTCTTTTAGTTGGAATTTGAGTTTTTTTCCAAAACAGTCTAACTTCATCAATACAGATTTCTGCACTTTCACGTAATTTGAATTTGAGGATCCGTGTATGATAAAAAAAAAATTTCAGCAAAATTTTTTCTTGTAAATTTGATGGCAATTTATTATCGATGATTTGAGTGTTAACATCTCCAATTAAATAAATATTTTGACGTAAAACTAATCTTGATGCCATGATGAATACTTATTTGATCAGCCAACTCACACATATTGTTTATTTTAAAGGGGGTTATGTGATTTATGAATGTTTTTAAGCGTCGACATGTTTGAGTACATAAATATCGTAATAGGTGGCGTAAGTACTTGATAATATTGATAATTATATAAAAATTAAACTTTGAGCTCGAATAACTTTTGAACCAATAGACTTAGCAAAAAATCATAGGATACCTTTTTTTTGAGCCTTAAATTCTCTACAAAAATATGTATGTCTTATTATTCTAGATTTAATTTTCCCCGAGTTATAAAATTCTAAAGAACGAAAGAAATTTTTCCCCATGTTCTTTCCATAAGATACTTTGGTTGGAATGCGGACTATCTTAGAGTTAATATTAAGAGCTAAAATTTTCAGGGATTTTTTTTTTATTAATTTGGAAGCATATGAGCCCCTGGGAGAAAAGAAATTCGACAATACCCCTGCTAAGGACCACCCTAATGCACACAATATATGAATATTCTATGCACACAATTTTATTGATATGAAGATAAAGAAAAACTTGTCACACTTTCACTGTGTCAGTACAACTGCGCTAGACTATAACAAAATAAAACTAAAACAAACAGAAACACGAACTGCATCCGGTTTTTATAAAACGGATGACAAGGTTCCGACGACGACCCGAAACCAATATTATTCTAAATTTTTATCAACTATAAACTGAGAATTTATGCTTAAAAAAATTATAAAATGTGATTTTTTTACGGCACCCCTAACAATAATTCACGGAACACTTGGGTGCCGCGGCACCCAGTTTGCGAGCCTCTGCAATAATACATTGTGCAGAATTCAACTTGGTCTGAAACAAAAACAAGAAATAACACCAAATTAGTTATCTAAGTAAATAATTGTAATATATGAGTAAATAAATAATTTATAAATTAATAAATTATTAATCTGTAAATAAATCAATAATCTATGAACAAATTTATTATTAAATCAATAATCTAGGAACAAATCCAGGAACAAACCATTATTCTACACATAACTGAATGATCTGTGAATAAATCAATAATCTGTTAACAAAAAGGAAAGGAGGTCAACGACCGTTCAACTATTCACTATCAGGAAAATAATGTAGAAGGGTTGGGAAATGAATACATGCATACCACAAGTATTCGTGGACTTCAAACAAGCCTGTGACAGCGTCGAAAGAGACTGCCTGTGCAAGGCAACGGAAGATCTAGGCATTTCAAGAAAACTGACAAATCCAGCAGATCCAGTAGATTTCTTCAGAGGAATTCAGCATAAGAAAAGGACTTCGCCAAGGCGACGGACTAGCAGCATTGCTATTCAACATAGTACTACACCAGGCAATAAAAGAAACTGAAATAGATAGAAACTAGGGTTTCTGGTTCGGATATATCTGAACCGCAAAACCGCGGTTTTCTGTGCAAAAACCGAAACCGCATAACCGTCATAAAAAACCGAGGTTTTCGGTTTTATCCAGAGATAAATATAAATAAAATACATTGAATTAGTGCTCTTCTAAACATTGCAATCTGTTGTTGCAAAAATGGTAACCATCGATGATATACGTGTTCAGTTCAAAATCTTTCATCTTTCGATCAATTTCAAAATCTGAATTTATTTGGAAAGGCCGATTTCCCAACCAAATCTTGCCAAAATGTTCTTCAGGTGTTATGACCTTAATTCAAAAGGAATTCGAAGAAATAAAGAAAGAAATGATTTTAAAGTTTCAAGAATTAAAAGCAAATGGACAAGAAATTAGTACTACGCTAGAAGAGTGGACTACTTGGAGACGCCGAAGATATTTATACATTATTATACATTTATATTCATGCTAAAAACAATTTTTATTGCAATTTGGGCTTTCTGCCAATTGAAGGAACTAGTTCTGCAAATAATATCGTAATAAGTGTTGAAAAACATTTAAATTCCTTTAGTATCGGTTTCAGAAATGATATTGTGGGTGACTTGGATTAGAAAGTTTTAGTTCGCTGTGACGTAGCGACGCCTTTGTCAAAATTTTCGCAACGCGGTTTTTAGTTTTTCGCTTTACCACAAAATATAAAATTTGTTTGCCTATCTGCAAAATTTCGAAAACTACAGAGGAAATACCACCGGATCTTCGCTAATTTTGACCTAGATTAGCAAGGTGAAATTTGCGGCGACGTCGCGACTGCGCTGACAAAGATTTTGCAAAACGGTTTCCACTAGCGCTTCCCAACAAGCTTGCCTTTCAACAAAACGTCAAACTTGTTTCGCTAGCTTGAAAATTACGAAAACTACGGCGGAAAAACCAGCAGACTCATTATAAAATTGAACGTTGCGGTGGCGTCCCGACGCCGCTGTCAAAGATTTCGCAACGAGGTTTTCAGTCTCGCTTTCCGACCACGTTTTGCTCGAACAAAACGTCGAATTTATTTCGGAATTTCGAAAAAACAAATGCAACCAATCCTCGGTAGATCTAACATTGTCGGGCCATCGCGGCGTTAGTTATCGAGCGATTTCAACGCGATATTCAATTTCTGGTCGCAAAAACTTCAAAGTTTAATTGAGTCTGGGTTTTATTGCCGTTGCATTATTATTGAGTAAGATACTACACATAACGATGCCCGGGTAATTAAAAAATAGTACAGATTGTCCTTCTGAACAAAAATTTGCATTAACCATACAATTCATCTCGCTGTATGCGAGACTTTTTACAAGAAATCATCTCAAGTAGAAATCAGCTGTAGCACTCAAGATTAAGATTTATTTCCTGAAGAATCGCACGAAGAAGATGTGGATAATGCGTATTACATCGAAGAAGATGCTGATATTTAAAGAAATTTACAAATGGTAAAAAAACTTGTAAATTATTTTCGTTTATCTCCGATAAAATGAGTTTCCTACAACGAAAAGTAAAAGCTCTTTTTGAAAAGGAAATTGAATTAGCAATAGACTTCAACACCATGGTGGTCTTCTATTGAACCAATATATTCTTCTAAAGGTCGTAATATTACATATTCTAACAGATTTGAATTCAGTGTATTTAATTGAAAATGTTAATTTTCAATTATTATGAAACTTTATCTCCAGTAAGCGAAGCAGTAACAACATTAAGCAGCGATGATTCTAACATATTTACGGCACAAGGTGTAATAGGATTCTTGAAAAACATATCATAGGACGTTTGAAGACCCGTCAAAATCTGAAATTAACAGAATTGCCTAGATGCTTACTAGATCATTCGAAAGTTTCAACAAAGTCTGTTTTAATATTGGCCCCAATTTTTTTTGAACGACTTCATCCAGACAACAATAAGGTTGAAGTCGAAGGTGAATGTGCGGCAAATTCAGGAGAATTAGAAGAAGTGATCAATCCAAACTATTCCTTGTAAGACGAAGTAACTACAGAAAGCTATTCAAGAAGAATTAAACAATAGTATATTAAAGAACGAGTTCAGTATGCGCGATTTTACAACACGCGACCAAGTTTGGAAAACGACTAGCGTAGCGAGGAGTTTTCTAATGGACAACTGCTGAAAAACGTCTTACGAACAAGTTTTGTATAGTATATTTTCTATTTTGCGCCCTTTTATGCCATTTTTAAATTAAAAAAAAGCCGATACATATTGAAAAAATTGTATGGCACTCGGTGAGCCATAACCGCACGCATATCATCGCTGTTATGAGTTAATTGCAGACGCAAAATAGAAAAAAGTACTTATATGCAAACAAATCGATATTCTAATTCTATGAAAAAGGAGTTTGCTAAATATAAAAGAACTTCTGAGAGAACAAAAAGATTAAATATTTTGTTTCAAGTACTATCTACAATTACAGCTACATCCACCTACTCCGAAAGAATATTTTCCCTAAGCGGCAACGTTTGTACAAAACTAAGATCTCGTTTAAATATACTACTACCTATATAAAAATGATACTACTACCAAAAGTTCCTAAAAACAGAAACCGAAACCGCGGTTTTTAATTTTCAAAAACCGAAAACCGCGGTTTTGAAAAAGTGCGGATATTCAGAAACCCTAATAGAAACGGAACAACAACAACCGAGTTACTTACTTGGTGTTTGACCACTGGTCCTACCGTTCCAGTAAATAAATTGAAAATAATATTGGTAAAAAATAGTACTATATGCTTATTATAGAGCTCCGGAAAAGTTTAATATATTTATATATTCGGGATATAGAGGGATGAAGACACCTGCGAGGTAACCAGGCAAATATGGCCTCACCGAAACAGGAAAAGAAGCACCAACATCGTCTCTCTAAAAAGAAACGATATCAGACTGGCAGTGGGAGTCATCACGGGACACTGTCCCATTGGCAAGCACGCTGAGAGACTGGGAGTAGGGAAAGATGGTATGTTCTGGCGCCACCACCTCCTTATGGGTTTTACATGCAATCTAGCCCCTTATGGGGAAATTACATGTAAAATCTAGCACGATGCCCCTTATGGAGATTTGCATGTAAATCTAGCACGAAGCCCCTTATGGGGAATCCTATGCAAAATAGTTCTGAACGCGTCCGAGCGAGAATGTCTAGATGGCGCTGCAAGATACGTGTACGTTGGATAGTGGGGAAATTTAAAATGAGGGGTCAGGGGTGAAAATTAAGAGAGGGGTTGATTCAATTGAGATTATGGGGGGGGATTTAGATTGACAAGACTAGACAGAAAAGACTATACAGACAAGACTAGACAGACAAGACTAGACAGACAAGACTAGACAGACAAGACTAGACAGACAAGACTAGACAGACAAGACTAGACAGACAAGACTAGACAGACAAGACTAGACAGACAAGACTAGACAGACAAGACTAGACAGACAAGACTAGACAGACAAGACTAGACAGACAAGACTAGACAGACAAGACTAGACAGACAAGACTAGACAGACAAGACTAGACAGACAAGACTAGACAGACAAGACTAGACAGACAAGACTAGACAGACAAGACTAGACAGACAAGACTAGACAGACAAGACTAGACAGACAAGACTAGACAGACAAGACTAGACAGACAAGACTAGACAGACAAGACTAGACAGACAAGACTAGACAGACAAGACTAGACAGACAAGACTAGACAGACAAGACTAGACAGACAAGACTAGACAGACAAGACTAGACAGACAAGACTAGACAGACAAGACTAGACAGACAAGACTAGACAGACAAGACTAGACAGACAAGACTAGACAGACAAGACTAGACAGACAAGACTAGACAGACAAGACTAGACAGACAAGACTAGACAGACAAGACTAGACAGACAAGACTAGACAGACAAGACTAGACGGACTAGACTAAACCATTTTAAACCATTTGATGAGAAAAATGAAATCTGGTGTCAGAACGGCTCTAGCATGTGCCTTAAGCGAGATACCGCCCGACCGCCTACCCCACAGTTGATGACGTCATCCGCCGCGGCAGATATTGCTAAACTAATTACCTCGATGCTGATTGGCTGATTAACGAATAAATAATTACAGTTGACCTTTTCCCTCAATTTATATGTAATGGACAAGACTGGACAGACAAGACTAGACAGACAAGACTAGACGAGACTAGTTAGATGAAGCTAGACAGATGGGGGCTAAATACATGAGATTAGACAAACCAAGCTAAATACATGGAACTAGATTATACTGAACTAAAATATATAAGGGATTGTTTAATTCAAATAAAATATATTTTCGATTGCTTTTCTTATAATTGTTAATAATGTTTATATTATTACTTTCATTTTGTTATCTACGTTTTATTTTGATTTACGGCTTGTTAGACGCAACCGGATGTTTGTCAGTCATAACACCAGGCAAGAATAGAGGGACTAGACTAGACAGACTAGATTAGACAGACAGACAAGCGGAGAAAATTCAAAATGAGTTGGATGAGAGCGGATGGGTAGCGGACAATCCTATATGCATGCATAATTGATTGCAAACGTATTACGGATTGATTCAAATGAGATTATTGGTTTTAGGCCGGACAAGATCGGACAATACCGAACAAGGTCGAACAAGAACGGACAAGACTATACAGACCTTATATTTATCTGAATAATTTCCTATGAGTAAGCGAAATTTCTTATACTTGTCTGTGAACCAGATCGTATTAATGTATCTTCAGATATTGTCCTTTTTTTTTAATTATATTTTATTTATATTTTTGTAGCCCTGAAGAAGGTCAGAAATTAAAAAAGACCGAAACGTTGGCAATATATCAGAATTTTATTTATTAAATCCTTTTACCCAAGAACTAAATAAAATATGATCGTATTAATGTTTTTCATTTATATAAATACCAAAGAGTTCAATTCTGACATCCACTTTTCATCTACTTGCATCCACTTTACACTTGGCAATGAAGTGCGTTTCATTCCTAATATCTCGTAACCTAACCTAATGCTAACCTAACCCAATGCTAACCCAACTAACCCAATGAGATTAAAGCTGAAAGAATGAAAAGGGGACGGAAAGTGGATGGGGTGGACGGAAAGTGGACGGAGTTTAGCGTGGGGTTACATAGACCTCACACCCTGTTTAGCGTGGGGTCACATAGACCTCACACCCTGTTTGGCGTGATGAAAAGTGGATGCAAGTAGATGAAAAGTGGATGTCAGAATTGAACTCTTTGGTATTTATATAAATGAAAAACATTAATACGATCTGGTTCACAGACAAGTATAAGAAATTTCGCTTACTCATAGGAAATTATTCGGATAAATATAAGGTCTGTATAGTCTTGTCCGTTCTTGTTCGACCTTGTTCGGTATTGTCCGATCTTGTCCGGCCTAAAACCAATAATCTCATTTGAATCAATCCGTAATATGTTTGCAATCAATTATGCATGCATATAGGATTGTCCGCTACCCATCCGCTCTCATCCAACTCATTTTGAATTTTCTCCGCTTGTCTGTCTGTCTAATCTAGTCTGTCTAGTCTAGTCCCTCTATTCTTGCCTGGTGTTATGACTGACAAACATCCGGTTGCGTCTAATCAACAAGCCGTAAATCAAAATAAAACGTAGATAACAAAATGAAAGTAATAATATAAACATTATTAACAATTATAAGAAAAGCAATCGAAAATATATTTTATTTAAATTAAACAATCCCTTATATATTTTAGTTCAGTATAATCTAGTTCCATGTATTTAGCTTGGTTTGTCTAATCTCATGTATTTAGCCCCCAAGTGTCTAGCTTCATCTAACTAGTCTCGTCTAGTCTTGTCTGTCTAGTCTTGTCTGTCCAGTCTTGTCCATTACATATAAATTGAGGGAAAAGGTCAACTGTAATTATTTATTCGTTAATCAGCCAATCAGCATCGAGGTAATTAGTTTAGCAATATCTGCCGCGGCGGATGACGTCATCAACTGTGGGGTAGGCGGTCGGGCGGTATCTCGCTTAAGGCACATGCTAGAGCCGTTCTGACACCAGATTTCATTTTTCTCATCAAATGGTTTAAAATGGTTTAGTCTAGTCCGTCTAGTCTTGTCTGTCTAGTCTTGTCAATCTAAATCCCCCCCATAATCTCAATTGAATCAACCCCTATCTTAATTTTCACCCCTGACCCCTCATTTTAAATTTCCCCACTATCCAACGTACACGTATCTTGCAGCGTCATCTAGACATTCTCGCTCGGACGCGTTCAGAACTATTTTGCATAGGATTCCCCATAAGGGGCTTCGTGCTAGATTTACATGTAAATCTCCATAAGGGGCATCGTGCTAGATTTTACATGTAATTTCCCCATAAGGGGCTAGATTGCATGTAAAACCCATAAGGAGGTGGTGGCGCCAGAACATACCATCTTTCCCTACTACTGGGCATAGCGAAGCGGGACTACTGCAGAGGCTGCCTGGACGAGGAGGAATAGAAAAGTGTTCAGCATTACCTATGCCAATGCCCCTCTCTGACCGCAACACGATTGCTCTTCTTAGGCCGACCTTTCTTGGATGATCTCTCTGATCTCGCATCACTAGATGCGCAGACTCTCATGAGGATCATCCACGGCTCGAAATGGTTTGAAAAAATCCCCTGAGGAGGGTTGTACTGCAAGTACCGTGGTAACACAACGGGCCCATCTGAGGCCTATGTGAGCATTAGCTGCCACTTAAACCTAACCTAACCTAACCTATATATTCAGGCTGTGTTCCGACTTTATTAAGTTTTTACGGTTATCTATAATGTAGTATTGTTGTACCAATATTAAGCTATCATTTAAATCAATAACCTGCTAAGTTTATGTTAAACTCGACGAAACTCACTAAATGTCAAAATAAAAAATTCACGTGAGTTTCAAGCAAGTGGTTTACAAATTATTCATAAAAAGCAAGCTGCATTGATAAGAGAAAAATTTCGAAACGCATCTGCAGAGGCATGATCTTAAAAACAATGTTATTTTTCTGGTTTTCGTTGAGTGCCACGAAAGTGGTTCAGTCCTATTAAATAGCTGGCAAATTTCACAGGAGATTTGTTCTCTTAGAAAGACTCAATTGGGTTATAGAGCTTCGGAAAGAATATATCGTATGCGTACAAGGAAAACCCTGTAAGTCCGAAGTTATTAGTTCCAAAAAAAACGCGTTTTAACATTTAACAGTAAATGTAAAATCTTTTTTTATATTACACTTCATAAAATAATTTTATTTGAACCGAGATGACTCTTTTAATGGATAATACAAAATAACACTAACTTTGTTAAAGTAAAAAAGATATTTTTTAATGATATTAACAATAAATTTCCTAAAAAATGGACTTAACGTATTTTCCCTGTTGAAGTTTGTGATGAAAACTAATGTTCACAATTTGAATCGTTCATAGCAGATTCTTCAATGGAAGTTTCAGGCACAGAATCTCTCACAGTATTATAGGTAGGAAGGTTATTGTACCATCCATGAAATTCCATGATGAAATTTAATGATATTAACAATAAATTTCCTAAAAAATGGACTTAACGTATTTTTCCTGTTGAAGTTTGTGATGAAAACTAATGTTCATAATCTAAATCGTCCGTAGCAGATACTTCAATGGAAGGTTCAGGCACAGAATCTTTCACAGAATTAGAGGTAGGAAGGTTATTGTACCATCCATGGAATTCTTCAGGTATAGCCGGGAGTATAGCTGACATAGAGCGACACAATTTTTGAAGATTTTTTTTCTCCTTGTTGCTAATTGGTAGTGGTTTGGTGTACATTTTTTTGAGTTGCTTGGATAGAGCTGGTGGTCTTCCCTTGCCAAATACGTATAATGACTTATATTCAAATGAGTGTCTATACCTAAATTGAATTGTTCCAAGATCCTTTTGTGCATTTTAGACTTTTTATGAGCAACCAGTTAACAACCTGACCCACTATGTCTTTAGCTCTATTCTTTATCAAGATACTTGACAACTGTTTTAAATCAACAAAATCTGTAATTTTCAATTCCTTTGTATTATAAAGTGAACTGATTTTGTTTCTGACCCTCGTAGATCGTGCTAATTGAAAAATAGTCAGCCCATCCTGCATGGTATATACTGGAAAGAACTTTTATGATTCATCAATAGAAATATGCATTGAATCGGCTTCCATGTAGGAATGCCCAATTTCTAAAAATGTGTGCTCTATAACTTGAAGGTGTGTTGTCTCAACAGATATAAGAGAAGTGCGGCTACATATTGATTACTTAACTTCCCAAAGAATATAGATGGAAATTGCAGCCGGTCCAGAGAGAATATAAGTATGGAAGAGCAAGGGGGGTATATTAACAGGAGTTAAAAGAAATATCAAACAGCCAGAAAGAAGACTGGAAGAGGCAGAAGGCGTAGTGTGCAGGGAAGTGGAATTAGAAGAAGCATGGTGGCAAGTGGCCACGGTATACAACAAACAACAAAGGACTGGGAGTAATTAAAGAGGCAATACAAATTAATAGAGAAGGAACGGTAATGGCAAAGTTACTGGTAGGAGACGATTGGAATGTTAGAATCGGGGAAGAGCAGTTCCACACAATAGATAGTAAAGGTAGAGAAATATTAAGGAAAGCCAAGGATAAAATTAGAAATGCAGAAAGGTGAGGGTGGGCGGAATGGGTAAGGGAAAATCAATAGGACGTCGTAAATGGGTGTGTGGAAGGAGACTGGGAGGGAGATTTCACATTTGTGGGGGCAGGAGGATTATCGACTATAGATCTGATAGTGGCAAATGACCCGGCAAGGCAGGAAATTAAAGAGATGGAGATAGGTTAGGTTTTTTGCGAGTGAGAAGTATAGGGCTAGAATGGAAGCAATAAACTGGAAGGAATTAAAAGATGTAGACAAGATTATAAAGAAGATGGAGACAGGAATGGTAAAGAAGAAAATCACAACAGCATCGCCGGGAAGATCATGGGCAGACAAAGAATATATGACGGAGAAACAAAAGTATAGAGAGGTTATGAGAAAGTGGCGAGAGGGCACCAGTAGTAAAGAAGATTGGTAAAAGACGAAAGGCGAATTAAAGGATTTGGAGACGAAGGAAAAACAGGATTGGGAGAGAAGAGAACGTCAGCGCATACTTGACATCAAAACAGAAGCACAGCTCTGGAAGTATTTAAAAGAAAGAGGAGCGAGGAAAGAGGGAGTTTGAAATAGCATTCCGATGGAAAAGTGGAAAAGTCACTTTATGGTTTTGTTGAAAGGAGTCGAGACACAGGAAGGAGTAGGAAATAGAAGTGTAAGGGAGGAACAAGCTTTGGAAAATTTAGGCCAAGAAGAAATAACGATTGGTGATGTGGAAAAGGTTATAGCAGCACTAAAACAAAAAAAAGCGGCAGGCCCTGACGACGTAGGAAACGAAGCCTGAAAAGCTATCCCGAAAGAGTGTAGGACTAGAGTCACCCAAGAATTGAATTTGGTATGGAGGGGAGCAAAGAGTGCACCAAAGAGCTGGAAGGAGGGAATAATTCACCCAATATATAAGAGTGGAGATATGGAAAAGGTGGGAAACTACAGGGGGATTACGTTAGTGAATTCGGCATATAAAATTTTCACCAAAATCTTGGACGAGCGATTGAGGAGAGAGATAGAGGAGAAGCATCTAGTGCCAGAGGTGCAACCTGGTTTCAGAGAGGGACGGAGTACGATAGAGCATTTAGTAACCCTGCGCTACATAATTGATCAAGAAATAAGCAGAGGGAGCCTGTTTGCTCTTTTCATTGACCTGAAGGCGGCGTATGATTCGGTAGATCGAGGGAAGTTGGTAGAGTGCTTGGGAAAAAAGGGAATCTCAGAGAGTGTGATAAGGAATGTAAGAGAGTTATATAAGGAAACTGTATGTAAGATTAGAGTGAATGGATGTGAATCTGAGTATTTCGAAGTAAGAAAGGGTCTGAGGCAGGGATGTCCGTTGAGTCCCACACTTTTTAATCTCTACGTGGCCGACATGGAGAAAGTGTTGACAGATGGTCAAGCTGGAGGCGTGGTTATAGGGAGAAGGAAAGTGTGGAGCTTAGCCTACACGGACGATATGGTAGTGTTCGCTAAAACCGCAGGAGAAATGAAGGAGTTGATTGAAAGGCTGAGAGGTTATTTTGAAAAGAGAGAGCTAAATGTAAACGTGGGAAAAACTAAATGGATGCGTTTTAAAAGGGGTGGTAAATATAGGAAAGAACGTTTTGAATGGCTAGGAAAGGAAATTGAGAAGGTGCAAAAGTTTAGGTATTCATGATATGTGTTTGGAACTGGGTTACTGTACCCAGTTCCAAACACATATCATATGGATGGATCATATGGAGCATGTGGATTATGTGTCAAAAAAGCGTGGGTGGCGGCGGAGCACATGTGGAAGGGATGGAGATCTAGTTTTAAAGGGAACTTTAGGGCGGCGGAGGTAATATGGAAAATGTGTGTGAGAAGTATTTTGACATATGGAAGTAAGGGGGACTAGAGAGGAAGAGAAGTAGAGAGGGTTCAACAAAACTTCTACAGGAAAATTCCTAAAGTTGGACAAATCGACACCAGGCTACATAGTTCTGCAAGAGGTGGCCGTTTTAGCGGCAAATAGGGTGATAAGGTATGAATACAAGGTGAGTGAATGACGAAATGGGGGATGAAAGAATAATAAAAGAGGTATCTAAAATGGCAAATCGGGAGGGTGCAAAAGGGAAGAATGGGAATGCGTGGGGAATGAATAAAAGGAAATCATATGAAAGAGCAGAGATATCTGGCGAGGGACTAGAAAAACTTAAGAGGGAACGCAGGTCATACTGGCAAGGTTTAGGTGTGGAAGTGAAGAGCGTGGTAGGAAATACTGGATGAATGAAGAATATCGGAAGTGCACAGTTTGTGGGGCTGGAGAGGATAGATGGAAACATTTGATAGAAGAATGTGCAAGGAATGAATGGAAGGAACAGGAGAAAAGGCTAGGGCAAGAATGGAAGGAGTGTATGGATGAAAGGGGAATTGGTTTGGAATTGTTAAGGAGGGTGAAAAAGTGGAAAGAGCAAATAGGCAAAAAGGAAGAACCTATTCCTTTAGTATATAACGTGTAGGTAATATATGTATAGTATGCTATTGTATGTAGTTAGGTAAAATATTTTGTATTGTGTATCTATGCCAGTAGAAGGTTATAATAATAATATTGATTACGATTTTGTCCTCCACATATGTCAGAGAATAATGAAACTTCTGTCACACGTGGTGGAAGATTTTTAAAGTACTCTAATAGACAAGTACCGATTTCAACACTACCTCTCTTTCCATTGGAACCTGACATTTTATATAAGCAAAAGCCATTAAGTGCACTTAGTTGGTTTTCACTGTCAATTTTCGTAATCGAATGGACTTACTCGAAATGAACACTATCATAGTAACCAAATAATAGCTGATATGGGCATAACGGATTTTTCCAGACAAGAAAATATAAATTCTGGACTTAGTGGTGTTACTTTTGTGACTTTTACAAAATATGGACTTAGTGGCTTTTCCTTGTACGCCTACGATATCCTATATTAAATAAATTTATATATTCAGGCTGTGTGCCGACATTATTAATTTTATTTAAATTGAAAAGAGTAAGTTCCAAAACAGAACCTTGCGGAAATACTCTTAGACCTCGCGATATCTGGACATTCGAACATGCAGTACAATTTTCTGTCCACACCCTTCCAATTAATTTTCCGAAAACTTAATTGAATGGCTAGATACGCATATGTAGTGAAGAATTGAAAGTAGCATTTTGTT
Organism: Phosphuga atrata; assembly: GCA_944588485.1. Lineage (NCBI taxonomy): Eukaryota > Metazoa > Arthropoda > Insecta > Coleoptera > Silphidae > Phosphuga > Phosphuga atrata. Next base: position 45,721,258 of record OX155902.1, read on the forward strand.
AGAAATAGTGTCGAATGACATGCTGTAGTCTAAAAACATTATATCATCTATAACATCCAAAGGCATAGTTACACAGTTATGACTTTCTAATTAATGTAATACTATCTTTAATACTGCCTTTAATATGGTCATAAATTTCCAATCTTATTTCTAGTTTTTCTTATTTGATCAAAACACAATTTGATCAAAATTGTATTGCACTTTCTTTGTTATATGGATAATATATCGCAGAGAGTGAGATAGGCTCACCCTAATTATTTCGTATACAGATATTACTGAGGAACAATTGGACTCGCTAGACTAGACAGACTCAACTGATAAGACTATATACACGAGATTAGCTTGACAAGACGAAACTAAAATTAGACGGAATAGTCTATATCCTTCTTCTTTTTCATAATGGCACTACAACCGATTGCCGGTCTGGGCCTCCTTCAGCATGTTTCTCTAAGCGGACCTATCACTCGCCAACGTTCTCCAGTCCCGTACTTGAAGTTTTTGTAGGTCAGTTGTTACCGCATCCTTCCATCTCCCTCTTGGCCTTCCGGCCCTTCTCCTTTTCTCTGGTTGGCCATTGAACAACTTTTTCGGAACCCTATGATCACCCATTCGCTGCATGTGTCCGAGCCATCTCAATCTTGCCACCTTGATGAAACTCACAATATCTGGTCGATTGTAGAGCTGATATAGTTCGTGATTATATCTTCGGCGCCAGATTCCTCGTTCTTGGGTCGCTCCAAATATTGCACGTAGCATTCTTCTCTCAAATACACTTAAAGCCTGTTCTTCGCTCTGTGTTAAGCTCGATGCTTCTGCACCATAAGTTACCACCGGTCTTATCAATGACCTGTACAGTGTGCACTTATGCTTGGGGTGGATTGTTTTGGACCTAAAAAGTTTAAGTAGCCTATAATAGCACCTGTTACCAAGAGTTATCCGCCTTCTAATCTCCTCGCCCATCCGGTTTACGCTGTTCAGTTGCGAGCCCAAGTACACAAATGTATCTACTGTGTCAAAGTACTTTCCGTCTAGTTCTAGCGTTGGTCCTACCTTCCGATGAGTTTCATTAGCCACCATGTATTTCGTTTTGTTTACGTTGACAGTGAGTCCTAGGTTATTTGCTTCCTTCTCCAGCAGCAAGTAAGTAGTTTTGGTCGCCTGTTCGCTTCTGCAAATTATATCAATGTCGTCTGCGTAAGCCAATAGTTGTGTTGACTTAAAGTACACAGTGCCGTTAGTATCCACTCCACTACTCCTAACGGCCTTTTCTAGTACGATGTTAAACAGTAAAGTTGCCAGTGGGTCTCCCTGTCGTAGTCCTTCCTCTGTTATAAAAGTCTCAGACAACTTGTTTCGTATTCTTACTACAGACGATACTTCAGACAGTGTTACTCTGGTTAGGGCTGTCAGTTTTTCAGGGAATCCGAAACTTGCCATTATCCCCCACAGTTTGTGTCTTATAACGCTGTCGTATGCTGCTCTGAAGTCCACGAATAGATGGTGTGTCGTGATATTGAACTCATTACATTTCTCCAGGATCTGCCTAATGCCAAACAGTTGGTCTGTGGTTGACCTGTTTGTGCGGAAACCGCACTGGTATTCACCGATATTCTCTTCTGCGTATGGTAGTAAGCGACGGTACAACACATTAGCGAAGACCTTGTATGCAAGGTTTAGCAGCGTTATCCCCCTGCAGTTAGAACAATCTAACTTATCACCTTTCTTGTACAATGGGCATATTATCCCTAGCTTCAGTTCATCCGGTAGCTTTTCCGTTCTCCATATGTTTAATATGAGATCATGCATGCACGATATTAAGGCTCTACCTCCATACTTCAACAATTCTCCTGGAATGCCATCTGCACCTGGCGCCTTATTGTTCTTGATCCTGCGCACTGCAGTCTCTACTTCTTCTAAGGTGGGTTCCTCCACTTGCTTAGTCCCTAATATTGATGTTGATGTTGGCGTTATACTTTCCTCTTGGACTACGCGAGTGTTCTGGTTGAGCAGGTCCCTGAAGTACTGTCCGATTACTCTGCCGTCCTTATCCTTACACAGAAGTGGCTGCTGTTTGTAGCCAAATCTTGCATTTCTGACCTTTTGATAGAGTCCCCGAGTTTCGTTGGCATTACTCATTCTTTCTATTTCCGCGAAATCTTCTTCATCTTTTTGAGATTTCTTTCTTCGGAAGAGTTTTTTCTCAACTTTCCGTTTGTTTAGATAATCCTCTACATTCGCTCTAGTATTTCGTTGTAGTACTTTTTCTCTGGCTTTGTTCTTCTCTGTCAGAGCTTCCTTGCATTCTTCATCGTACCAGTTATTACGCCTTTGTCCCTTCTTCCACCCCACAACCTCTGCTGCTGTATCTTCGATGTCCTGCTTGATCTTTTGCCACGCTTCATTGCCCTCTACTAGAGCGTTTTCTGGCCGTTTGGATATTCGTTCCTGCATTTGGTACTGAAATCTCTCTTTCATCTCATCGGTTTTGAATTTTTCTAGATCGTATCTCTTATATAGTCTATATCCATTCATCCGTTTACATCCGTAAATATAGTACTAAGATCAGAGAACTATGTCAAACTGAAAGAGAAAGCACGTGATGTAGGAATATTAATTGTAATTTTTTATTTTTTTATTTTAAGAAATACACGGGTCGCCCCATTATAGATAAATATAAAACATAAGTATAACATAAGTATAAAACATACATACACACACATATAAACACATACACATATATACACATATACATACTCTCAAACATACATACATACACTCAAACATGAATACATAAACATACACAATAATCGGCTAGGTTAAATCTTAAATCTAGAGAGCACAGAAATATAAAACTATAGCGACTAATTTTAAAATGTGCTAAAATCACAGTTGAATAGAGTATATGAGTTTTTTGAGAGTAGGCAACGAACCATTGAACATATCTATATTATGATCATTAATAAGTTTCAAGGATCTTTCAATAGGTGAATGTTTGAAATAATTGCAGGCGTGGAACTTTATATGGAAAGTAGTGTTACTACGTAGAATTCTATTAGGCACAATAAAGTTTATCATTTGGAGCAATTCAGGGCTTGTTATCAATCCGTTCAGTAACTTATAAATGAACCTTATATCATTAAACATTCTACGGTTAGCTAAGGAATGCATGTTGAGCATTCTAGTAATAGCAGAGTAATAATCATGATTTTCAATGTTTACATGGAGTTTGTATGCACAGAACCTCAGGAACTTATTTTGAATCTTCCCGATTGTGTATTTGCGAGACTGATAGTGGGGAGACCACACAACAGAGGCATAATTCAAGTGGGAGACAACCAATGACATGTAAACCATCTTTACAGCATGAATGGACAAATTAACGCAATTCCTTAAAACAGTGTTTCCCAAACTTTCTATCCAAGTGTACCCCTTTCAAATATTTTTTAACCCCTCTGAAAATTTCTGAGATATAGGTATAGGATATACCTACTATTAAAAACAAAATCTGTACTCGTCTTTTGTCAGAAATATATAGTCTCCAGATTGAACTTACCTGCGAGTGTAATACAAACAATTCTGTTTTCAATTTTGTTTCTCATTTAAAAAGTTAAATTTCAAGAAAAGTTCCATTTTCTGTGTTTTCTTTAAGAGAAGCATGTCGTCGACCCATTATTGTATTGTTTTTAACGATAAAATTGTTGATTCTTACGTCAAAATTTTGTTTAGAAGATGTGTTTATTAGACCTTTCCACAGTTTAATTTTTTTTGTGCAAATATGTCAATTTACGCCATGTTTTGCCCGAACTTTTGAACGTATAACCATATTATTTGCCCGAAACTTTCAAATTCCCGCCTTTCAAACTTGTCGCATGCGCATGCGCTTAACTAACCGTTAAAAGGTCTAATAATTTATGTTTTATTAATCATACATGGATACATCCCAAGAATTATTGTTAGATGGTAACGCAATTGCGGAAAGATTACTTCCTCAGAAATTAATAGATTTATACAAAAAAATGTACCTATAATAAGTTTTTTGATTGGAGATCAAAAAAGAACATCTGGCAAGTCAACATTTAGGCTATGTATACTTTTATTTCACTAGTGACATAAAATTCTAATTTCACTAGTGAATAAACCACTGTTTTGATTGATTGATTGATCCGCATCCAAGGAATTAAATATGACATTATAAGGCAAAATCGCATAAAAATTATTACAAATCTTAGGAAAAATGTTATTCTTTATGAGTTCTCTTTAAGGCAGTTTGTGCTTGGCTTTATATACGTGAAACAATATGCAATCATTTTATCGTGAGCTGTTAGTAAAATAAACAATTGGTTACTTAAAAATGATAAATGTAACAAAATCATTTAAAAACAGAAGTTATCACAAGTTAGTTTTGATTTGTATTGTATTAATTAATTCTATTTTGGTATAATTCTTGTTTTATATAACGTCTATCTTGTTTTAATGATTAGGGTATATATTAGTATTAATTAATTATCAAAGATAATGAAGATGAACTGTTTGCAGTTTCATGGTTAATTCATAAGATTCAAACACGTTCTAAAAAGTAATATTTGATGCATCTTTAGCACACACAAAAAATGAAAATTTTGGAACATCATTTCGTACCCATTGCAAACCATACGCGTACGCCTTGGGGTACGCGTACCACAATTTGGGAAACACTACCTTAAAATATACCTAACATCTTCGAGGCCTTCAAAGATACACTATTTATGTGGTCAACGAAGGTTAGACGTTCATCAAAATAGATGCCAAGATCTTTTACAGCTGCTGTAAATTTCAATAAGCTATTGTTGTTAAGAGTAGAAATAAACACGGAAAAAAAACAAAACCAAAGGATTTCAAGGAACTAGGAAGACTCAGCTAAAACTGCAGCATCGGAGAAGACGTATCAGAAATAGTATCAGAATGTACTTATCTTGGATGTAAGAGCAACAACACAAACTACATGAAGGAAGAAATTCGGCTCAGAATAACAAACTGAAGTAAAGCACTATAAACGCTGCACAAAATACTCAAATACTAGCTGGCTGAGAGACAATCAAACATAATAATATATAAAACCCTAATACGACCCATTAAACTTTCGGGCGCGAAACCTGGACCCTAACAAGGAGAGTCAAACATATGCTAACATGTGCTAAATGTATTCAAGTAGAAGGTACTGAGTAATATATACTGACCAGTCTAAGAAGAAGAAGGTTGGAAGGTATGATACAACTTTGAATTGAAACAAATCTACGCAGACAAGGGCATAGTCGAACATGTTCAAATCCAAAGACTCCGATGAGTAGGGCACCTAGAGAGAATTTCGTCCATTCTCTCTACGTGGCCCACTCATCGGAGTCTTTGGATTTAAACATGTTCGACTATGCCCTGAACATGGTTGGAAGGTATGATACAACTTTGAATTGAAACAAATCTACGCAGACAAGGGCATAGTCGAACATGTTCAAATCCAAAGACTCCGATGAGTAGGGCACCTAGAGAGAATTTCGTCCATTCTCTCTACGTGGTCCACTCATCGGAGTCTTTGGATTTAAACATTTTCGACTATGCTCGTGTCTGCGTAGAATTGTTTCAATTTAAAGTTGTATCGTACCTTCCACCCTTCTTCTTCAACGAGTGCCAAAAAGGGTAGAAAGGGGACAAATTGAAGGGTGGAGGGGTAGAAAATGACCGAAAATAAGTCGGAAGGAGGCAGAAGAGATGCTAGGACTGCAGAATGGCTAGGTGGCGGCCAGAAACCGATTGATATGATGACAGAAATTGCAGCAAATCAGGATCCAGTAAGACTGTAGTACCGCGGCAAGATGAACTAAACAAAATAATAATCTATGAATAAATCAATAATCAAGTTTTGAAACCAAAATTATCTATAGACTAATTAGCTTAATAATAAGGCTAGACTAGACAGACTACTTTGCATTATCTTAGGCTTATCAATTCCTCTGTTTTTGTAATTGGGATTTTTACACATACCGCGTGCGAAATTGAGAGGAAAAAATGATTACGGAACTGTTTCGGTGGTTAAATATTGCTACAATCATTGAAGAAATCTATGAATATATCAATAATCTATAAATAAATTCCATTATCTACGAATAAATAAGTAATCTATAAACAAATTAATAATCTATGAATTAAACAATAATCAAGTTTTGATACAAAATATAGTTATAGACTAATTGGAAAAGCACAAAGCACTAGCGATAGATAGAGTGGATGACGGCCACTCTCAAGAGACCGGGTGGTAGCTACACGGAGGATGAAGAACAGAAAGCTCTCCTCCTACTAGAAACCCATTTTCCGGAATGTGGAAAATACCAAGAGACCGAGGGCCGAGGGCAAGAGACGAGATGCAACCACGGAGAGCAAGTCGGGCTGAGTGGAGGAGGGCCGCGTCCATCTGTACGATAAACCGAATCAGATGGGCTATCGGCGCTTTCCAGCCATTTAAGGCCCCAGATGTGGACGGACTAGTTCCCGCCTTCCTACAAAAAGGAGGTAGAGAACTAATGTCATATCTTCTACAAATATTTAAAAGTAGTTTAGCGCTCGCATAATTTCTGGAGCTATGGAGAAGGGCTATTCTCCATAGTATTCATAACGAAGGTGGGGAAGAAGGGCACCACTCAACAGAAGTCATTTAGACCCATTAGTCTAATATCTTTTATGCTTAAAACAATGGAAAAGGTAATCGATAATTACCTTAGGACAATAGTGCTGGTAGGTGCAACACTAGACAGCACTATAAGCATGCATACAGAGCAGAAACCGCCCTGTATCAGCTGACAAATGAAATAGAAGCAGCACTAGAGACAAAGGAAGTAGCCATATGTGCCTTCTTGGATATAGAAGGAGCCTTTGACAACACCTCGAACGAGGCTGCTAGGCCCTCGAAAGAAGGAATATCGACAGCACTATCTCAAAGTGAATGGCAGAAATGCTGAGAACTAGAATGGCGGAGGAACAAGTGGGAGGAGACACCATTAAGATCTCCACAACTCGAAGGTGCCCACAGGGAGGTGTGATATCACCACAGATGTGGAGCCTGACAGTTGATGAATTACTGGCTAAGCTGAACGACCTAGACATCAAATGTCAAGGTTACGCCAATGACTTAGTCATCTTAGCCAGAGGGAAGTTTGAGGGAACGTACTGTAAAATTGTACAGATAGGCCTCAAAGTAACTAGTAGATGGTGTCAAACAGAGTGACTGAGACTCTAGCACCCGAGCACCTGAGCAAAACCACGCTGATACAATTTACTAGAAAGGGAAAACTAAACTGCCTACAACCCACACTCTTAGATTGAGGATGTTTTAGATGGGAGGGCAGTAGAATACAAACAGGAGATGCGCTATCTGGGAATTACACTAAATAGCAATCTCCTATAGAATATACACGGTGAAGCAGTGGTAAGTAAAGCGAAACGTGCCCTAGTGGTGTGCAGAAATCTGACAGGAAAAAGGTGTGGTTGTAACTCCACAATCATGCGATGGACGTACAAAATGATATTGAGACCTGCGATCACTTTCGGAGCAGTTGCGTGGGGAAGTAGAACTAAGTGGGGTGTGGTAGAACTGGTGTGTGTCTGCATCACGGGGGCGATGGGTTAGTGCCCGACAGCAGCAGTGGAACTTCTGCTGGATCTGACTCCATTGCACCTTGTCGTGGAGAGGACTGACAGATCGGCGATTGTAGGGTTCAGCAAGGAAGGAACAGGCAGAGGTAAAATAATCGGAAGCAGAGACGGGAACAGCCTCGCTGCCAAGATCCCCTGGCTGGAAACACCAAAAGATGGAATGGTATGCAAATACCATTTCGAGAAAAACTGCACAGCAATGTGTAGTAGTAAGGCCGATTGGAGCGACGAATCCTCAGAATACCACACAGAGCAAAATGCTATCAAGTGGTTTACAGATGGTGCGAAGACAAAGGAAGGTACTGGTGCAGGAGTGTTTTGAACTCGTACTAAATATTTCGCATCTGTGGGAACATTCCCAAGTATCTTCCGAGAAGAGGTACACGCAATCGAAAGATGTGCACAATTTAACCTCGACAAGAATTATCGCAAAAAACGAATTGCTTTCCTCTCAGACAGCCATCAAAGCCATCAGCTCATACACCATCAGATCCAAACAGGTATGAGACTGTGTGGGAAAGCTAAATAAACCTTGGCGAAATAAAGTAACGCTATATTGGCTATCAGGACACACTGGTATAGACGGAAACGAAGAAGCCGATCAGCTAGTAAACAAGGGATCCAGTAATCCTTTTATAGGTCCAGAATCCTTTTACGGCATGTGTGTTACGGCACCATTGACAACAGTTTAGCTGAAGAAATAAGAGAACAATGGATGAAAACCTGGACCGAACATCCAGGGTTGACACAATCCAAAGTAATACTGGGATCTTTTAACCAAAAAAGAACAAAAGCTTACCTGAAACTAAACAATAGCAAGCTTAAAATTCTGACAGGTGTCCTGACGGGTCACTACAGACTTAGGAAACACCTTAAGACCATATGCCTTGAGGAAGATGACAGATGTAGATTCTGTGGTTCAGCAAAGCAAAAGCCTATACATTTGCTCAAAGACTGCGGAGCACTGCTCCGTAAGAGACAGATGTACCTTGAGGCCCACTGCTTGAACACAGAGGAGTTGTAGTCCTTAAATCCCACCCAGATCTTGAAATTCCTAAGGGTATCAGGACTACAGGAGGCGCTCTAAATGGGTATACCAACTAAATGGGTATACCAACGCTTAGAGGAAGAGGGTGGGGTACAATAGATCTATAAAGGTCGCAATACAAGTCGTCACCACCAAATCTACAACGAACAATCTACAATTTTAAAAATAGTAAGACTGGACAGACTAGTTTGCATTATTTTGTGTTAGTCGATTAATTTATTTTTATAAATGTGTAGACTCATATTTATGAAAAAATACATTTTCCTCTATTTAGCGTTGAATTATTACAAAGGTAGCGCTTTAATTACTCGATTAAATCTAGATTTAGCCTCTATACATCAATAGCATGTTATGAAGAATTTCACTTCTGAATAAAATCCACAAATAAATCAATAATCTATGAATAAATCAATGATTTATAAACAAATTAATAATCTATAAATACATCAAGTTTTCAGATACAAAAGTTTGTTATAATCTTAATGGGTTAATACTAAGACTGGATTAGTTTGCATCATCTTGTGTTCGTCTATTCATTTTATTTTGTAATTGGGATTTTTGCACACACGAGTGCGAAAAGCCGGAGCGGAAAAAATTATTCCGGAAACTGTTTCGCTGATAGGATATTCTTTCAATTATCCAGTTTTAGTATCTGAAGAGTAATCATTGGGGCAAGATATCAAAAAGTATCCATTAGTAGCATCGTGAATATTGCACGTGAAGCACGTTGGAATTCCCTTTGTATTATGGGATAATATTCGAGTAGTTGGTACAGTTCGGTTTCTGGACGAGCGCGAGTCCATCCAATGATCTTGGTGGGGACGCCGGCGCCCCTGCCGGCGACGCTTAGTACCTCCCCAGCTGTGCAGGACGGCGCGCGCTGTTCCTGCTGCCTGCCTGCTCTGCACTCTCGCACTCGCCGGTCTCTGTGTATATAATTAGAATGTTTTTGATTCCTGTCGGTCGCTCGCCTCCACTATAATGTGAAACGCGTCACCGGGGACCCCCTTCCCCCCTTAATAATTTATTTTTTACGAAATAAACCATTTTTGTTTTGTGTTTAATTTGACTGAAAAAATTTGTTGAAAATTTGCGGGTTGATGGATTAAAACCGTGACAATCAGTGTTTTTAATTGCAAGTGAAATTAGTGTGAGTGTGTGTGTGTGTTAGTGAATTACTATTTATATGTGAACCAAAACAAATAATGCTATATATTCGAAATCCAGGGCTGTTTATCTCATATCAGTATTAGGATTAACGTTTGCGTTCGTTTCTTTTATTCGAAGAAGAAAAATAAATGTCTTTTTAAATGTTTTTCAAAAAATATTTGTCGCTAAAATCGGAAATTTAACAGGGATTTCTCTAACGCTAATTTTAAATTCTGATTGTAATCTATAAGGAAACCAAAAAATATTACGCTTAACACTGTGCTTTGTATTTCGTAAATCTTTTTAAAACTTCTCGAGAATAAATTGTTGAAATAAAATTAGATACATAGGAGGATTAAGAGTGACAATTTAATGCGGAACTATAGTATATAAATATAAACGTTGATTGACGGTCATTACACGACCTTGTGCATTGTCGCAACAAATTGTTACGTATAGATCGTATAATATCAATTTTTTTCCTCGTTTCCTGAAAATACGTGACGCGCACGCAGAATTAAAGTCGCGACAGCGGCAATTTGGGCTTTAGTTGGACCGCGACCGCGACATGTGCCCAGTCTCGGCCGAAATTACCGACGTCTTCCCGAAGCTTGAATAAATCATTGTGCCGTGGATTACATTTAAGGGGTCGCAACAGGTGATGGTTATTTCTTGAGGGTGCATCGGAATACGTCACGCTGGTGGGGGTGTGGAAGTGCTGCTTGCCTTGGTGCGGCCCGGCCGAAGGCAAGGCTGTCCCACCGTCACCCCCGGTTTCAGCGCCTGAAAGTCCCCCACGTGCAAGACAACCCTCGCCGCATCTGCAAGACATTGCCGAGGAAGAAGCCGAGTACCCACTCGAAGAACCCACCGTTCTGCAACCACTAGGTGCGCGATTGGTGTTTTAAATCTGTGTTTTCTATCATCTCACTATTATTTAATTTCCATTATTCTTATTCTCATTATTTTTGTTGTGGTTGAAACTGAGGAGAGTTGGTTTGTTGAAGCTCGCGGCTATTTTTTTTTCTCGCACTCGTGTTATATAGCTCAATTGCAACGCAACGTGGTAAACATTCAACAAGTTGAGAGAATTATCAAAGAAAATTATTATTAGCGCCTGTAAATTGCAATGGTTTTAAATTTTATGTACGTAAAGCCTCAAATAGAATTACTAAAGTAAATAAATACATTTTTGCTTTTAATGTAAATTAATGTTTTTTCCTTTTAATTAATTTTAAATGTATATTAACAATAAAATTAAATACAGATTTTTTTGGTTTTAAAATTTTAGCGTTGAAACTACATATGTTTTAACACTGTGGGTGGCTACATCAGGTAATGAAATGCATGACGAAGCCACAGTATTGTTGAAACATATGTAGTAGTTATAATCTTGAAACGAAAAAATCTATGTTATTAATTTTATTATTGAAATTGAAGTTTTAACATGTAACTTCATAATCAATGAATTATATGAAATATTATTATTAACACAGCCAGACTAATTTTGACGTGCTGGATTATTTTAAAATACAACCTCATCGATATCGCTTATAACAGTCGCTCGATATCGCTTATAACAGAAGATATGAGCAGTCAAATCAGCAAAACTTTTTTGTAAAAATCAGTCAACTTGGTGTAAAATGCAGTTAATTTCGACATAAACTAAATAACATAAATCAGCCAACCTATATGGCTGTTTTTTATAAATTCCAATATCGAGTTACGCAAAAGGCAGTAATTACCCCGGACTAAGACTAATATTATTTTTTATAAAAGACAAATCTGGCTCTACAACGTGGGTGTTCACAGTGCTAAAAACAACCAAAGGTACTGTTGGATGGATCGAATGACATGCTTCATGTGGTTCTCAGGGCTCTTCTGAATCACATAGATAGGAATCTCTCGAATACTATAAAATATTTAATTCTTTGATCGGATTCGAGTGGCGGCCTAAACAGAATTATTAAAATGATTCACATGCTGAAAACGTTGCTTGAGATGAAACCAAACCTAGAATCTATTACGTGTAGATTCATGTGGGGCAAATGTGCGCATCTAAAGTTTGGAGCGTCATAAAACAAAAAATGTCATGTTCAATGTAACAAAATAAAGTTAATTAGGTGAGCATTTATTTATCAACAACTTAAACATAGAAACAATATCCATCAATGGCGCAAATTCTTGGGAAACAATGTTTTGCTTGTTGTTTTGTAGCTTGTTGTTGTTTTGAACGTTGTTAAAATGCGTACACTTAACCTACTATAGAGGTAACTGTGCGCAGTAGTGTGGGTAAGTGTACGCAGCATAAAGATCCGAAATTCCCACATAGTCAAACCCAGAAACAAAAATGAAATCAACAATTTAAACGTTTTTTGTAAATCAATAAGATCAACCTTTGACTTGTAACTAAACTATGAAAGTAAAGGAACAAAAATAATGCTTTCTTTAGCACAATTACCACAGAAAAAGTTGCCATGTTCAAAGTTAGAGCAATGTTCATGCCAACAGCTGTTAAAAAATACATTTTATCCAGTCCTTATTCGGTGGATATATGTATTTTTCGCCACACAGAGAGCAAAAGTATTCATTCTCTGTCTGTCTAATTATGCGCCCTTGGTGGTGGCTTAGCCATTTATCGCATTCATAAGCGAATTTTATTTTCAAATTGCCAAAGAAACAACGATCTAAAGGTTGCATCTTATGGGAGCTGTGTGGGGGTAGCGTAAACATGTGTCTGCGTGACATGTGAATGCCATTAACACGACAGAAATTTACAGCATCCAAAGAGAAATGGCTGGTGTGATTGTCTAATATTAATAAAACAGGATTATCTTTTGTTAGCTGTACGTTATCTTTGAAATGGCGCGGATAGTCTATAAAAAGGTCAGTTAATAAGTCAGTTCAGGCTTTATAAGTCAGTTAATAAAGCCTGAATCGGTAATTAATCTAAAACTTCCTTCAGGTGCATTGTTTAACAAATGACCTTGCATTCTCTTCCTGGAGAAAATAAAAACTGGCGGAACAAGGTTTCCAGTTGCTCACAAAAAGAGTAATACTTTGGCCTCTTTCAGCACAAACGATTTTTTCCACTAATTTCATTCCTTTAACTGAAATTACTCTTTTTAAAAAAACAACCTAATTTGTTGAAATTACTCAACCTAACCTAAACAAACCTAACGTTTAATGTTTCTCCTACAGGCCCTTGTGACTAATTAAACAAGCAATTGGAGAATGTGACTCTTAAGGCCGATTCTCATATACGCGACACTCGTCTAAACGACGTCACGCGACATCGCCTGCCAAAAAATTATTACATTGTCTTAAATGGGCACTAAACTAAACAAACTTAACCTAAACAAACCTAACCTAAACAAACTTACTTATACTTATAAATTTTTTGTAAATTTCGTTGCAAATTTTTGAAAATATCTGCAATTTTTTTGTAAATTTCATTGCAAATTTTTCTAAATTGTTTCAAATCTTTCGTAAATTCTTTGCGAGTAATTTACAAGTTTCTGTAAATTTCTTTGCAATTTTGTTGTAAATTTCATTGTAAATTTTTGTAAATATCTGCAATTTTTTTTTGCAAATTTTTTTGTAAATTTCATTGCCAATTTTTGTAAATTGTTTCAAATCTTTCGTAAATTCTCCGAGTTACTTACAAATTTGTTGTAAATTTCTTCGCAAATTTTTGTAAATTTCTTCACAATTTTTTGTAATTTTTTAGCAAATTTTCTTTTTAAATTTCATTACAAATTTCTGTAATTTTTTTCAATTCTTTCGTAAATTCTTTCCGAGTTACATAAAAAGTTTGGTAATTTTTTTTTGCAAATTTTTATAAATTTCTTACAATTTTTTCCAAATTATTTTTTGTTTCGCTCCGTCTAGCTCTGACTAGCTTTTTCTAGCCATGTCTAGCTTTGCCTAGCCTTAATTAGTCTTCAAGCTACATAATCTTAAAATTGACATCAAATTTCTGACCTTTAATAGTTTTTACTTGTCAATAGTCTGTTACTACCTGCAATGTCAAACTTGAATAAAAATTCTTACAGATGTTGAAAACTTAATCTTTTAAGAACAATTTGTGGTTTCTAGATTTTTGAAATTCGTACTGTTTTGCACACAGTGAACGAAAATCTAAAACGCTGCAAATCCAGTTTGAATAAATTCAGACTAAGTTTGTCAGTCTGTCACAACGTCAAATCTCAAACTAGAATAAAAACTCTTGAAGATATTGAAAACTTGATCTTTTAGGAACAATTTGAGCTTTTTAGATTTTTGAAACTCGTACTGTTTTGCCCACAGTGAACGAAAATCTAAGACGCTGCAAATCTAGATCGGATAAATTTAGGCTAAATTTGTCGGCCTTTCACTACCTGCAATCTCAAACTAGAACAAAAATTCTTGAAAATACTGAAAACTTGAAATTTTTTGAATAATTTGTAGCTTTTAGATTCATGAAACTCGTTCAGTTTTACTCACAGTGAATGGAAGTTTAAGACGCTGCAAATCTAGTTTCGATAAATTTAGGCTAAGTTTGTCGGTCTGTCACTGCCTCAAATCGCAAATTAGAACAAAAATTCTTGAAAATGTTGAAAACGTGAAATCTCCTAAGAACAATTTGTGGAATTTTCTTTGTTACAGTGTTAACACCACTTTCATCCATATTTTAGATACGACTGGTAATTTATGTTTGTTGTAAAGGTTTTCTAGATTGTCATAAAAAGTTAGCACTTGGATTTTATTAAATCCCATCGCTCTGGCAATGCTAGTTGGGATGCGTTGACCCAATTTCAACTTTCTTTTGAATATCTTTTGAGCAACCCATGTACCCAGTCACGACCTGCTAATTTTCACGATGTATTGAACCGGTGCGGAATGTTATTTAACTCAACATACTCATAAATCAACTTCCGGAAACTAATCATAGTGATACGTAACGTAACATCGTAATTTTGTTTTACATATCCGCAGATTTCTTCTTGCTGTGCCTTCGTAACTGTTGTAGTAAATCTCCCCATACTTTTTGCTGCCTCTCCAATTCTTAACCGTTTTCGTAGAGTATTCTCTTTCAATCCAACTTGAGATGTAGCTTTTCTTTCGCTGGCACTCTTTGAAATTAATAGTTTTACAGCTTCTAGCTGGCCGTATGGGACAACACATATATCTGGGACTTTCTTTGTTTATTTCGGGGCAATTTCAATTTATAATTATATTCTGAAATAAAACATGATGCAAATACAAAGCCAAAGATGCGGGGTACATAGACCTTACACCCTGTTTAGCTTGGGGCAACATAGACCTCATAGTCTTCTAATCTTCTGATTAAAGCTGATTAAAAGCTGATTATTTTGGGGCTACAAATTTACTACGAGATCAAGGTCAATTTTACTGTGATCAAATGTATGAATGAAATTTCCCCCACCCCCGATCAGCCGAGTATTTACGAATGAAATAAGGTGGAGGTAGTTCCAGAGCGAACTATCTTTCCCTACTAATTTGCATAAACTATATACGTTAGTGAAAGGTTACTCGGCTAAATTGTATAAAATATCGCAATATTTTAGGCAAAAAACGTGTCTCACCTGTAAAAGCAAAATGACGCAAGGGCGGTCAGTGACATATGCCTATTTCGCACAACGCTGCCTGGAGAATTTATATTATGCAGGGGAGGTGCCGGTTCTTAGTTATAAACCATTTTCGAGATACTTAGCATGCGTACACTTACCCGCTGCTCACACTTGCCTCACATGACTCTAAGTATTTAATACCAGGCCACAGTTACTTACCCAACGATAAAAACCGCGGTGATATTGAAAGAGCTTTGATGTACAAATTTGAAATACAAGAATTCATGGGTATAAGTAAAAAAAAATCTTTGATAACTTACCACATAACAGTTGTTGATTTTGATTGAAAAAATGACTAACTGGACAAGGGCACTTTTAATATTAAAGATTTTGATCTAATATATTTAGTGAAATATAGAATGAATATATAAATATATTCAACCAGTTCGTAGATCTATAATATTAAGTCTTATTAAAACTACATTCTACATCTACATTACATTAAAACTTACATATATGTAAGCAACAGATATATGTAAGCAATTACTAGGCCTCAGTCCACTTACGTGGCACTAAACGAGTACTAGATAAATAACATTGTTTTTAAGATCATATCTTTCCATTTCACTTAAGTGAATAGCCATCTGCAGACGCGTTTCGAGATTTATCTCTCATCAGTGCAGCTCTGCTGTTTTGAATTATAGATTCGACTACACTTACTTGCACGCCTCGTGGATGACTATTGGTGAAACCTTACTAATTATAGATAATCATATAAACTTACTAAAAGAGAAAAACAGGCTGAATATATAAATATATCCAAGTTATTCGTAGCTCTATAATGTTAAGTCTTATTAAGACTACAAAACAAATCTCATGTTGAAACAACTACTTCCCTGGCTAATACCACGTTGGATATTGAATTATACAACAAATATTTGTATGTTATTACTAATCCCCAGTCCACTTTTGTGGCACTAAACGAGTACTAGATAATAGTATATTAGGTAACGTGAGTTGTAAAAATCATATTACGTACGAGCGGAACAGTTACGCACAGCGGGTAGCGCGTAATTCTGCGAGTACGTAATTTCCTTACAACTCCAGTTATGTACTATACTTTATCTACCACCACACTAATTTGTTTCTGTTTAATATGAAAAATATGTTTGATGTAACAAATTTATTTCTTATTAGGTACATCATTTAACATTATAAAAATCAGTTGTATTTTGATATATAACTGCTACTCGACATTATTTAACTTGATAGAAATGAAAAGAAATACATTCTGAATAGTTATATACCTTATTATTTAATACTTATTTGGGTTAAACTGGATTAATAGTGCTCATAGATATAGGCCACCCAATATACGCAATGTCATTTTTCGTTAGTTTACGTGTGAGCACGTAGTAGTAATTAACGAATTGTAAACCAAACGCACGTGTGTGTTATCAATCATAACTTATCATTAATCGCGGACTGTTACATACGTGTGTGTTATAATGTATTTACATAGTCCACAAACTGTGCAATAATGAGCATTTACAATAGTGATCGTAGATAAAACATTTAATTCTTTGTACGGATTCGAGTAGCGGCCAAAATATTAATATTACTGAGATGAAACCATACTTAGAATCTATTACTTGTAAGTATTTAATACCAGGTGACACTTACTTACTCAACAATAAAGACTTGGGTCATATTGAGAGAGCTTTAATGTACAAAATTGAAATACAAGAATTTATGGTTATTTGTACAAGAAAAAAATTCTTTGATAACTTATCAGATGACAGTTGATGCTTTTGATTTAATAATTGGACAAGGGCACCTTTAACTTTAGAAATTTTGATCTTATATACTTGGTCAAATATAGCCTGAATATATAAATATATTCAACCTGTTCGTAGCTCTATGATATTAAGTCTTATTAAGACTACAACACAAATCTCATGATGAAGCAACTATTTCCATTGCTTATACCACGCAGGATATTGAATTATACAACAGATGTTTGTAGGTTCTTACTAGGCCTCAGTCCACTAAACGAGTACCAGATAAATAACATTGTTTTTATTGCAAAATCAAGAGCATGTTACTTTATATTGTATATATGAATATATATATATATATATATATATATATATATATATATATATATATATATATATTGTATTTGAGGTTTTCGCGGATAGATACCTGTATTGTATTGTTTTCTCGGGGATTCCGCGTTGATGCTGAGGGTTGGCTCTGAAAAGAACCGGATTTTCGACGTTTCGGCGATATTCGCCATTCTCACGAGATATATGCGTCCGTGCGGGTCAACCGTTAGACGCATACTGTTGTATATATATATATATATATATATATATATATATATATATATATATATATATATATATATATACATATATATATATATAACTTAAGTGAATAGCCAACTGCAGACGCGTTTCCAGATTGTTCTCTCATCAGTGCAGCTTTGCTTATATATTCGAGTAGATTTACTTGCACGCCTCGTGATAACTGGCTAGGCTGGCTAGGCTAGGTTTGGTTTTAATTTGACGTTTATGGAGAAAGACACGATCTTAGCAGGTTATTAATATAAATGATATTTTACTATTGGTGAAATCATACTAATTATAGATAATCATATAAGCCTGAAATATAAGCTGAATATATAAATATATTTAACCCGTTCGTAACTCTATAATGTTAAGTCTTATTAAGACTATAAAACTAATCTCATGTTGAAACAACTACTTCCCTGGCTAATACCAAGTTGGATATTGAATTATGCAACAGATATTTGTATGTTGTTACTAGGACCCAGTCCAGTTTATTAGATAAATAATATTGTCTGCTGCTTTCTGCATATCTAGGTCCAATTTCGGAATTAAATACATTTTTACTTCTTTTAGCATGTGAGGTATTGTTATTCTTAAAGAATTTTTGATTGACTCTAACAGGTTAACGCGGTTTGTCTCACATAGTACACTTGCGGTTTCGCTCCGAGACTCGGGGTTTGGACCTCAATGTGCGTTTTCAGTATAGCACCTATGAACTCCTGTGTGGTTCTCAAAACTCATTGCGACTTTTGGAGCACTACAACCTGGAGCCTGACAGTCACAAAAACGTTTTGAGTCTGAACTTTTTCATAACATATTCGGAAATAACACAAACTGCATTCGAGGGATATAATAGTTATTTATGATAGAAGCGGAAAAAATTAAGTTTTAACGAGCTGATCGATCACTCGTTAATTTCGCCAGTTAAACCTTAATACCATCCGTGAGTGTAATACAGACCTTTATTCATTTTTCTCTATTTTTTGTCTATAATGAAGTCATTAAAGTACTCATATGGATTCGTTAATGGCTCGCCGAGTGCGATATAATTTTCTCAATATGTAACTTGTTCAAAAGGCGTTTCTCGCACTCGTCCATTAGAAAACCCCTCGCTAAGCTCGTCGTTTTCTAAACATGGACTCGTGCTGAAAAATCGCGCTTATTGAACTCGTTCTTTAATATTCTATTGCTTTTGATTTTAAAAATTATCTGTGTTTTTGTTTTTCGCGAAGCATGTTATCCAGCCATGATTGTATCATGACAACGATAATATTGTTGATTCGTACGTCAAAATTTTTGGTATTAAATTAGAGTATTGTATTAAATTAATTTGTGTTTTGTTAATGGTAAATGGGTACGTCCGAAGAATTACTGTTAGTGATGCAATTGTGGAAAGATTACTTCCGCAGAAATTTAGAGATTTATACAAAAAAATGTATAATAAGTTTTTCGATTGGCTATCAAAAAAGTACATCAGCGAAGTCAACGTTTAGGGTTATGTTAACGGTGCCCGTTTGATACTTTGTCTGGATACTTTTATTTCACTAGTAAAATAATTTTTTTATTTCACAAGTGAATATACCACTGTTTTATTGATCCATATCCAAGGAATTAAACATGACTTTTTAAGGCAAAATTAAATAAATAAGGTTAATTTTAAGTTTACATTTATAATATTTAAATAAAATATAAGGTTTTTACACCTACGAATCATAATGAAACATGACAAACAATAAATCTTTTTGCAATTTTGGCAGTGGAACCCAGATTTGGGTGCCTTTCTGCCTTCGTTGTTGCTTATTTTCCCATAGCAAAAGACTACGACTTTTTGTTTGGCAGAATTTCTTCTAACATTTCATAGGTTTACTGCAAAAACTAACCAAATCAACAATTAAGGTTTTTCACAAATTCAGTTTGAACTTTCAAGGTTTCTATTAAAGCAGGTTGTCTTTCTGCGAACACAGTTTTGGTTACAAATTATTTAAGACAATATCTAATGAACGTTTAAAATTATGTGTATTTTGACTAAAATGCGACTTGGGCAATTTTTGTTGTATAAAAAAGCCGAGCATCTGATTTGATGACAAAAGCACGAAAATATAATTATTGAAAATCAAAATGTATTAACTTCAAGACAATTACATTTCGTAAACTTATACTTTACATTTAATCAGGGTCTTCCTTTGCATCACTTACAGAACTTCCTGGTTCTAGTACTCTAGCTTTCTTTTTCTTATCAACTGGAAGTTACCTATACCAAATAGGATCTCCAATTTGATACTCTGGAGGAATAATGCTGTTGGAGCACAGCTTGAGACTATTTTTTTCTTTCCGGGTATAGGCAAAAAAAAAACTGTGTTCAGGGGAGGAATATTTTGTAGAATATGAGCTGGTGTGCGTCTACAATAAATTCTAACAATATTGTACTCTGCTTGAGTAAAATTGTACTTAAATAGGGTACAGCCAGGTTGCTTTCTGGTTCTGGTACTCTACATTTCTTTTTCCTATCAACTGGAAGAGATCTATACCAAGGCTGATACTCTGGAGGCAAAAAGTTTTTTGAGCCCAGCCTGAGGAATCATTTTTTTTCCTTTCGGGTATAGGTAAAATATCTTTATACAGGCGCAGAAAATTTTGTGGAATATCATCTAGTCTGACTGTACCATAAATTCTATAAGCATTGTTCTTTGGTTGCCTATAATTTTACTTAAAGACTTGCCTATAATTTTGCTTAGATACAGCCAGGTTTATTTTTTTTTCATAACGCATTACTTTAGTTTTGAGCCATGTTTATGTTCAACAAATCTTGAAATCACAGTTCTTCGGCATGGTAGGAATTACTCTTCTTGTTGCGCAGTCTTTTAGAACGAGCTACTTAAACATATTTAACAAATCGTTAATAGTGTAAATGGCAGAATTAATTTTTTCTGTTACTATGCATAGAATCGACATTCATAATATATAGGAATGCCGTTTTTCCATGAGGTTGTGTTGTAGAACCTCTATTTGAGTATGTAGTATGTGGCATTTGGAGCAATTTAAATAAATAGGGCAATGATAAATTAATTACGATTTTGGCCGCTGCACGTATCTGAATATAAACTCATTTCCTTAATATTTTCTTCTTAATAGACCGACTCCACTTGAACAATGCTGTTCCAATCTCTGAGCTGCCCCTCTGGCCGTTCCTCTCTGTCCATGTATAATAAAATGCGTTGTTTGGAGGTGCCACTTCATAAACAGTGAAGTTATTTTAACGAATAATACATTTAAGATCCATCAGAGCAAGGTATTTGAAGTATTTCTTGTAGATCAAACGAAGCACTCAAAAAAACTTTGTCTTCAGTTGCTAGAAACTCGTCGGAATTCTTTGCAGCATTCAGTTTATCTCTTCGTCGTATGTGCTGTTCGTATGAAATTATTTCAGAAATGGTTTTATTTTTAATTGGGCGCAAATTTCTCATTGATCTTTTTTTGGTTTGAAAAACGCCAGATTGTAATTGCTACAGAAAGTTTTCCTATGAGTTATTTTTAAAACATGATTTTCGCCCCTTTCCGTGCACTGTTCTATGTACAGTTCATACATTAGTTTATATAGTTTATATATTTGGCTTATCGACAACTTCCAAATACAAATCCATAAAATACAAATCAAAATACAGTATCTTACTATTTAATTTTTCGCAGTCATATGTTTTTCATTATTTCTGGCACATAAGGGCAGAAGCATTTTCCTCTGCTGCACATTCTAGCGCTGGTTCTTTTAATTTTGTATTTAAAAATTATCGACTTTTTGACCTCACTAGTTGACTAATAACACAAGAATGACTGACAAATAGGATCTGAGGATATCAAAAAGTTCGGCTTGGTCAGTTTTACGGGTAGTGCAAAATGCTCTATTGACTTGGTCATGTTTGTTCTTTATTTCTAATTTTCGTTATTATTTAATTCCTTTATTATCTTAATTTCCACAAAATATAACAAAACGCTATCAACCATCATCAAATTCATTCTGCCTGTGATCTGTATATTTTTCCATATTTGCAAAATATTAGTTTATGATACAAATAAGTGAATAAAGGCTTTTTTTCAAAAGATGTCGTCTTCGGCTCGTGCTTTAAACTTCGCAACTCATGCACAAAAGGCTTTCACACACGTGTTACATACATTATTTTATCTACAAACATGTTAAAATACTTTTGAATCGAGAAAAAAAAAATTCTTACCGATAACTTTGAAAAAATTTTAATTTTGACAGAAGAAATACTTATACAGTACTGACACAATTAGGTTAGAACGTTCAGCGCCTCCGTGAACAAAATTGCTAGTAAAAACGCACAGTGGCGGGAAAACTATTTGGTCATTGTCGATGTAATCTAGGTTAACCTAGATTTAATCTATATTAGGTTATGGCTAGGTTAAGTTATATTAGAGACAGATAAATCCAGACCGAGGGGCTAAGACTTCTTTATTCAAAATAAGAAAAATTAATTCAATTTTAATATACGTCAGAAAATTTATTTTCATTTTCAATGTTTTTTTTAACAAACAGAAATCGTTTAAGTCATCAATCAGGGTTTAGAGAAAGACATTTCTGCAGACCATTAATGTTAATATATGTGATACTTGGTTAACTAGATCAGCGGTCTGCAACCGCGAGTCCGTGGCGAAATTTTAGGAGTCCATAAATATATTCAGATATTATTAAATTCGCTGAGCTTATGTAATAAAATTTTTAATCCAAAATAAATTTTCTTAAGGCTCTATGTAAAATAAAACAAGAACATTATATTGCGAATTGATTTTATACAAAATACTACTGTCACTTGGCAAAATTCCACCTCAAGAGCGTTTAATTAACCCGTTAGCTCTTTCCTGGAGAAAACACTATCATTCAAAGCTGTAAATTTTAGTTGCAAATTTTGTACACAGTAGAAGCTAACTTTCAATTTAAACACAAATGATCTTGATAATTTTCATTAGTCCGCGAAAATTTCAGTTGTGAATTTGGTGGTCTGCAATACATGGTTGTCGACCGCTGATCTGCCGTCCGTGTTTATAGATTTTTCTTCTTCTTCTTCTGGCGCTACAGCCCAATTTGAGCCTTGACCTCCCCTAGCTTCCTCCTCTATTCCTCTCTTTCCCGGGCCACTTCCTTCCATCTTCCTAGTTTAAGGATTCAACTGGCGTCCTGGTCTACTTCATCCTTCCATATTTTTCTTGGTCTTTCTATCGGACTCTTCCCCTCAATTTGGTCGTTCAGGATTATTTTGGGATTATTTCTACCATCTGGCATTCTTATAGTGTGGTCTGCCCACCGGAGGCGCTGAAGTTTCACGTATATCGACACTGGTTGGTCTTTAAGGGCATGATATACTTCGTTGTTGTATCGCCTCCTATATTCTTCATTTCCCGTACTGGTCCTAGGATTTTTTTTTAAATTTTACTCTCGAACGCATCGATTTTTTCTTCGTTCTTTATGGTGAGGTTCCGCCATTTAGGATAGCTTTAGATACCATGAATACACATATATTATTGGAAAAACTTAATCAGGAGATATTGCCTCGGAAAAATTGCTCCTAGGAGAATAACCATATATATTGCCATAAAATGGTTCTAAAGCAAAAAGTCACATTTTGAAACTGAATTTCGAAAGTAGTATTGATGTTGAATACGTTGTGCCTCAAGGTACTGTCTTAGGACCATTGTTGTTTATACCGTATATTAATGATATTGTAAAACACTGTAACATAGAAATGTTTGCAGATGACACAATGCTATATGCATCTTGTACGGATTTAAAGGAACTGTTTGCGAAAGTTAATTCTGATCTTGTAATTATAACTGAGTACTTGTCGAGTAATAGTCTTAGTGTAAATGTACATAAATATAAATATTAGTGGTACCGTTGAAGTAAGTTTTTTTTACAAAAAAAGTTAAAAATCATTTATTACAAAATTTTAGTATTATTAACTCACAATATAATTTCCATCGTTTGCAATAACCTCTTGCCAACGTGTTACCAGATTTTGAATACCCTTTTTGAAAATTTCAGGTTTCTTCTGATTAAAAAGTGAGTTAGAAAAGTCATTTTCGATGGTATCTTGATTCCTATATGTCTTATTCCTATTATGATGTTCTAATGATCTGAATAAGTGTTAAATTGATGGCGCCAGGTCTGTAGAATATGGCTGATGTGGTAAAACTTCCCTACCCATTTATTTTAAATGCTCTTGGGTGTCGTTCGCAGAATGTGGTCTTGCATTATCGTGAAGCAAGATTACGCCTTTTCTGTTTACCAACGTCAGATGTTTTTGACCTAATTTCTCATTCAACCTGGTCAATTATTCTCGGTATACTTCTGCAGTTATAGTTTGACCAGGTGGCAATAACTCATAATATTTCATTTAATTAAAGAAGAACAAATCATTCTACGCTGTTGTTTGTGAATTTCGTTTAATTCATGCGGTACCCACACACCCTGTCTATTGACTTTGCCAATCTTTTTTAAGTGTTCCTGAACAGTTGACTAGGATGCAGAGAGCCCTTCGAGCATTTCTTGAATGGGTAGTCGCGGATCTGATTCCACCAGCTGTTTTAAAGCGTCCTCTTTGAAATCACAAGGTCTTCCACTCCGTGGAGTCTGAGGGATTGGTGTCATCTTTTCTAAACTTTCTGAACCAGAATTGGCATTTGTTTGCTGTTGCGATCTTGCCGTATGCTGCATTGATGCCGCCGCAGCAGTAGCCTTTAATCCTTGATCAAAAAGAAATCGCATAAACTGGCGCAGGTGTACTTCGTCTACTAATTGACTTCGTCTACCATTTTTAAACTGTTGACTCAAATAATCGAAACTCAGCACAAAATGGTAGATTGATGTTTAGACAACCAAACTTATTTGACATAATCAGTTTATCTGCTGAGAGAAACCAGTATAAGAGGTAAGAAGTTACAACATTAAGAAAAATGGATTACTTTCCGGTATCCCTAATATATGATAATACACAATTTGCCTGCAGTTAGCAATGATTCGAAAGTCCTTGGAAATGTTGCCCTTGAAGTGGTACCAGTATCTAGGTGCCATTATTGGTAATAGATTCAACTTTCTCGCCTTTATTATGAATAAAATGTCAACGAAATCATATTTATTGAGTAGGGTTGGCAAAAGACTGAGGTAACAAACTAAATTATTATTATACAAATCATTGAAACTACCGCATACTAATTTTTGTACACCTGTCTTGTTTATGCTTCTGGCATATTTGATAAAAAGTTTCAAAAGAGATTTGAAAAAAGTTTAAAAGGAGATTATACCTGTAAAGTGTATGTTACAGTTCCTGAAACTTATGTCTATTAAAGTCTGAATAGAATATAATACTATGATATTTTTATACAAAATTAAAAATAATCTTATAACAAAGTATCTAAATGACAAGGTGTCATTTGTCAAACATAAAACTAACTACAACTTAAGAAATGTAGAAGACGTCGTAGTTCTTAAGTCTTCTACACTTAGGAGATTCAATGCTGTCCTTGGCAAGGGATTGATTCAATGCCATGTTGTAAGAAACTAAGTAGTTTTAAATGTTTACTGGGGTGTTATCTTTGCTAGCAGCTGGTTGTTTTCCCCAGATTTTAAGAAATTGACTTGCTCTTAGTTTAATGAGGAAATGATTCACTTCGAATCGAGCAGCGTCCCAGAGCCCGCCAGCGGATAACAAACTATCAACACCAGACCGTTATCCGCTGGCGGGCTCTGGGATACTGCTCGATTCGAAGAGAATCATTTCCTCATTAAACTAAGATCAAGTCAATTCCTTAAAATCTGGGGAACGTGGTTGGTCTTGGCTGAGTGGTGTCTGAGAGTTTGTCAGTGGTGGTGAGTTGTTTGAATTATGCTAACTTTCTTACTTGTTGTTGTTGTTGGGGATAATGGTGAATGTTCGAAACTATTTATCAATTTTGAAATTGGTCAATTGACAATCGCACAGTTGCAGATAAAAATTTCTATAACTCATGCGAGGGGACGTGTCTTACGTAAGTTTGGGGCCCAGGTGCCGTCCTCGAATTAAAAATGAAGAATTTGTTTGCTTTTTCAATAATCTCTGATGGCATGGATTCGTCGTAAGAACTCTCATCAGTCTTCGGTATCGCCATAGAATTTACACTTATTTTAAAACGTTTTCTTTAATTTTATTTTTATTTTGAAATGAAAAATTTCTGTCACTTTCACGTCACTTTTTTAATTTGTGGTTTTGATTGTCTTTATTTTATTTATTTAATTGTTTTTTTTATGTAACTTAGCGATTTTTATTGAATATTTTCGGGCGCCAAGCATAATTTGTGTGCGACATGAATAGGGTACTTGTAGCACGCAAATCAAATTTTGCCAATGCGCTTATGTTATGTGTCAATTCTTGAATTGACAAACATCCATTTGTCGCATCAAAAAACGGGCGTTAAAAGAGTGCTTATCCCGCATGAGTAATAAAAAGCTGTCTTTAGAAATTCTTGTATAAGTAGCTCATAAAGTATTATTATTATTTGCAGTCGCTCTAGCTATTTCCCTATTTAATAAGATCAATCTAACTGTCAAATTCCACTATTAAGGATTTCAGAAATACGACTTATAATACTTTTCAATTATCAGTCCCCATAATCGGATTTTCAAATAATGGGAGTAACGCGTGTCTCTCGATTTTAAAAAATGAATCTTATCAGTCATTGATTTTCAATAATCGTTTAAGATTTCTTTTTCCTTCTTTTCAAACATAGTAGGAAGACGTAATAGTATTGAATTGACCTTTCGCTCAGTTCATAATCTTAAAAATAGCTCTAAAATTCTTATAAATAACTCTCAGACTATTTGAAAAGTCGAAAGAAAATCTCCATAACAGCTGTCAATCTCGCATCCAACGTAGGTTGAACGGATAAAAACAATAAACAACGTCAGATATTGACGGAGTGTTAATTGATGTTAGTAACAAGATAAGAATCTTTTTATGAATTGCAATTGGGAGATTTCACTAGCTATTAAACGCGCAAATATTACGCAAATTCTTTTTTGTTACAGTCTATTCATAAAACGTGTTTTTATTTAAATAAATATTTGCTATGTAATCCTATAAAATTATTATATTTTTATTAAACTCAGCTCAAAGATTTCAAACTGTTGACATTTCCATTTAGCGCAAAGTCGATTCTATATATTATATTAATTATTTTCTTCAACTTATTTATTTCGTTTGCGTATTCGAATTTTTAGTTGGAAATTGTGTGTAGGAAATATTTCAGCGAAAATGTTCGATAATGTAGCGTGTTTGTAAACGGGAATTTTGTTTGTGTGGAAATAAAAATGAAATAAAAGGCGGAATGTTGGTGGGAATGAGTATATAAATTGTTGCGAGGAAAAGAGTAATGGGAATAATCACGCTCGGGCATAAATTTAGTTAAAAATTAGCGCTGGTATTTGTTTGGAAATCAGCGTGATGAACAAATCGGATAATAGTTTTTAAATGTACAGGATCTATTTTGCAACCGTTTTGATTTTGTTAATTTTATTGTAATTCAGGGTTCAAACATTAATTCAAACAAAACGGGTATTTAAATTTAGCGTTTTTTTTTGTGTAATTAAATTGCAGTAGATTTAGTTCAACTCATTTTATATAAAATCAAATGTTTTTATGATATGCGAATAATTGCAAATCTTTCATTTCGGAAAATTGTTGATTCGATTTCATCGTAGAAATAATTTTAGCAAAAACAGAAAAACGAGATTTTCGGTTAGGAATTTGAATTTGTTTTATTTACAGTTTTGATGAGAATTATTGCATAGTCAGCGAAAAAAAACGTTTCAATTGAATTTGATTTTTCACAAAAATTTGTATTTCTAAACTGTTAAATTTAACAAGCAATATGTTCATTAAATAGTTCAGGAAATTAAAAATATTTTAAAATCACTGTTTTTGCATACCTTCATGTTTCGAATATTATTCGATTCTGTGAAATATTTATATTTTAAAATATTTTAATAATATATAATATCAAATCTAGACTAGACAAGACCAGATCTATCACTAAACAATATCAGACAAAACAATACAAGGCAAGACTAGATAATAATAGACAAGGCCAGACAAGACCAGGCAAAACTAGACAAGACCAAGCAAAACCAGACAAGACCAGGCAAAACTAGACAAGACCAAGCAAAACCAGACAAGATCAGACAACACCAAACAAGACGAGACAAGACCAAAAAAGACCAGACAACAGCAGACACCAGACAAATCCAAACAAGACCAGACAAGACCGGACAATACCAGAGAAGACGAGAGCAGTTTAGACAAGACCAGTTGTATAAATATTTTTCTATTTTGCGTCTGTAATGGTCTGATAACAGCACTCATATTCGTGCGGTCATGGCTCGCCGAGTGCGATACAATTTTCTCGATATGTATCGGCGATGTTTTTATCTAGAAATCGCATAAAAGGGCGCAAGATAGAAAAATACAATAAAAACCACGATCGTAAGGCGTTTTTCAGCACTTGTCCATTAGAAAATCCAAACTTGGACGCGTGCTGTAAAATCGCGCTTATTGAACTCGTCCTTTAATATACTATTACAACTCGTTTTATAATAATGCCAAAATATCTTGAAACTAGACTTTAAAAACGCTTTGCTCTCCGAGCGATTTTTAATATGATCTATCAGCATCTCAGCATCACTATCGCTAAGCTCTAGCATTTTGAAATGTCGCCGCTGCGGCGACAACGGAGTAATCACTTATTTTGTTATGTCGCTGCTGGGCGACAACGGAGTAGTGACTTACCTAATTATGTCGCCGATGTAGCGATAACGTAGAAATAATTTATTTTATTTTGTCGCGACTGCGGTGACCACAAAGTAATAATTTTTCTTATTATGTCGCCGCTGCAGCGACAACGGGGCCATTAGTTTACCTTGGATCAGGGATGTTATGGAGCTCCATAACCGTAACCGAAACTATCGAATATCCGAAATAAAAATGTATCTGTAACCGTAACCGAATCCGATATAAAAGTTTCGAATAATTTCGGATAATTTTGATTGATATGTTGTAATAATTCCTAGAAGTTAAAGAAAAGGCTGACAAAGATACTAA
This sequence comes from Phosphuga atrata, assembly GCA_944588485.1. Taxonomy (NCBI): domain Eukaryota; kingdom Metazoa; phylum Arthropoda; class Insecta; order Coleoptera; family Silphidae; genus Phosphuga; species Phosphuga atrata. Next base: position 45,750,203 of record OX155902.1, read on the forward strand.
AGTAAAGGCTGAGAAAAAGGCTAAAGCAAAAACTGAACAGGAAGCTAAGGAAAAAGCGGAAAAGGAAGCAAAGTTAAAGGCTAAGAATGAATTAAAGAAAAGGCTGACAAAGAAACTAGAGAGAAGGCCGAAAAACAAGCTAAGGAAAGGGGGGGGGGGAAGGAAGGTAAAGAAAAGACAGAAAGGGAATCCAAAGACAAGGCTGAAAGGGAAGCTAAAGAAAAGGCGGAAAAGGAAGCTAAAGAAATCAAAGTAAACGGTTGACAAGGAAGCCAAAGGAAATGCAGAAGAATTGATCGAAATAACATTCGAAGAAGAAAAAGAACAATACAATGAAGCAGAGGTTGATGTGCAAACAGGAAGACAGGAATTAATATTGATATCTGACAATTCTTTAGTAACAGAAAAGATGAGTCATATCAATAGAGTGAACCAGATGAGGAATTTCATATTGAACCAACAAGAATAATCAGTAATAAAGATAATCAAGAATACGGACAATTAGGAAAAAGGATAATCAGGAATAAGTATAGTCAGAAACAAAGATAATTAGGAACAAGAATAATAAGGAATAAAGACAATAAGGAATAAAGATAATCAATTATACGGATAATCAGGAAAAAGGACAATAAGGAATAAAGACAATAAGGAATAAAGATAATCAATAATACGGATAATCAGGTAAAAGGACTATCAGGAATAAAGATAATCAAAAATACGGATAATCAGGAAAAGGACAATTAGGAATAAAGAGAATCAGGAATAAGGATAGTCAAGAATATAGATAATCAAGGAATAAGGATAATCAAGAATAAAGATAATCAGGAATAAGGATAATTAAGTATACGGATAACCAGGAACAAAGACAATTAAGACTAAGGATAATAAAGAATATAAAGAATAAAGATAATCAAGAATAAAGATAATCAGGAATAAGGATAATCAAGAATAAGGATAATCCCGAATAAGGATAATCAAGAACAAGGAATAAGGATAATCAGGAGCAAGGACAATCAAGAATACGGAACATAATCAGGAACAAGAATAATCAGGAACAAGGATAATCAGTAACAAGGATTATCAGGAGCAAGGACAAGCAGATATGTGGATAACTCCGTGATAAATTTCTCCGTGGAAAGGAGATATGTCTTGCAAACTTATAAAATGTATACTTGGATTAAAGCAATCGGCAAAAGTTTGGAATGAGAACTACGCACAACGCTGAGTACTCGCGTTTTCTAGAAAGGTGCTTTCACTGCTTGTACATCAGAGATCACTGCTTTTACAACAAGAAATTGGGGAAACAACTATCTATGTGACAATCTACGTCGAGGATATTTTGATTGTCTGTGAAAATGAGGAACTAATACAAAAGATAGCATCCGAGTTAAAAGAGGAGTTATGCCTCTCCAGTATGGGTAAATTAGGAAGCTACTTGAGAATGAAGGTAGAACCCGACAATGATGGAATCTACAAGTTACACCAAGAAGCTTACATAGAGAAGATTATCGAAAAATATAATCTACATGAAGACGATTAACAACGCAGAAGAAATGGAACGCAATGATGGGTATCAAAGCTTAATGGGAGCACTGTTGTACGTTGCAGTGAACACTAGGCCAGATATTGCTGCAAGCGTATCAATATTAAGCCAACAAATCAATCAACCATCAACAGTAGATTGGACAGAAGCCAAGTGGGTCGTTCGCTACCTCAAGAGTACAAATCCACAGTATGGAATGACAGAAACTTATATCGTTGAGGGGAGGTGTTGAATATGTTGAATGTACAACGATATTAGAATAAGTATAAGGAATGGCGACGACGAGAAAAGGGTGAACGAAATATAAAATAGTTACAGTTAGTTCTAATATACGTAATCGATAGAATGTTGAGTTAAGTCTTGTTTTCAATTTAATTTTTTTCATTTGTAATGTTTAAGTTTTTTCTAAATAAATGTAGTGTTTAATTATTTCACAAACAGTTATTTACCACTGTGATTATTAAGGAACTTTGCAACACATAGAAATAAATTCAAATTGTTTACCAAGTAGTATTCTACTTTTGCAATTCCTTAGAAATCTAATATCCGTAACCGAAACTATCCGAAACTACCGGATAATCCGAAAAAATTTCATATTCGTAACCGTATCCGAAACCGGTATAATAATATTCCAATATCCGTATCCGTATCCAGATCCGAAATTTCATATCCATAACATCTCTGCCTTGGATTACCGCCATAGCGTTGACAACAGAGTGCAAAAGGGTTAACATAGTAATAACTTACTATATCGACTTACTATATCGTGACTGCGGTGACAATCGAGTAATAACTTATCTTATTATGTCGCCTCTGCGGCGACAACGCAGCAATGACTTATCTTATAATGTCGCCAACCCCGAAATATTTTTAATATGACCTATCAGCATCTCTGCATCACTTTCACTAAGCTCCAGCATTTTTAAATATCGCCGCTGCGGCGACAAATGAGTAATCACTTATTTTGTTATGTCGCTGCTGGGCGACAACGGAGTCGTGACTTATCTAATTATGTCGCCGATGCAGCGATAACGTAGAAATAACTTGTTTTATTTTGTCGCGACTGCGGTCACCGCGAATAAATAACTTATTTGACTATGTCGCCGCTGCAGCGACAACGGAACAATGACTTATCTTATTATGTCGCCGCTGCAGCAAAAATGGAGTCATTAGCTTACCTGGGATTGGCGCCATAGTGGCGACAACGGAATGCCAAGGGCTTAACGTAGTAATAACTTATATTATTATGTCGCCGCTGCAGTGAAAACGAAGCCATTAGCTTACCTGGGATTGTCGCCATAGCGGCTAGAACGGAATGCGAAGTGTTCACGTAGTAATAACTTAGCTTATTATGTTGTGACTGCGGTGACAACGAAGTAATAACGTATCTTCTTATGTCGCCGCTGCGGCGATAGCGGAGCTTGTCTTATTAGGTCGCCGCTGCAGCGACAACGGAGACAGTAATGAAACTAGATTTTAAACGCTGTGCACTCCGAACGATTTTTAATATGACCTATCAGCATCTCTGAATCACTATCACTAAGCTCTAGCATTTTTAAATGTCGTTTAGCAACAGCGATCACGTAGATATAATAACTTATTTTATTTTGTCGCGACTGCGATGACCACGAAGTAATAGCTTATCTTATTATGTCGCCGCTGCAGCGACAACGAGGCCATTAGCTTACCTTGGATTACCGCCTTAGCGGCGACAACAGAGTGCAAAAGGGTTAACATAGTAATCACTTATCTCATTATGTCGTGCCTGTGGTGACAATGAAGTAATAACTTATCTTATTATGTCGCCTCTGCGGCAAAAACGGGGCAATGACTTATCTTATTATGTCGCAGCTGCAGCGACAAAGGAGCCAATAGCTTTGCTTGGATTATCGCTATAGCGGTGACAACGGAGTGTCAAAGGGTTAACGTAGAAATAATTTATCTTATTATGTCGTGACTGCGGTGACAATGAAGTAGTAACTTATCGTATTATGTCGCCGCTGCGGCGACAACGGAGTAAAGACTTATCTTATAATGACTTTTCTTATTAAGACCAAGCAAAACAAGACAAGACCAGACGAAACCAGACAAGACCAAACAAGACCAGACAAGACGAGACATGACCAGAAAAGACCAGACAAGAGCAGACAAGAGAAAACAAGACCAGACAAGACCGGACAAGACCAGAGAAGACGAGAGAAGTTTACATAAGACCAGTTGTATAAATATTTACAACTCGTTTTAATACAATGCCAAAATATCTTGAAACTAGATTTTAAACGCTTTTCACTCCGAAAGATTTAATATGATCTATCAGCATCTCTGCTGCATCACTATCACTAAGCTCTAGCATTTTTTAATGGCGCCGCTGCGACGACAACGAGTAATCACTTATTTTGTTATGTCGCTGCTGGGCGACAGTGGTGTACTGACTTATCTAATTATGTCACCGATGCAGCGATAACGTAGAAATAACTTATTTTATTTTGTCGCGACTGCGGTGACCACGAAGAAATAACTTATCTTCTTATGTCGCCGCTGCGGCGACGACGGAGCAATGACTTATCTTATTACGTTGCCGCTGTAGCGAAAACGGAGTCATTAGTTTACATGGGATTCTCGCCATAGCGGCTACAACGGAGTGCAAAGTGGTTAACGTAGCAATAACTTATATTATTATATTGCCGCTAGAGTGAAAACGGAGTCATTAGCTTACCTGGAATTGTCGCCATAGCGGCGACCACGGAGTGCGAAGGGTTCACGTAGTAATAACTTACCTTATTATGTCGTGACTGCGGTGACAACGAAGTAATAACCTATCTCCTTATGTTGCCGCTGCGGCCACAACGGAGCTTGTCTTATTATGTTGCCGCTGCAGCGACAACGGAGCCAGTAATTAAACTAGATTTGAAGCGCTTTGCACTCCGCACGATTTTTAATAGGACCTATCAGCATCTCTGCATCACCATCACTAAGCTCTAGCATTTTCAATTGTAGCCGCTGCGGCGACAACGGAGTAATGTCTTATTTCGTTATGTCGCTGCTGGGCGACAACGAAGTGGCTTATCTAATTATGTCGCCGATGTAGCAATAAGGTAGAAATAACTTATTTTATTTTGCCGCGACTGCGGTGAACACGAAGTTATAACTTATCTTATTATATCGCCGCTGCGGCGACAACGGAGCAGTGACTTATCTTATTACGTCGCCGTTGCAGCGACAACGGAGCCAATAGCTTACCTACCTCGCTATAGCGGTGACAACGGAGTGCAAAGGGTTAACTTAGTAATAACTTGTCTTATTATGTCGTGACTGCGGTGACAATGAAGTAGTAAGTTATTATTATGTCACCGCTGCGGCGACAAGGGAGTAATGACTTATCTTAAAATGACGTCCCTTATTGAGAAGCAAATAAAGCAAACCCAAATACAAGCAAAACCAAACAAACCAGACGAGACCAGACGCGACCAAGCAAGACCAGACAAGACGAAGCAAAACCAGAAAAGTCCAGACAACAGCGGACAAGACCAGACAAGACCAAACAAGACCAGACAAGACCGGACAATACCAGAGAAGACGAGAAAAGTTTAGACAGGACTAGATGTCTCTATAGAAGACCAGACAAGACCAGATATAAATATTTGCAACTCGTTTTATGACAATGCCAAAATATCTGGAAACTAGATTTTTAACACTTTGCACTCCGAACGATTTTTAATATGATCTATTAGCATCTCAACATCACTATCACTAAGTTCTAGCATTTTTAAATGTCGCCGCTGCGGCGACAACGGAGTAATCACTTATTTTGTTCTGTCGCTGCTGGGCGACAATGGAGTAGTGACTTATCTAATTATGTCGTATTATTATTGTCGTAATATTTTATTTTGTCGCGACTGCGGTGTCCACGAATAAATAGGTTATCTTATTATGTCGCCGCTGTGGCGACAACGGAGCAGTGACTTTTCTTATTACGTCGCCGCTGCAGCGAAAACGGAGTTATTCGATAGCCATAGCGGCGACAGTAGGGAAAGATCCTTCGTTCTGGACCCACCACCTCCTTATGGGATTTACATGTAAATCTACCCCCTTATGGGAGAATTACATGTAAATCTAGCAGCAAGCCCCTTATGTGGGAATTACATGTAAAATCTAGTATGGGTAAATCCTATACAAAATAGTTCTGAACGTGTCCGAGCGAGTATGTCTAGATGGCGCTGAAAGTTACCTGCGCGGTGGATAGCGGGAAAATTCAAAATGGGTTGCAGGGTGAATGTATGTGAAGGGAGGAGATTATAGGTGCTCTGAGTTGTCTAAGTATCAGGGGTGTATAGTTGTTTCTATTGCGATAGAAAGGGTTGACTTATATTAACTTGTGATGCTGGCTGCTGCTATCGTGAGAATAGTCGAAATCAGAGAAGTTTATAATGAACTATAATATGTGTCTACATAGTTTAAGATATCTTAAAATAAATATTTAACATTCCAAAATATTATCTGGTTTATGTAACCACGCGTCTAGGTAGGACTGACTGTCTAGCACTGTTAACAATCCTTTCTCAACCTGTCTGTAAACGCATGTGCAACTAATAAATTATGAATCGCGGTCTAATTAATTTCTTGAAATTATCTCGTGTTTAATTAAATAAACATATTAAGATTTTGAATTATCGGTAGTCAGTTAGGTGCGACTGGTCGTTTAGTGCTGATAACATCAGGCATGAAAAGAGAGACGAGAGAGACTAGATTAGATAGACAAGCGGGGAAAATTCAAAATGAGTTGCGGGTGGATAGCGGAGAATCGTTTATGCATACATAGTTAATTGCAAACATATTACGGATTGATTCAAATGAGATTAATGGTTTTAGACCGGACAAGATCGGACATTACCGAACAAGGTCGAACAAGAACGGACAAGACTATGCAGAGCACATATTTCCTATGGTATTTATCCGAATAATTTTCAATGTGTAAGCGAAATTTCTTAAACTTGTCTGTGACTCAGATCGCATTATTTTTTTTCATATAAATAAATACCAAAGAGTTCAATTTTCTGGCATCCGCTTTTCATCTACTTGCTCCAGTTTTCATTTACTTGCATCCACTTTTCATCACGCTAAACAGGGTGTCAGGTCTATGTAACCCTACGCTAAACAGGGTGTGAGATCTATGTAACCCCACACTAAACAGGGTGTGAGGTCTATGTAATCCCACGCTAAACAGGGTGTGAGGTCTATGTAACCCCACGCTTAACAAGGTGTGAGGTCTATGGTGCCCCACGTTATAGAGGGTGTGAGGTCTATTTTTAGTCAGCTTTCATCAGCTTTAATCAGCTTTTAATCAGCTTTAATCTCATTGCGTTAGTTGTGTTAGTATTAGGTTAGGTTAGCATTAGGTTAGGTTACGGGGAGGTTAGGAATGAAGCGCGTTTCCCCTTAACCCCATAACGTAGTAATAACTTATATTATGATGTCGCCGCTGCAGCGAAAACGGAGCCATTAGCTTACCTGGGATTGTCGCCATAGCGGCGACAACGGTTTGCGAAGGGTTCACGTAGTAATAACGTACCTTATTATGTCTTGACTGCGGTGACAACGAAGTAATCGTATCTTTTTATGTCGCCGCTGCGGCGTCTACGGAGCTTATCTTATTATGTCGCCGCTGCGACGACAACGGAGTAATTACTTTCCTTATTGAGAAGCAAATAACGCAAAATCAGATACAAGCAAAACGAGACAAGACCAGACGAGACCAGACAGGACCAAACAAGACCAGACAAGACGAAGAAAGACCAGAAAAAACCAGACAACGGCAGACAAGACCAGACAAGACCAAACAAAACCAGACAAAACCGGACAATACCAGAGAAGACGAGAGAAGTTTAGACAGGACTAGATGTCTCCATAGAAGACCAGACAAGACCAGTTGTATAAATATTTGCAACTCGTTTTATAACAATTCCAAAATATCTTGAAACTAGGTTTTAAACGTTTTGCACTCCGAACAATTTTTAATATGACCTATCAGCATCTCTGCATCTCTATTACTAACCTCTAGCATTTTTTAATGTCTCCGCTGCGGCGACAGCGGAGTAATCACTTATTTCGTTATGTAGCTGCCGGGCGACAACAGAATAGTGGCTTATCTAACTATGTCGCCGATGGAGCGATAACGTAGAAACAACTTATTTCATTTTGTCGCGACTGCGGTGACCACGAAGAAATAACCTATCTTATTATGTCGCCGCTGCGGCGACAAAAGAGCAATGACTTATCTTATAACGTCGCCGCTGCAGCGAAAACGGAGTCATTAGCTTACCTGATAATTACGGAGTGCAAAAGGGTTAACGTAGTAATAACTTATCTTATTATGTCGCCGATGCAGCGAAATAGAAGCCATTAGTTTAGCTGGGATTGTCGCCATAGCGGCGACAACGGAGTGCGAACGGTTCACGTAGTAATAACTTACCTTATTATATCTGCGGTGGCAACGAAGTAATTACATAGCTTCTTAAGTCGCCGCTGCGGCGACAACCGAGCTTATCTTATTATGTCGCCGATTCAGCGACAACGGAGCCATTAGCTTACCATGGATTGCTGCCATAACGGCGACATCGAACTACAAAGGGTTAATACTTGCTGATTGTTTCAGACAAGACCGGATACGACCTGACAATACCAGAAAAGAACACACTAGATCAGACAAGAACAGAAAGGATCAGAAAAGGCGGGACAAGATGAGACGAGCCCACACAAGACCTGACAGGAGCAGACAAGACGAGACAAGAGCAGATTAGACAAGAATAGACAAAACCAGACATGACCAGATAAGACCACGCAAGGTCAGACAAGACCAGACATGACCATACAGGACGAGACAAAACCAGACAAAATCAGACAAGACCAGACATGACCATGCAAGACGAGACAAAAAGAGACAAAATCAGACAAGACCAGACAAGACCAGACAAGACCAGACAAGACCAGACAAGACCGGACAAGACCGGACAAGACCGGGCAAGACCAGACAAGACTAGACAAGACCAGACAAGGCTAGACAAGACTAGACAAGACCAGACAATACCAGATAAGACCATACAAGACCAGATAAGATCAGTTGTTTCCAGACAAGAGCAGACAAGACCAGTTCTATAAGTATTTACAACATGTTTTATAACAATACCAGTAAATCTTGAAACTTTAATTTAATACTTGCTGGTTGTTATATGTGTTGATGTAATGTAATGTAAATATTTTTGTTGGAAATATAGTGTAAAGTTCGCTAATTTGTTTTATGAGGGATATGTTGTTGAGATTAAATTAAAAACAAGTTTGCGAAAACTGAGTGAAGTAATTTAATAGAAATATGGGCAAACGAGGAAAATCTGCTGGGGGAAATATTAATTTGCTTTTGCATGAATATCTCGCCGTTGCCGTTTAACTGTATGTATATTGGGGAGAATTCTAGACAAGTAGACAGACAATATGTGTAGCATTTTAGCAAATGTTTAGAATTGGGACAAAAAGTTACACAATCAGGAAAAATATTGATTAGAGAGTTATGGCAAATAGTTTCTGAAATTGGGAAACGAGTTTATATGATTCCTGAAATGATTCCTTAATATAATAAACTAGCTACTTTATATTTACAAACTTGAAAGAAACGGAACACAGCCTGAATATATAAATATATTCATCCTTTCCGGAGCTCTATAACAATTATTGAGTCTTTTTAGGAATTCCAAAACAAATTTCACATGAAATTTGTAAGTTATTCTACAGCTTACAGTCCACCTTCGTGGCACTCAAGGTGGCATACCTTCTTATAATAGTAGTAATAGTATTAGTCGCCTTTGAGTCGTAGGCCTCTCCTAAACCTTTCCATACATCTCTATTTCGCGCCTCTCGCATCCATAAGGATCCACAGAATCTCTGGTTGAAGATGTCTTTCCACCTTTTGCTTGGTCTTCCTTTTTGATCAAGAATCCCACTCTTTCTTCCGTTTGTCTCAAATGTATAAACTAAAATAAAATCAGTGTATTCATTTATTGTTCCATTCCTTCTTATTATTTCGCATAATCCTATAATGTCGCATTTGATTGACATAATGGCGTATCTCATTTCTTCTATTATGCTGTCCGATAATAATGTTCTTATATTGTCTTTAGTACTTTTATTTTAGTCTTCTGTTTATGTTCTTGTTGCTAATCTTGTTTGATCAGTTTTGATTGTTATTTAGGAGGTGGTGGTATGTCTCCTCCATGCTGACCGGCCGGCTTGGAGAAGATAGAGTGGTTGAAGGATAGCCAGTTAGTTTTTCAGAATATCTTTTATATTTACAGTTGTGTAAGTTATAGCGAATATGTTTTATTTGTCTTAGTCGATGGGTTGGATTTGATACAATTAGATGTTTTACTTTAAACTAAATTTATTTAAGAATACTTTCTTGTCTTGTAACTTTCATCATTGTTTTATATATCTTTATACCCCCGAGTACCTGCTTTTATGAGGGTCTCAAGGGTGGAATATTTGGATTTCTCAATATTGGTACAGCTGTTCAAAGTTTAGAATGCCGAGCATTACAACAGTTGGTACTGTCTGATTGTTAGGATTCAGTTGCAGCGGGCGTAGAAAGCTGGTTATGGTTTGTTATTTACTTTTTCCGATATCCGTATTGTCCTTTCATACCCGCATTCTTTTGCGGCTTCTTTCTCAATTTGCTCAGGCGATGTAGACATAAAACGCTTGTTTATGTTTCTTTTTGTTCTCTAGATTTCCGACTCTCGTGTTCTAGTATTACATTTTTTTCGTAGTGCAAAGTTACTGTTTTTCCTAACTCTCGCTCACGCTTTAGTTCTTCTTGTAAGTCTTTCCGTTTTTGAAGCACAAAAGATTGAAAATTTTCTTTCACATAAATATTTATATCCTCCAGCGATTTTTCTTATTGAGTATCCCTACTCTCCAGCTTGTTGTTGTTATGGAGACAACCACTGCTCTGACTTTTTTGAGGATTTTATCATCCGTAGTTTTCACAAATTCACAAATTTCCAATTTGTGGCAAGGTATTTTCTTTACGGTGTGTAAACTTTCTATGGAGAGCAAACTTTCATATCCCTTTTCTTTTTCTTCAATCCCAAAGATGATCACCCTTTTTCACCTGAGCTTTTTATCTACGATTTCTATGGTTTTTTTTGTTGTTGTCCAGACAAGGTAAGATCAGACAAAACAAGGCCAGACAAGACCAGACAAGACTAGTCGTCAGTTGTTTTTTTATTTCCAGTTGTTTAGTTTTAGTTTATAAATAATGAATTTTTCCTGTATCTTCTTCTTCTTCTTTCGAATAAGCCTACTTTGGACCACGCTTGTTCAACTGTTGGGCTTTGCTCAGTATTGTCGCATCTTCTGCCGGTGTAACTCCTTTCTCTCTTGTGTCCAGGGGGTACCTTTCTTACAGGTTATTCCTGAAATCCACGGACTTCCTACAGGGTGCGTCTCACATACTGTCTGTTTTGGAGATCTGTTATTCCCAGTTCTTTAATATCCTTCTCGATTTCTGTCAATCAAGTAGTACGAATCTTCTTGTTTTGCCAGAAGGTGAACAGACGGTTGGTTAGTCGGTTTGGAATTTTTCCTGTATGTTATTATTTATAGACTTTTTGATATTTAGTTCCATCTCGTCCATTTCTTGTTTGTATTTTTAAAACAAATATATATTTTATAAAATACAAGAAATATTGAGAATTTTCTGTTTCTATTTATTTTTAAATTATTGATTTGATAGAACCAACATGCTAAAACATTTCATAAGAAAGTTTGATTTTAGTTCATCTACCCTAATCGTTTTAAACTATTCTTGTAAATAAAGTTTCAGACTGTACAGACGGAGACGGACAAAACTGGCCTTAACACTTATGTCAATACCCGGGTACCCGGGTACCCTTTTGCATGTTCTTACTTACATATCTTTTTTATCTAACGAAAAATCATCAAATCATTTCAGATCCTCGTTATTTGAGTCTATTGACATCGATTCATATACATAAATAATAAAATATGCCAAAATATACCTCGTTGTTCAATACCCGGGGTACCCGGGTACCCATATATAAATAAATAATTAAACTTATTTCTAGGGATAAAAAATATTACTTTATATATAAATAAACGGATTTATTTAACTTTTAATTAATTTTATTATAAAACTTATTATAAATAATAGATAAAATATTTTCATATTCAATTTATTATTGGCAACATTCGTCACAATCTACAATTGCTTTTGAATGTTCATCGCAAACTGGTTTGTTACATTCTTGACACGATTTTCGCGGTTTTTCTCCGTTTTTTGTAGACATCCTGGTAACAAATAGACATGATCCTACAACATTATATCCACACCAATTGTTGGTTTATAATAATACTGAACAATTTCTGGTTTCTTTTATTGTCTTCGCTGCAAATCTGAGTGCATCGTAGATAGAAGTATAACAACTTTCTTTTTTTATGAACATAAGAGCATAGAGTAACTTTTTCATGAAACCCAAATAGAGATATCCAAATAAAGATAACTCTTCACGATCTTTAGATGCTAGCATATCTACTAGAATGTATTTTTTATTTTTTTTTCAATGTTCCTACAATTGTTATGTTCCATACAATAAATGCTTTGCTAAAGGTAAAGTAGTAAAAAAATTATCCATTGTAATATTTCTTCCGGATCCTTTATATTTGACCTTTCAATGGATATGAATTTTTGGCGTCGCTTATCCACCATATTTTGATCCCATACTTTGCCTACCCGGCGATTTTATTTATAGAAATAAGGTTTTTCGGGTTGTGTAATACTCTATGGGTAATCCCGAGTTGTAAAGTGAAAGTCTCCGGGTATTAAAATTATTTTATTGAATGAAAAACCCATGCGGGTACACGGGCACCCGGGTATTGAACAACGTAGTAACGACTGGGTATTGACATAAGTGTTAAAAGACTAACAGTAATTAGATGCAATAATAGTAATTTTTATTCTTCTCATATTTCGCTCAGAAGAGTATTTGAGATTTTACTTTTTCATGTCCGGTGGATTCCGATGGCCCAAGAAGAGTATTTTGGATTATTTGGCTTATTTATATGATTTTTCTAAACTGCAAAATAAATTAATAAAGAAATTCTTCATTAATAGAAAATATGAGCAACAATAAAAAGCAATTAAGTCTAATAACTTTGCATTAATTGCTCGTGTCTTATTAGACAAATTAAAATTAATAACCATGCAATTTACGAGGTTGAAAATTTAAAAAAAAAAACAAAACATTAATAACAGCTCCAATCCGAAACACAAATCACCCAAACGTCTCATTACAAAACTGATTTACGATCCAGCACTATTTATAATCGCAAAGCAAAGCAAACGTGTCCTCAGTTTCTCCCATACAGCTAAAACAGTGGCGAATTTCTATTTGCAATAAATCATCCCTGGATTACCTAACAAACAAAAAATGTTTAATTTAATTTAAATGCAACTCAACGAGGTGCCCTACATCGGCAGGTTTGCGGATCAGCTACAAGAAGCAGCGGCGCAATGTGCAGTCGCCGTCGCCGACACTCTCAGTGAAAGCCGGCCGGAAACAGCAGCAACAGCAGCAGCAGCCACGGACTAGGTCCGTCACCAGCGCCACTTCCAGTGAGGGCAGCTCCTCACAGGGTGGTGCCAAAATGCAGGCCGAGCAGGGCTCCATCGGCGACCTGCAGAAGTACCATAATAGATATCTACGCAGCCGGAGACACACTCTTGCTAATGTTCGGTAAGAGTTTGAGTTTTAGCTGTACCTTTTTGTTTTTAAACAAACTACAAATTTAGTCCTAAGAAAAACTCTAATATAAACATAAACAAGCAGAGACGTATGATTAGAGATAACAGGTTAAATAAAGAAAATCAGGAAGAACTAGACAAGAATGGAAATAAAAAACTAGATAGTAAAGATTAAACAGACGAAACTAGACTTACAAGGCTAGACCGACAAGACTAGATAGACGATACTAATCAGACAAGACCAGAAAGATAACTAAAACTAAACACGCAAGACAAAACAGACAACACTAGATAAACAAACATAGACAGAAAAGACTGCAGAGAAAGGACTAGACAGACAAGACTAAATAGACAAGATTAAAGATTAGAGAGAAAAGACTAGAAGGACCAGACTAGACTAGACAAACAATGCAAGACAGACAAGACTAGACCGACAAGAGTATACAGACAAGACTAGATAGGTAAGACTAGACAGACATGACTAGATAGGTAAGAGTAAACAGGCAAGGGTAGACAGACAAGACTAGAGAGACAAGACTAGACAGACAAGACTAGACAGACAAGACTAGACAGACAAGACTAGACAGACAAGACTAGACAGACAAGACTAGACAGACAAGACTAGACAGACAAGACTAGACAGACAAGACTAGACAGACAAGACTAGACAGACAAGACTAGACAGACAAGACTAGACAGACAAGACTAGACAGACAAGACTAGACAGACAAGACTAGACAGACAAGACTAGACAGACAAGACTAGACAGACAAGACTAGACAGACAAGACTAGACAGACAAGACTAGACAGACAAGACTAGACAGACAAGACTAGACAGACAAGACTAGACAGACAAGACTAGACAGACAAGACTAGACAGACAAGACTAGACAGACAAGACTAGACAGACAAGACTAGACAGACAAGACTAGACAGACAAGACTAGACAGACAAGACTAGACAGACAAGACTAGACAGACAAGACTAGACAGACAAGACTAGACAGACAAGACTAGACAGACAAGACTAGACAGACAAGACTAGACAGACAAGACTAGACAGACAAGACTAGACAGACAAGACTAGACAGACAAGACTAGACAGACAAGACTAGACAGACAAGACTAGACAGACAAGACTAGACAGACAAGACTAGACAGACAAGACTAGACAGACAAGACTAGACAGACAAGACTAGACAGACAAGACTAGACAGACAAGACTAGACAGACAAGACTAGACAGACAAGACTAGACAGACAAGACTAGACAGACAAGACTAGACAGACAAGACTAGACAGACAAGACTAGACAGACAAGACTAGACAGACAAGACTAGACAGACAAGACTAGACAGACAAGACTAGACAGACAAGACTAGACAGACAAGACTAGACAGACAAGACTAGACAGACAAGACTAGACAGACAAGACTAGACAGACAAGACTAGACAGACAAGACTAGACAGACAAGACTAGACAGACAAGACTAGACAGACAAGACTAGACAGACAAGACTAGACAGACAAGACTAGACAGACAAGACTAGACAGACAAGACTAGACAGACAAGACTAGACAGACAAGACTAGACAGACAAGACTAGACAGACAAGACTAGACAGACAAGACTAGACAGACAAGACTAGACAGACAAGACTAGACAGACAAGACTAGACAGACAAGACTAGACAGACAAGACTAGACAGACAAGACTAGACAGACAAGACTAGACAGACAAGACTAGACAGACAAGACTAGACAGACAAGACTAGACAGACAAGACTAGACAGACAAGACTAGACAGACAAGACTAGACAGACAAGACTAGACAGACAAGACTAGACAGACAAGACTAGACAGACAAGACTAGACAGACAAGACTAGACAGACAAGACTAGACAGACAAGACTAGACAGACAAGACTAGACAGACAAGACTAGACAGACAAGACTAGACAGACAAGACTAGACAGACAAGACTAGACAGACAAGACTAGACAGACAAGACTAGACAGACAAGACTAGACAGACAAGACTAGACAGACAAGACTAGACAGACAAGACTAGACAGACAAGACTAGACAGACAAGACTAGACAGACAAGACTAGACAGACAAGACTAGACAGACAAGACTAGACAGACAAGACTAGACAGACAAGACTAGACAGACAAGACTAGACAGACAAGACTAGACAGACAAGACTAGACAGACAAGACTAGACAGACAAGACTAGACAGACAAGACTAGACAGACAAGACTAGACAGACAAGACTAGACAGACAAGACTAGACAGACAAGACTAGACAGACAAGACTAGACCATCAAGACTAGACAGACAAGACTAAACAGACAAGACTAAACAGACAAGACTAGACAGACAAGACTAGGCAGACAAGACTAGACAGACAAGACTAGACAGACAAGACTAGACAGACAAGACTAAACAGACAAGACTAGACAGATAAGACTAGACCGTCAAGACTAGACAGACAAGACTAGACAGACAAGACTAAACAGACAAGACTAGACAGACAAGACTAGACAGACAAGACTAGACAGACAAGACTAGACAGACAAGACTAAACAGACAAGACTAGACAGACAAGACTAGACAGACAAGACTAGACAGACAAGACTAGACAGACAAGACTAGACAGACAAGACTAGACAGACAAGACTAGACAGACAAGACTAGACAGACAAGACTAGACAGACAAGACTAGACAGACAAGACTAGACAGACAAGACTAGACAGACAAGACTAGACAGACAAGACTAGACAGACAATACTAGACAGACAAGACTAGACAAACAAGACTAGACAGACAAGACTAGACAGACAAGACTAGACAGACAAGACTAGACAGACAAGACTAGACAGACAAGACTAGACAGACAAGACTAGACAGACAAGACTAGACAGACAAGACTAGACAGACAAGACTAGACAGACAAGACTAGACAGACAAGACTAGACAGACAAGACTAGACAGACAAGACTAGACAGACAAGACTAGACAGACAAGTCTAGACACACAAGACTAGACAGACAAGACTAGACAGACAAGACTAGACAGACAAGACTAGACAGACAAGACTAGACAGACAAGACTAGACAGACAAGACTAGACAGACAAGACTAGACAGACAAGACTAGACAGACAAGACTAGACAGACAAGACTAGACAGACAAGACTAGACAGACAAGACTAGACAGACAAGACTAGACAGACAAGACTAGACAGACAAGACTAGACATACAAGACTAGACAGACAAGACTAGACAGACAAGACTAGACAGACAAGATTAGACAGACAAGACTAGACAGACAAGACTAGACAGACAAGACTAGACAGACAAGACTAGACAGACAAGACTAGACAGACAAGACTAGACAGACAAGACTAGACAGACAAGACTAGGCAGACAAGACTAGACAGAAAAGACTAGACAGACAAGACTAGACAGATAAGACTAGACAGACAAAACTTGACAGACAAGACTAGACAGATAAGACTAGACAGACAAGACTAGACAGACAAGACTAGACAGATAAGACTAGACAGACAAAACTTGACAGACAAGACTAGACAGATAAGACTAGACAGACAAGACTAGACAGACAAAACTAGACAGACAAGACTAGACAGACAAGACTAGACAGACAAGACTAGACAGACAGGACTAGACAGACAAGACTAGACAGACAAGACTAGACAGACAAGACTAGACAGACAAGACTAGGCAGACAAGACTAGACAGAAAAGACTAGACAGAGAAGACTAGACAGATAAGACTAGACAGACAAAACTTGACAGACAAGACTAGGCAGACAAGACTAGACAGACAAGACTAGACAGACAAGACTAGACAGACAAGACTAGACAGACTAGACGAGACAGACAAGACTAGACAGACAAGACTAGACAGACAAGACTAGACAGACAGGACTAGACAGACAGGACTAGACAGACAAGACTAGACAGACAAGACTAGACAGACAAGACTAGACAGACAAGACTAGACAGACAAGACTAGACGGACAAGACTAGACAGACAAGGCTAGACAGACAAGACTAGACAGACAAGACTAGACAGGCAAAACTAGACAGACAAGACTAGACAGACAATACTAGACAGACAAGACTAGACAGACAAGAGTAGATAGACAATACTAGACAGACAAGATTAGACAGATAAGACTGGACAGACAAGACTAGACAGACAAGACTAGGTGGAGAAGACTAGACAGACCAGACCAGACAAGCAAGACTAGACAGATAAAACTGGATAGACAAAACTAGACTGGTAAGGGTAGACCAAACAAGCAAGATTATGCAGACAAGACTAAACAGGCAAGACTAGACAGACAAGACTAGACCGACAAGATTAGACAGACAAGAGCTGACATACAAGACTAGTCATGTAAGACAAGAATAGATAGATAAGACTAGACCAACGAGACTAGTCATACAAGACTAGACATGTAAAGCTAGGTAGGGAAGACATACATAGATATACATATTATACATGACTAGACAGACAAAGCTAGGTAGACAATACAAGGCAGACAACATTAGACTGGGAAAACCAGACAGACAATTAATAGACGTAGAAGGCTTGACAGATAAGAGTAGTAGGTTACAATACTAGAAGGTTACGTTTAGACGATGTCTGTTCTATTGTAAATTTTGGTTTGGAAATACAGATTTGTTTACAAGCTATGACTTTTTGATGTGTTACATCTAAAATTAACTGTCGTTCGCGATTGTTTTACTTGCGTCCATAAAAGGTTCATATAATAAATAATGGGATAAAAATATTCTGTAAATTGTGAAAAAGACGGTATATCTTCATGGACTCTTAAATTAAGCTAATTGTAGAGCTACAGTTTTATTTTCTTTGAAATTTCTAAGATTTCTGCAATTTGTTATTATACTTCTGTAATATATTGATTACAAAAGCATAATAATTATATTATTGTAATATATTTGTTGTTGTACTTTATTAGAACTAGATATTTTGGAAATTAAGTCGTAATAGTAATTTAGTTTTAATCAAGATTTAAAATCTATATTTTAGTATAACGGCAGGCTGAAGTTTATAAGCCGATTAATACTAGGAGCGTTAAGTAGTATTGTTATGTTATTAAAATCATAAAATGAATGTATAATGCACCTAACGAAATAATGTACATGGTCTTTTGTTGAAATAACTAATTAAATATTTTATCTACGACCACTATTGTAAATGCCCATTATTGTACAGTTCGTGGACTATGTAAATACATCATAACAAACACGTATGTAACAGTCCGCGATTGATGATAAGTTATCATTTATAACACACACGTGCAATTGGTTTGCGATCCGTTGATTGGTTGAGAGCCGCTACTACGTGCTCATACGTTTAGCGCCCGCCGGCGCTATGCCACAATTCAAACTAACAGAAATTGACATTGCGTACATTGAGTTGCCTATATCTATGAGCACTCTTATTTCTGTTTATCCCAAATAAGTACTAAATAATAAAATATGAAACCATTAAGAGCGTATTTCTTTTAATTTCTATCAAGTTAAATAATGTGGAGTAACAGTTATATATTAAAATTCAACTGTTTGTTTGTTATAATGTTAAAAAATGTACCTAATAAGAAATAAATTTGTTACATCAAACATATTTTTCTTATTAAACAGAAACAAATAAGTGTGGTCGTAGATAAAGTATAGTACATAACCCGAGTTGTAAGACAATTACGTACTTGCGGAATTACGCTCTTCCAGCTACGCGGGTCGTGCGTAACTGTTCCGCTCGTACGTAATATGCTTCTTACAACTCTAGTTACGTAATATACTATAATAAAATATAATGTAACGTCAATATAAGCCCATATATTTGTATGAATATGTGAGAAAATCTGAAGATATCAGGGCAGGGATGCGCAATTAGACAAAACAAGAAAATAAATTATTAGTCTCAATCGTATGTTCACAGCAAGTATATTTTCTTAGGTGACGATACGAATATTATAATATCGATCCCAAGAATACAGGATTTAATTAGAAATAGCAACAATTGCTTTGGAAGAAATCGCATGGCAGACATACACTGATTTTAAATATAGGCAAGAAATCTCGTGAGGTATGTCATCATAAGCTTTGGCTCCCCAACCCATTATGAGTCTTGACCTCCTCTAGAATTTGTTTCCATTCCATTTTTTAATCTATTCCAGGTCTTAGTTTTCCATCCTGTCACCTTTATTGCTATTAAATTCTCCTGCATTTGGTCCAGATATCTTGTTTTTGGCCTGCGAAGTGTCCTTTTCCCTACTGGTCTTTGTCGTGAAATAAGTTTTGCGGGCTCTGAATCCTTCATTCGCTCGATACGTCCTATCCATCTTAATCTATTATTATTTCTAAACGAAAATTTTACGTTTGTGGGATGGGACAGTGGGACGAAAATGTGATAGGATGGGACAGTGACTGGGATACGTCCCACGGGATAAGATCTGGGACGAGAAACTCGTCTCATGCTCATCTCTACTATAGGGTATTTAAAATCGGTGAATTTTGAATAAACCATCCTCTTAACTATTCATTTAGTTATTGGGAGTGGGATTTATTTCTTATGAAATTTATTTAAAAGAGTCTAATTACTATTTATTTTCCTGACAAGTTGCGGTGGAATTTTGTCCCTTTAATCATAGGCTACAGAGAAGACGGAAGCAAAATTGAGTAGTTCAAATGAAACAACTGCTAGATCATACCTCTATATAAGTTATTTTTGCTAAAAGAGTTTAAATTAAAAAGCGTTTAAATTAAAAGGTTTTTTTAACTAGTGACAATAAAAACAATTTAAATTAATGGCACGCACCATTAAATTGAATCAATAACATTTTTTTTAAAAAGTTAATTATGTTTTAATCCAACCACACTTATAATATGTAAAAACGTTATATAACTTATTATTCACAGTTATATTAATCTCTAAATTTACTTTCACGACTCAAGTTTCGACGTTAGACGGTCATTTTTAAGTGACACTTAAAAATGACCGTCTAACGTCGAAACTTGAGCCGTGAAAGTAAATTTAGAGATTAATATAACAATGAATAATAAGTTATATAACATTTTACATAAGTGTGGTTAAAACGTAGTGAATTTTTCAATTCAATGTAAGTATGAATTACCACGTAGTAATAGTCGCAACCATCCTATTCATAAAGTTAATAATCTCTAGACACAAATTTTATATCAAAATATACAGTTTTGACACTTTATTTGGATTGTTTTCTAAAAAGTCACTTCGTTTACTACACTTTGCCTAAGACACCTTATCATAGTTGAAATTTTCTTGTGCACATGAGTCAATTTCCGCGATGTTTTTCGGGCACTTTTTGACATATAACCTGTGAAAATAACAAAATTTGCCCGAAACTTTCATATTCCTCCCTTTTAAAAAAGGCGGATGCGCATGCGCTTAACTATTTAAAAACTATTTAAACTAACTTAACTTATTTATTGGAATATATATTTTACTCAGGTTATTTGTGTCCTCTCCAAAATTCATCGTGTTATATTTTTGACAATAAAAGCAGACATTTAATACATCCTCTTAACGTTTCTGATTTTAAATATAGGCAAGACATACTTGCTGAGATTTCATCAAAAAATTTATCTGTAATTTACTTCTAAGACTTGATTAAAATCAATCAGAACGGCCGAATCTATAAAATTGCTGATGGGGTAACGCTTGATCACAAGCTAAAATGGGACGCTGTTATTGAACTACCAAGTTCCACATTTAAGTTACATGTTGTTATCTGATTCTAAAATTAAGAGAACGTGTAACAGTTGACATTCTGATAATAATGTTTTACCACGCCATCGTCCTGTCTAGTTTGTTATACGCTCTGATATATTGCGGATCAACGTTGATGCGGCATTTAAAATGCTAAGGTTTTAATGCGGCAAGGCATTAATTCGGCAAAGCATTTACATTCTAAGGTTTTAATGCGACATTTAAAATGATAGGGATATTACAAGCGATTTTTAAAGTACATGCTTTTGAATCCAGTAGCTCTTTGTTCATGAAGCACAGTATTTTAACGCTACCCTCCTTATATTTACTATTATATATACCACCTATTAACTCTATATTACACGTACTAGAAGTAATGTCTACTGGTCAGCTGATTGTTTTCAACTCCCTAGTTCTAATACACAAACTAAAATATAATTTGATGCCAGAATATAATAATGAAAAGATTACCTATACATGTGAGAGACATGCCACAGGAACACAACAGACTTTGACCTAGAATATTGTACATCTTATTCTTATTCTTCTTGGTTCAGCTTCTCCATTTTAAGTTGATGATCATTAAGTTGATGAACAGTTCCTCCGATGACACTCCAAACCAATCTTTCAAGTTGCGCAGCCAAGATATGCGGCGTCGACCAGCACTTCGCCAGCCTTGGATCTTTCCTTGGATTATGAGCTGCTGCAATCCATATTTTTCGTTTCTGGAGATGTGGCCTAAGTATTGCAACTTTCGTTTCTTTATGGTGAAGAGTATCTTAGTGTCTTTTTTCATTCTGCGAAGTACCTCTATGTTCGATACTTTGTCCGCCCACCGTACTCCCAGCATACGACGGTAGACCCACATTTCGAAGGCCATTTTCCTTTTTGTTGTTTCCTGGGTCACGGTCCAACCTTTCATCCTGTATAGCAGAATCGGGAAGACGTAGCAGCGGGTCATTATTAACCTCAGTTCTATGCTGAGACCCAGAGAGGTGAGCATCTCTTTCTTTTTAATGAATACTGCTCTTGCCTGCTCGGTGCATGCTAAGACCTCTTGGCGGCTTGTCCACTCGTCATTTATCCAGGTTTTAAGTATTTGTATTTGGAGATCTATTCTATGTGTTTCTCGTCGACGTGATGTTCGAATCTGCTGTTTGTTTTTCAAAATCAGTATGGCCTTTGTCTTTGACGTGTTCAGTTCCAATCCGTTTTCTCTTCTCCCCATGCAATTGAAAATGTGCTTCGTCAGTCATAATTGTTTTGTTGACAAAATTATCCTCTCTGTCCAAAATCCATCCGCTGAATTCTAAACGTGAGTTTCGGTCTATTAGAAGAAGTTTTTGGGCTTTTTGCCATTTGCAAGGCCGAAAGAGTAAACCTTTCTTTAACATTTTTCTTACTGGCTCATATATTCCTACTTGCTGCAGTACTTGTCGCACGGATTGATTGGAATTTTCTTCAATTCTGTTCCTACTTTGCAAAATATTCACTTCTGTTCAAGCAGTTTTTTTTCCGCTCTGTAAGTTTAGTATCCTTAAAAGAACCCGTTTGACGATATTTTTCGACCCATCTTGCAATTGTCCTGAAATTTGGCGGCGCTGTAAAATTAAACGGTTGTTCGAACCACCTTTGAGTTTCAGTAATGGAGTTCGTTCTAATAAAATGCTCTACACAAGCAATACTTTGTTCAATCGGTGACCACTGCATTTTCAAAAAAACTTGAAGGTTTATTGATTATTAGACAGTTACAATTTTGGCAATAAGTCTTTATGTCTTTTTTTTTAGTAAAAACAGGATAATCTTAATTTGTCACCTTTTATTTGATTTTCACATTTGTTCTCTTTTTGTAAACTGAAATTCCTACAGTCGAAATAAACCATGCAATATCAAACAAAATTCATATTTTTGTCAAAACTGTTTTACATCTAACATTATTAATTCTCAAATTTATTTTTAAAAAAGGATTTTAACCGTAACATTAAGCTAAATTTGAAGCTTAGCGAGTTTTTTTTTCAAATCATTTTGTTGTGTATATTTAAATCAAACAAATACGTTTCACATAAATCTGACAGAAAAAGAGACTTGCGAAATCTCTCCAACACTTGAAAAAAAAAATAAGTAAAATGTGATATTTCTTCTTCGCTAAATAAATTTTTCCTGACAAGTGTTGGCGCCTGAATAAACCGCCGGCCAGTTCACTTTAAAATTAAACTCCAGGCTTAATTAATTATCATTTCATTATAACATAATTCACCTGCTGAAATTTAAATTAGTGTTTATTTTAGAACTTTCCTTCTTTTCTTCAGTCTTTTTAATTTAAGATTTGAATAATATTTGGCCGGTCTAGACTTGTCTGTTTAATCTTAACTGCCTAGTCTCGTGGGACGAATCTCGTCTGTCTCATCACATCTGTTTACTCTTATCTGTCTAATTTTGTCTGTGTAGCCTTTTTTTTCAAACTTATTAAAAGTGAAATATAGCCTGAATATATAAATATATTCAACCTGTGCGAGCTCTATAATATTAAGTCTTATTAGGATTACAAAATAATTCTCTTCTTCAATAATGTTGAAACAACAAGTTTTTGTTCAAGACTTATCTGTCTAACCTTATTCCTTCTAAACATGCCGGTCAAGTCTCTGGATAAACAATGCTAGATAGACTAGTGTATTGAATTAGCTTTAAATAGTCAATGCAGTTTTGGTCTGTTTTCTACATATTAAGTATCAAACTAAGTTTCTTTCTTACGTTTCTTACGTAAGTATGAATTACCACGTAGTAACGGTCGTAACCATCCCATTAATTAACTCAGTTTGCACGGCATCCCTGACCAAATTATACAACAAAGTAAGTATGAGTTACCTCGTAGTAACGCTCGCAACCTATGCATTAAGTCATCTTCAGAAATTGCTCTTGGAGAGTAATATTCTAAAATGAACAAACGAAGTTCTGAGTATATATCCTGGTTTCCTATTGCAAATGCCACTTCCGTTAAATCAAATAACTGGTAAGCTTCAACTAAATGGTCAGTGCAGACACAAAAGATCTTAATAGCAATACATCCAAATCTAGTTTGAGAGGGATTTAACTATTTAAAAATTTTAAAGATTTAAAGTGTAACTTGAAATTCAATTTGTTGAAAAAATAAAACTAAAACTGTAAATGGAAGCAATGGTGCTATGTTTAATTGAGATGTCCACAAATATTTTGCGCAATTGGAATTAATGGACGTTTATTTGTGTTTTTATCTCTCTGTATTGTGAAATATTTTAAAACTAGTGCAAATGACGTTCGTTTTGCGTTACGGCTTTTAATAAATTTTACGGTTTTCATTTGAAACTAATGAAATGCGCTGATGTAATTGGGCCGTATCTCCGTTTGTGTCGTTCAAATAGCTCTGGCCGAAGGTTCTCGTTTTATTGCTGCTTTTATTGTTAATTAAAGCGGAAAGCTGCGGCCAAAAACAAACGTTATCTGCTCTAATGACCGATGTTACGTGATAACTTTTTGCGGTGAGAACGAGAAGAGAAGTTAAAGGGTTGTACAAATTAATTTTATGTGGAATTCTGTGGGGAATTAAAAGATTTGTTGCCAACTAAGTAACTCGCTGCTTTAACTGAACTTTACTTTGTAAAGTTACAATGTAAGGCTTTCTATGAAACAGTTTCTAAATGAACAAGAAACTTATAGGTCGACATGAATTGTAAGAGCAAACTTAAAAAGATTAAACAAGATGAGATGAGAACTAGGCTGTCAAGACTAGAGAGACAAGAATAGACAGACAAGACCAGACAGACAAGACTATACAGGCAAGGCTAGACATTCAAGACTAGACAGACAAGACTAGACAGACAAGACTAGACAGACAAGACCAGACAAACAAGACTAGACAGACAAGACTAGACAAACAAGACTAGACAGACAAGACTAGACAGACAACACTAGACAGACAAGACTAGACAGATCAAGACTAAACAGACAAGACTAGACAGACAAGACTAGACGGACAAGACTAGACGAACAAGACTAGACAGACAAGACTAGACAGACAAGAATAGACAGACAGGACTAGACAGACAAGACTAGACAAACAAGACTAGACAGACAAGACTAGACAGACAAGACTGGAGAAACAATACTAGACAGACAAGACTAAACAGACAAGAGTAGTCAGACATGGCTAGATATACAATACTAGACATACAAGACTAGTAAGATAAGACTAGACAGACAAGACTAGACGGACAAGACTAGTCGGACAAGACTAAATGAATAAGACTAGACGGACAAGGGTAGACAAACAAGACTAGACAAACAAGACTAGATAGACACACAAGATTAGACAGACAAGACTAGACGCACAAGACTAGACGGACAAGACTGAACGGACAGGGCTAGACCGACAAGACTAGACAGACAAGACTAGGCAGACAAGACTAGACAGACAAGACTAGGCAGTCAAGACTAGACAGACAAGACTAGATAGACAAAACTAGACAGACAAGACTAGACAGACAAGACTAGACAGACAAGACTAGACAGACAAGACTAGACAGACAAGACTAGACAGACAAGACTAGACAGACAAGACTAGACAGACAAGACTAGACAGACAAGACTAGACAGACAAGACTAGACAGACAAGACTAGACAGACAAGACTAGACAGACAAGACTAGACAGACAAGACTAGACAGACAAGACTAGACAGACAAGACTAGACTGACAAGACTAGACAGACAAGACTAGACAGACAAGACTAGACAGACAAGACTAGACAGACAAGACTAGACAGACAAGACTAGACAGACAAGACTAGACAGACAAGACTAGACAGACAAGACTAGACAGACAAGACTAGACAGACAAGACTAGACAGACAAAACTAGACAGACAAGACTAGACAGACAAGACTAGACAGACAAGACTAGACAGACAAGACTAGACAGACAAGACTAGACAGACAAGACTAGACAGACAAGACTAGACAGACAAGACTAGACAGACAAGACTAGATAGACAAGACTAGAGAGACAAGACTAGACAGACAAGACTAGACAGACAAGACTAGTCAGACAAGACTCGATAGACAAGACTACACAAACAAGACTAGACCGACAAGACTAGATAAACAAGACTAGAGAGACAAGACGAGACTTGATGTACTAGACAGACAAGACTAAACTAGTCTAATCGTTTTTTATCTAGTCTTGTCTATCTAATACTGTTCATCCAGTTTTTTCTGTCTATTTTTTTCTTTCCATTTTTTTCTATTTATTTTTGTTTATTCATTCTTGTTTCTCATTTCAGTTTGGTTTTATAGCATGAAATATTCAAAAGCAATAATAAGTATTCGCATATTGAATATAACTCCGGTTGTGTACGGTTATTGCGCGTGCAGTCTTATTTGCATAAAAACTGGGAACGATTTCGTTAAATATTAAAGCGACTAAAAGTTTGCGTATTGCAGATATGCGATTTAAATCTCGCACTTTATTTGCTTTAAACCTTTCGGATTGCGCTGCGAAAATCAATAAAACCGCAGAAATAATCCGCACATAAAAATTTTAATTTCACAGAAATTAAGTTAACGTTTTATTATCAGTGTTGGTAAACTTTCTCGTTTTTTTATAGATTAACCTTGTTGGTTTAATAAACTTTTATTAGTCTGGTCTGTCTTGTCTGGTACAATCTAAATCTACTGATATATCTAGTCTTGTTATATGTGTATATCGTAGTCATATAGACAGACAGACGAAATTCGTCAGATTGTATACAATCAAGTCATTGCATGATCTTCATGTACTACACGATATGACTTTGTTTATTTATATCTTTTTAATAGATCTGATAATTAAAACTATGTAGTTCTTTTATATTGCACCTGTAAGATTTGTTTATATATTTGGCGTAGGGCTTATAACAATTTTGATAGAAATACAAATAAAAGATGATAGGATATCTTCGATTGCATTGTCGGTTGCATTCAGGAGCTGCTAAGGTGTCCTCGGTTGGACCTTAGAGTAAAGTGACCACATTTGCATTGTGACAAAACGGGACAAATGGGATGAAATGAGAATTATAATTTAGTTATGAAAGCAGACCAATAATTCAAAATACATATTTTATCTACTCACTCACCAAAATGAACACATTCATAAATACAGTATCGTATGTGAAGGATGCCATTATTATAGTCGAGTGTAAGAGTATCCAAATCGTGCGTAAAAGTCGAACATAAATCAAATGGAGTTTCATTATTGAACGATTTCTGTTTGTTGTTACTATGGCAACAACTTGAGTCACTAAACAAAAATCATCGACGTAGTGCAAAATAAATTTTCTGGCATATATTAGAATTGAATTAATTTTTCTTATTTTGAATCAAGAAGACTCGGCCTCTCAATCTGGATTTATCTGGCTGTAATATAACTTAACCTAACCATAGATTAAATCGTACTAGATTAAATCTACTCATTTCGATTAAACCACTCGCCTTCGGTTCGTGCTTTAAACTCCTAGCAACTCATGCACAAAAGTCCTTCTTCACACACTTGTAAAGTGTGTATCATAAACTACTATTCTTGTATACGTCCATATACTTGTCTATAAATATACAAAAATGTATTTACTTACATTTAAAATAAGAAATGCAGATATTTTCTAAAAAGCAGGATATTTTTAAAAATCGGCGGGACGCGAGACTGTCCTCCAAACAGCGGGACTGTCCCGCCAGAATTGGGACGTGTGGTCACTTTACCTTAGAGGGCATTCCTGAATGCCTCAGTGGTTCAGGAATGGCCACTGTCTTGCCCACTAGCCTTTCACCTCCGCAGTTGTTCTCGGGCTTCTTAACCAGGAGATCCATAGGATTGTCTGGTTGCGAACTGTTCTTGAACTCGTGAAACATCAAACAAAGTCAGATTGTTTAATCGTAGTCGATTAATATAATATGCTGCATAAAATCGGCGGTTTCATGAACTACGGAAATTACTGACAGTTCATTCAAAGTCTCGGTTTTACAAAATCTCACGAAATTCACTATGTGACTACGGCATCTATAAGTCGATCCTGTATCTCTTCTTCTTCTTCGTCAGCTTTCCATCGTCCACTCCTGGACATAAGGCTCTTCGTAAGACTTTCACACCTGGCGATTTGGTTGGGCTCTGCGATGCCAGTCTTTATCAGCGATCGATTTAATGCCGTCCAATCACCTTCTTTTTGGATGATCCCTGCTACTTGTTATTTCTCTAGGTCGCCACTGGGTAACTCAGGCAGTCCACTTTCATTCATTGTTGCTTAGTCTTGCGACGTGTCCGACCCAATGCCATTTTAACTGCCCTGTGCTTTCAATAACGTCGGATACTCTCGGTCTTCTTCTGATAGTTTCATTTCTGACTTTCTCCCTTAATGAAATTCTAATCATTGAGCGCTCCATGGCCCTTTGCGTTACCCTTAGTCCATCAGAACTCTTTTTGTCAATCTCATAGTTTCTAAACCGTATGTAGCTACTGGCAATATGCAGAAGTTTTAAACTTTCCTTTTTAGGTTTATTGGTATATCTCTATTTCCCAGGATGTACTTTTGTTTGCCGAACGCAACCCATATAAGACCAACCCTTCTGGTCACTTGAGCCGTTTGGTTCTCCTTTCCCAACTTGATCACATGGCCGAGGTAGGTGTAGTGGTTTACACAATCGATAGTTACCTTATCGAGCACAATGTTGGGAGTATCTGGACTCATGATCTTTGTTTTACCATTTTAATTTTTAACCCAATCTCGCTGGATGCTTGATTAAGTTGTTGCAGCATCTGTTCTATCTCATTTGGGTTTTTCTAAATTAAAATTATGTCGTCCTCGAAGCGGAAGTGGTTTACATCCCAGTAATATCCCTAGTTTTAAGTCCCATCAATTTTTATACCTTTTTGCTCCCAGTGAAGATTCTTGAAAACGTCTTCTAAGCTCAGTATAAATAGTTCCGGGGAGATCGTATCCCCTTGACGTACTCCTCTCCGTATATTTATTTTGTTGGTATTTAGTTCTTTTTCAAATTTTTAAAACATGGAGCGTCGCATTTGTATTGATATTTTTGATGATGGTAGCATATCTAGAGTTTATTCTAGCGTTACGTAGTTTTTTTAGGATTGATCACGTCTCTACCGAATCGGAAGGCTTTATGGATTTCAATAAATGCTAGGTGCATGCGGATATTGCATTCAGTGGCTTTCTCTATTAGAGTACGCAGTATCTGCATATGGTCGATGGTACTGTAGCTACTTCGAAAATCTTCCTGGTCAACTGGCTGGTAGAATTTTTTTTTTTTTGTTAGGCGGTTATAGATGATTTTTGTGTATAGTTTGTAATGTTGTGACAATTATTGCCCGGTTGTGGGATTGCCTGGCAAGGATGTGTACCGCGCCGACCGTTCCCTCCTCAATCTCCTCCATTCTAACGCCGTGCGCGTAAGTGTCCGCCTTAAATCAATAGTTTAATTATTTGGGCGGTGGGGTGGTTGTGGTAATTGCAAACCTTTTTTGTGTCTTGGAAGGCTCTCATTAACAACTGAACGAGGTGGTGGATGGCGCCGTCTTCTCGAAGTGGAGCGTGATTTGTTGGACCTAAACCCTGCCTTCTTATTAAGCCGATAACAGCTTTGACAAGTGGCCATCTCGAGGGTGGATTCAAGAGTTTTGCAATGACTTGAATTCCGTAGTTTTGGCGGACGGAATTTTACGGAATTGGGCCATTTCCGATTCAACGTGTTTTGAAGTTAGGTGTCTCAGGGCACAAACTGCTGGTTCAGTAATTTCTTCAAGGTCTCCTGCTTGGACGATGGTGAACCAAAGCGTCAACTCCACCAACCTGGCCAACCGTCACTTTGTTGCGTTGATTGTTGCATGTCAAGCTTGATAAGATTCCAGCAGCGCAAGTCACAACGTTAGCGCAAGTCAGTCTTCGCACACTCGTCGTACCGTTCGGTCGTGTTTTGTTTTGTACTCGCTTGACAATTGTGTAACTGTCTTGCTTGTTTTGTTTTGATTATAATCTGTGTGTCGCGAAAACTCTGACGCGAGTTACTGGTGTTCCACTTAACTGTGTAACCCCAATTGTGTAACTGAGTTGATATGTTTTGTTTTTGTTAAAAAAAAAAAAAATAAATAAACACTTTATTTGCCAACTCTGACAGAAAATTGCTGACGCGAGTTATTGGTGAACTACTTATTGACCTACCTGTGAATAAAAAAATAACGATCTCGACCTTCAATGGCTTTCTTCAAATACGAAAATTGTCGTAAGGAATTCCCGGAAAAAGACAAAAATAACAAACTACGGTGCTGTGGAGAATGTCGTCGCTTTTTCTGCATGAATTGTACGGGCTTGGATAAGTCACTTACAAAAATAATGCTTTCGCAAAAACACCAAAATTTGAAATATTTCTGCGTTCTCTGTGACTCTCCCAATCTAAAATACCTCCATGAAAAGGTAACGAACAAAAAATCAAATATCAAATGAAAACGTTGACGTTCTAATGGGCTCCATTAAAACAATATTGAACAACATTCCTGTTATCGCTGAAACCTACGACATGCTACTTAGCCACGATTCGAAATGGAATCGGTTAGAAAAGAAAGCCGATGAAATTTGTAAAGTGTTTGAGTCATTCAATAACTTTAACCCCGATTTGATCATACAATCTGCAAGGCTCATGGAGCAAAATATCTTCAACTTGTCGTCGGTTTTCTTCGATAAAGCGGAGGATCAACCGGTCAACGTGTCTGTTCACGACTCTGCATCCATCGAGGTAAAAGAGAAGCTGGAGAGTACGCAGAAGAGCTTAACTCGCGTAGAAAAACTACAAATGATTTGAACAACTATTTCATAAATGTAGCCAAAAATCACAACTAATAACAACTAATATATCTTCAAATTGCGACCCCCTTTCCTTCCTCCCTGCCTCTAATTTGAATTCCAGCAGTTTCTTTTTAAGTCCTGTTGACAACTCGGAACTATCACAAGCCATTACAGCTATAAAAAGTAAGTCTACATGCAACACTGATGGTCTACCGGTTAAAGTATTTCTAAACCTTCCTCTTGAAGCAATGAACGCCCTGTCCCATCTAATCAACCAATCTTTCGAGAAGGGTGTTTTCCCCCAGTGCCTCAAGACAGCAATCATTATCCCTTTACATAAATGTGGTGATAAGGACAGCTGCTGCAACTACAGACCAATCGCCTTACTACCTGCTCTGTCAAAGATCATAGAGAGGCTCGTCAAGGTACGCTTGATGGCTTTCCTGACCAAATATAGCATCATAACATCGAATCAGTTCGGCTTCTTATCCAGTAAAAGTTCGAGTGATGCCATATTCTCTGTTCTTAGTGATATCTACCACAATCTTAACAACAAGCTTTTCACAGCTACAGTTTTTTTGTGACATTGCCAAAGCCTTCGATTGTGTGAACCATGAGATTCTACTAAAAAAACTGCACTTTTATGGAATTCGGGGAACTCCTCAGGAATGGTTTAAATCCTATCTTGGCAATAGAAGGCAGTTCGTCAGGGTAAATGACAACTCTTCCTCCTGCAGAGCGTTGGATGTTGGTGTCCCTCAAGGTTCCATTCTAGGTCCAATTCTCTTCCTAGTATTTATCAACGATATAACTAATTTAAATATCAGCGGAAAAATTTGTCTCTGCCGAAGATACTAGTATCACATGGTCCAAACCTAACCTGCCGCTTCTCCACTCTACAATATCTAATGACCTTGCATGTATTAAGTCATGGTACGATTCTAACTATCTAGAATTAAGTACTAAGAAAACTGTAGTCCTATCTTATAAAGTTACTCTCCCGCCTCTTATACTAGACAACAACGTCATTAACTCTGTTGACTCTTTTAGATTTCTGGGCCTCAACATTGACAATTCACTCAAATGGACCTCGCATGTGGAGCTCTTAACCAATAAGATGTCTTCTGCTTGCTTCGCAATTAGGTCTATTTCCAGAGAGCTAAATCTCCATACTTCCAGATCTTCTTATTTCGCTTTTTTCGAATCACACCTGCGATATGGCCTTCCGTTCTGGGGTCACTACAACCTTCTCCAACTTGAATCTTTATTCAAGCTACAAAAGAGAGAAATTCGCTATATGTTTGGTTTGAGTAGTAGAGCCCATTGTCAACCCTACTTTAAGAATTTCAAAATCGCCATCCACTTTAACTCTCCCTTCATTATTTATCCTGGAATCCGTTAGCTTAATGCATAAACACAATCGTGCTTTACTGGAGAGACCACAACACAAACACAGTACAAGGAACTAGGATCAGGATATTTATCTACCCTTACCCACATCAGAACAAATAAAAAAATCTATATTCTACAACGCGAAAAAAATCTTCAATCATTTACCTATCCACCTAAAATCAATCACCAATAAGTCCCAATTTCGTTCCGCCGTCAAGTCATATTTCCTAGAACGACCTTACTACACTACGGCAGAATTCTTCGGTGATCACTAGTTTTTGGTCTGCACACACACCTATTAGCCTCAGCTAGCCTATTGTTATTTATTTAATTGTTTATTTATTGTTTTTTTTCTTTTTTCTTTATTTATTTCCATTTTTTCTTACGATTCTATGTATTTATGTATGTATGTACTTTTTTGATATGTTTTGTTTTAGTTTTAAGTGACTTATTTATTTATTTATTTTGCCTGTGCTTTGTCCACAGAAATCATGTATTTCTATTGACAATAAAGCAATATTATTATTATTAAAATCAGTCGATTGGAGCACCTGAACCAAAGATTGGAAAGACCTTCAAGACCATCGACCTTTGTAGCGGCATCAGACAAATTACGAAGAGTCGACAAGCAGTTTTGTACGATCCTCTGGCTTTGGTTTCCCAAATGCACTGCAAGAGCTTGCATACCTCCAGCTTCAACAATTGCTGGTCTATTGCTTGAGCATACTGATAAGACCTATTTAAAAAAAAATATTTAAAAAAAACTTTATCAATGTTTTTTTTAATTTTTAGTTTTACCTTCAAGACTCTTGAAGTAGTCCACAGTAACTTCTCATAGTCGTAGGATCAATAATGACTGATGGGGCGATAATTTTTTACATTTGTTGTAGTTCGCTTTTTAAACAGAATTATGACTTCCGCATTGCACCACCATACTTTGGGAATTACCATATCTCGCATACATTTGTTTAGTAAAATTTGTATTGAATCTTCTAATATATTACCCCCCAGTTTTATAATCTCTGCTGTGATGCGGTCTTCTCCCGGGAATTTGCCGTTTTTCATCTTCCTCAGGGCAGATCTTATTTCATCTTGAGATATGTCCGGCTCATCCTCTGACCCCATGTTTAATACTCTGCCCTGGGTCTTCGGCTCAGAATTGGCTGATTTTGATTTGTATAAGTCAGTGTAGAAGTCTTCGACTATTCGGGATATCGATATTTCAATAACAAGTTCGATATTACAATTTGTTGCTTCTCCTTGAGCTTAGATATGCTTGGTCTTCCAGTTGTGGGTTTTGATCACTTTCGTATTGGAGATATCTGAACTTGTAGTTTCAATCATTTTGGTCTTATATGTACGTATTTCCCGCCGTTTGTCTTTTAAGTGTTTCATACTCATCAGCTAAGTTTTTTATCTGCCTCCATTTTCCTTGGTATTTGCGCTCAGTTTTAGATCGCCTGAATGTTTTGCCCTCGCCCAGATTCTCTTAGTTGCAATTTGGATGGCTGTTTTTATTCTCTCAACCAACTGATCCACACAAGACCACTCAAGACCATGCAAGGCCAAACGAGACCAGGCAAGACCAGACAAGACTTGACAAGACGAGACAAGACATGAAAGTTTTGCCCTCGCCCAGATTCTCTTAGTTGCAATTTGGATGGCTGTTTTTATTCTCTCAACCAACTGATCCACACCCATTTATATCATCTTCATGGGTTTTATATGTTTCTCAATTTCATCGTGGTATTCCTCCTTCCTGACGGTTTATTCCGTTCTGATCTTAGATATAACTGAACGCATTCTCTTACAATCCTGTGATTACTTCCGGTATTGAGACGATGCACGACCACCACGTCGCTGCATATTCTTCGATCGTTAGCAAGTGTTATGAATCGTATTACGGATTCGGGAATGTGTTGTTAGAATTACGGATTTTAACTTTGTTCGAAGAAGAATTGAAGTTAAGAGTTAAAGAAGAGTTAAAGTTAAAGATACAAATTTAATATATTTGGTGGGTTTTTTAACATTTATTTAAATATATTAACAACAAAGAAATATTCAGCGAAACGTTCGGGAACAACAAAGAAAAAAGCACACCAAAACGTTCGGGTTTTGTCCCTTCAAAAACACTGTCGGGTCTCTTTGTTTGTACTTGCTAAAACTACCCGCTCTCTCCATAGCAGGAGGGTTGGAGGCGACATTGCACCTTTTAAAGGGACTCGACAGCAAGGATAAAGTCCATTTCATCTGAATTCTGTATAGTCCTCTCTAATTGAAAAATATTTAAATTTAGATCAGTGTTTCTCAAACTTATTTGTCTCATCGCCCACCTTTGATATGCTAAAGTTAATAACGCCCCCCAAATTTATCGTATTATATATGTGGCATCTTTGATGCTATAATTTGAAATTCAATTGAAAGAAGCTTTTTTTCTCTTTTTAAAGTAAAAGTATTATGGCTTACCAAGTATCTTATAGGATACTGAAAATTTTCCAGTTCTATCGAAATTTGTATTATAAAACAACGAAAATACTTAATATTCAGAAATGTAGCAACGTTGAAGTAAAATTTATATATCAAGAATACACGCGCTAGTGAGGACAAGCCGTTATTTCTTAAGTTTAGGCATGAGAACCTATGTAGATTAATAATAAATGAATTCTTAAAATAATTAGCAACAATAATTTTGGTAGTTTTTGAAATATTTCAAATAAAAATTAGACGAGGTCATCGCCCATTGGCGATTTAGATATCGCTCACTTTGACAAACGCGGCTTTAGATTATTAAGTATTCATTCCAGCCATGGTGTAAGATGCAATATCAGTTTATCTGAGAAACAATGTTGGCAATGAAAAGTTTATTGATTTAATGTGATTTAATCTTTGTTGCGCCTTGCGTTAATAAATGATCGAATCGATTATAAAAAAACGCCGTGATAAGGTTTAATAAATGAACGGCTAGAAACGTGAACAATGTAGCACGCTTTAATAATTAATGATGCAGCGTGTTATTCATCGGCTATCAAGACCACACAATACCAGACAATACCAGACAAGACCAGACAAGACCAGACAAGACCAAACAAGACCAGACAAGACCAGACAAGACCAGACAAGACCAGACAAAACCAGACAAGACCAGACAAGAACAGACAAGACCAGAAAAGACCAGACAAGACCAGACACAACCACACAAGACCAGACAAGTTTATAGAAGACCAGACAAGACCAGACACGACCAGACAAGATCAGGCAAGAGCAGAAAAGACTTGAAAAGGCCTGACAATACCAAACAAGACCAGACAAGAACAGACAAACCCAGACAAGACTAGACAAGAGCAGTCAAGACCAGACAAGACCAAACAACGTCAGAGAAGACCAGACAAGGCCAGTCAAGACCATGCAAGGCCAAACGAGACCAGGCAAGACCAGACAAGACTTGACAAGACGAGACAAGACTTGAAACCTACAAAACAACATCGAATATGTACACCTAAAAAGTGATTTAAAAGTAATGAAAGTGGAGTTAGAGTGTTCCAAGAAAAAAATGACATCTCTTCAAATGACTGTCAGTGATAAAGATACAAAAGTTAACTGAAAAGTAAACCTGAAAAGTGGACCTGTTAACTGGAAACCTCAAAACATGGGGGCTAAAACCCAAAATGGTCCTATGGTCTTTCACAGCTGTGGTAAGACCGATTATGACCTACGGTTCACTCGTATGTACCACTAGGTGGTACAAAACAAAGGAAATAAAGACCCAAAACGTGCTACAAAAGCTTAAACGGCTTGCCTGCTTGGGTGTAACAGGAGCGACGCAATCTACTTCAACCACAGAAATGGAAGTTCTGTTGGACCTACTCCCACTGCACAAACAGGTAGAAAAAGAAGGTCTTCTCAGTGCTCTGAGACTAAGGTGTACATCGCCTATTTAGAGACACATGAAAATAAGGGAACAAATCGGAGAGGAATTGCTGAAGCTTCCCTGGGATGCAATGTCTACAGAATACGACTTTGACACAGCCGTTAAAGTGGTCATCAATGACCGCCAAAGCAGTGTTCAAATAATCGAAAACCTGAAAGACATAGCGTCCATGTGGTACACCGACTCATCAAAAACTGCTAAGGGTACAGGAATTGATATATACAGCCGGAGTCACAGGGAGTCCACGCCATTGAGCCAGGCTCCCACGGTACTACAGGCTGAATTTATAGCCATTGAAAGATGCGCACAAATCTGTGCAAAGAAACGTCTTAAAGGAGTGCAAATATACATCCTAACGGACAGCCAGGTAGCTCTAAGGAATTCAAAAGCCCACAACTTTAATTCCAAGTTAACCTGGAACTGTAAACAAACCTTAATGCAACTGGTGAAAGGTAACAGACTCACGCTAATGTGAGAAAAGAGAAAATAAATCTACAGTAACAACACTTATAAAAATCGTGGAATCGATACTTGAAACCTTTGAAGACAGAAAAGGAGTAATGATCTCCTGCCTAGGCCTAGACTGCAAAGCTTTCGACTGCGTAAACCACCAAATACTAATACATAAATTGTACTGAGAGGGAAGGCAGAAGCAATACTAAAATCATACCTTGAACCGCAAGCAAATAGTCAATTGGTAGAACAGACAGTCACAAGAAGAGAGTCTGAAACTTGGGGACTATTGGGTCCCATATTATTCATTATCTATATAAACGACTTGTCAATCAATGTTAGCACCTACAGGGCATGCATCTTCGCGTATGACACGTCCTTTATCAATATCGATAACGACAGAAACATCCTCAAACAACGATCGGATTCAGCCTTAGATGATGCTGACAAATGGATAAATGCAAATGGCTTAGAACTCAACACTGAAAAAAACTTGAAAATATACTACTAAAGATATAATCGAACAAAATGAAGTTACTCTTCTGGGATTCCATTTAGACAGCTCACTAACAATGAAACAACACATACATTACATGAGCCATAAACTCTCGGCATCAATATTTTCCATTAGAAGGATTAGTTTTAAAGTGAGCGAAGCAGCTGCGAAGATCACCTACTATGCACACTTCCATAGTCTGGAAACCCATGGACTTATATGAATAGGATGCTTGCGACAGTTACTACGTGGTAATTCATACTTACATTGAATTGAAAAATTCACTATGTTTTTACCACACTTAGACTATGCAAAAATGTTGTACAACTTGTTATTCACAGTAATACAAATTTCTACACATACCACGACTTAAGTTTCGACGTTTGACGATCATTTTCACGTGAAAATGACCGTCAATTCACTTGAAAATGAGTCAAACGTCGAAACTTAAGTCGTGGTATGTGTAGAAATTTATATTACTGTGAATAACAAGTTGTATAACATTTTTACATAGTCTAAGTGTGGTAAAAACATAGTGAATTTTTCAATTCAATCTATGGACTTATGCTTTGGGGGGCCTGCATCGAGAAGAATATTTATTCTACAAAAGCGAGTTGTTCGAGTGATTGTCAGGAGCACATCCATCTGATAGTTGCAGACCGATATTCAAGAAATTGAAAATACTTCCCATACCGGCATGTTATATGCTCATCTGTTTATGTTATGTCCACAAAAATTTATCAAACTTTAATATCCATTCGAATAATCATGGTTATGAAACTCGAACAAGATATAATTTAATCATACCCCGCTCTCGGATGCAAACCAGCCAAAACACGTACACTTATTGGGGAATAAAATTGTACAACAAACTCCCTGTCAAAATTAAATCAATAAATAACAAAATCTTCAAAAACAAACTAAAATCATTTATGTTAGAGTCAGTTTTTTACGCGATAGAGGAATTCCTGCCGAAAGATTTACCAGGGTATTGTGTGATTCCTGCGCTAAGAAATGTGTAAAATATGTACCAACAAATAGTGTTATTCAAACAGTATGATATTTACTCTATGTTAATTCAAATGATATACCTTGAAACTATTGATGGTGAAATAATTAATATTATTATTATTATTATATAATGATCCATAGAAAGAAGCTTTGAGAAATTGTTGTGAAGTTTAATTAATAATATGAATTATTGGGCTATCTATCCACCACTTTGAGAACCAGCTTTGTGAAATTGTATAGTTTCATTAAAAATATCAGTAATTAATGGGCTATCCACCACTTCACGCCCTGCCAATTAATTAGATTGCATAATTTACGTTTTGTGTTTTTAGTCAAATTGTGGCTTTTAAATTAAAACAGTTCCTCGCTTCCTTATTTTGTTATTGCAAAATAGTCTTTGTTGCGGTGGCATTTGCATTGTTGGCGTGTGCAATTAATCTGATTTAATTGGATTATGCGCGCGAAGACATCAATATTGTTGCATTTGCTATTGTGATCAAATTAACAGTGCTCCGGTTGGTGCAGACACTTGCTAGCATTAAGTGTACTTGTTCTAATACTATTAATATTTTGCTACATCTGTCTATTGTCTGTACTCTATATCGCAAAGGAGGTGTTTCCAAAGAAAATGTATGCGAAGCTATTCACTCATTCAGGTGGAAAATATTTAAAAATGCTTTAAGTAATATTTCCAATGATTATTTTTGCAGTGTAATAAATATAAGAAGAGGCTATCCATGACGCATAATTTTCACCGAGATATTTATTCATTCAAGCGTAAATCATCAAAAAATGCTTTAAAAGTAATATTAGTAATAAAATTTAA
Source organism: Phosphuga atrata (assembly GCA_944588485.1). Taxonomy (NCBI): domain Eukaryota; kingdom Metazoa; phylum Arthropoda; class Insecta; order Coleoptera; family Silphidae; genus Phosphuga; species Phosphuga atrata. The sequence continues at coordinate 45,789,318 of OX155902.1, forward strand.
AGATTCAGCTATATAATGGATACTGTAATAATAGACACTAGACGTAAGTTTCACAAATTGATTTATTTAACACATCGATTTCGGCTTCTTAGGCCTAGGGAAGAATTCGTTAGTGAATTTCGATTAGTGAATTCGATAATGAAGATGCGAATCAATAGTGTCTATTATTTATTATTATTATTAATATTAGTAATTTAAAAGTAATATGTTTTGCAATCAACAAATGTTATGAAAGGCTATCGACCACACAGTCTTTGTATCAAAATATTTCACAGCAATATTCTTATTTGGAAAGCGTGTTTTGGTTAACTAATGCCATTTAATTAGCTAATGCTAGGTGACTACCAATGTTTGCCGCTTTTTCGGTTGATAAAAACTTGTCACGTTCGTGTTACATTGCGTTGTAAATATATAAATTATCACGTAATATTAGATTGTAATTGAAAATATTTGCATTCAAATATCACATCCACATCCTTCAATTAATTAAAATTCGCATCCGTGATAAGTAAACAAGATGATTAATCGATTCCCAATCCTATTTCTATGACAAGAAACATTTTTGCAAGTTTCCATTTAAAATAACATTTGTCCGCGAAACGTAATTTCGTTGGACACGTGCTCATTTTTTGTTTCCTTTTCGCTTCCTGTAATCCCAACAAAATATTTACTTTGCTTTGCGCGTATTTTCAAACACCGGCGAACGCAACCAGATTGAATTATCTACACATTCACTACAATTCACACACCAATAAAACCTGTTGACTAACAATTTCAATAAAAACTTTGTCCGTTTAACATCTCAATAATCATTCTCAACAATAGAAGACCCATTTATCTAGTATACAGTTAAAGTTATAATCTAGTACAGTCTAATTATATGTTTCTAAATTCCTGTAGTATTATTCTTTATATAATATTTATCCTTTATATATAATATACCACTTATTCTTGAAATCTCTATATATTTCTTTATATATTTTCTTTATATATCTATGTTTCTTTATATCTCTATATTTTAGTTTATATCGCTATATTTTTATGTCAACATTCTTTATACTCTTTAAGTCCAGCTCTAGTTAGTCTAGCTGCAATTAGTTTAGCTATTATCACGCTAGCTCAAATTAGTCTAGCTCTAGTTACTCTAGCTTTAGTTAATCTAGCTGTAATTAGTCTAGCTCTAGTTAAGCTAGCCATAGTTCATCATCATCAGGGCTTTTTGGTGATCCAATCTTGGATGTAGACCTCTTCCCTCTTCTTCCACTCTTGGATTGGATCTCTTGGATTTTGGATATTGTGCCCATGTCATCCAGTCTCGAGCTCTGTGCCGTCGAATGTCGTCCATCCAGCGCTGCGGTGGTCTGCCGCGCCCTCGAGTAACCGGTCTGGGTCTCCACTCGTTCATTCTAGCAATGTGTTCTGCGGGTCTTTCCATGTCAAGTGGTCTAATTTTAAAAGTGCCCCGCGCGACCAGCACGGATTTGGCTGAAATTTTTTGTGAAGAACTCCCTATGTCCCAAATAAACTTTGGTAAAATTTTTGGTTAACTGGTGGAATATTCATGGAGCTAAAGTCCTTTGTTTGACCCCATACTGGAACCCGCGACAGTATGCCAGCGATATTTCAACAACTTTAAAGCCCAATATCTCATTCACAAGTTTTTCATAATGCATGAAATTTTTCCATCTTGTACAACTTTATGGGCTTTATTCAATGACATTAATCAAACTTTTTGTGCAATGCACCCAAAAAGTGTAAAGTGTTTCAAAGTTGGCCTAAAATTTTACTAAGTAAAGTTTAGGTTTCCACAACTATGGCTGTAGTTAAGCTACAGGCTTAACACTTTGCACATAGTGTCTCTGTATAACCGTGATTTCGAATGTGTAGTTTGAACTTCCTAGTTACTCATGTTAGCTTACAAATTTAGTGTAAAGTTTGTGATTTGTGTAACACTGCCAATAGGGTATTTTCAAAACGATTTTGCAAAAAAGAGTAATCCAGAAACTTGTAGAAACCTATTCCATTAGAAAGCGCATGTTTTAAACCCCCTAAAAAAGTTGGATAGATGTTTCAACGCGGATATATAAGGCCCTAAAATCAGGTGCAAAGCAGAGCGTCATTGACACGACGATGCCACGACTGCCCTGGTGAAGAAGCACTTGCCAAATATTTGGAAGAAAAGTTTCAGGAGTATGATTCCGAGGAGCTGATTGAGTTTAAACGGTGGGTTCATACCGTGAAACGTTGGAAACGTTTATTTTGACAGTGGATAATTTCATCGAGAAGTTGAAAAACAAGATTTGGATGTTAACAGCCCATCATTTCGTCTCAAAGCATCAGAATGAATATTTGAAGTCATTGAAAGGAAGCTTGAAAGAAAAGGAACTGATTGTCTTGATGGATTTTGCTGAGAATTACTCGTTCATTGTCCAAGACGCTGCCGAGGGCTTTCTTGGGAAAATTCACAAGCCACAGTACATCCGTTGTTGTTTATTACATCAATGCAGAGGCAAAGTTGCAAATTGTAAATTTTTGCATAATTTCCGATCATATGTAACATGATACAGTAACCGTTCACGTATTTATTTAAAAAATGATTGAGTTTTTGTTGACTCATACAGACATCACAAAAATACACTATTTTACTGACGGTTCAGCTGCACAATATAAAAACTACAAGAATTTTGTCAATTTGTGCAACCACAAAAATGATTTCAACATTGAAGCCGATTGGAATTTTTTCGGTAAAAGCCATGGAAAATCGCCCTGTGATGGAGTTGGTGGCACTACTAAACGCTTAGCTACTCGCGCAAGCCTCCAACGGCCATCAGCTGATCAAATATTGACACCAAAAGATTTGTTCGACTTTTGTGACCAAAACATACATGGAATTAAGCACAAAGTCACCATGAACCATTGCAAGACATACACTTATTTAATGTACCTTTGTTAAAACAACTGACAATCTTGAAAGATAAAGGTGAATTATATGTTGTAGCGTACAGCGTCGCCACAGCCATGACGCCCTGCTTTGTACCTGATTTTAGGGCCTTATATATCCGCGTTAAAACATATATAAAACTTTTTAGGGGGTTTAAAACATGCTCTTTCGAATGGAATAGGTTTCAAAAAGTTTCTGGATGACTCTTTTTGCAAAATCGGTTTGAAAATACCCTATTATTGGCCGCGTTACACAAATCACAAATTTTACACTCAATTTGTAAGGTAACATGAGTATCTAGGAAGTTCATACTGCACATTCGAAAACACAGTTATACAGAGACACTATGTGCAAAGTATCAAGCCTGTAGCTTAACTACAGCCATGGTTGTGGAAACCTAAACTTTACTTTTTGAACAGTAAAATTTTAGGCCAACTTTGCACTTTAGCACTTTACACTTTTTGGGTGCAATGCATAAAAAGTTTGATTAATTTCATTGAATAAAGCCCATAAAGTTGTACAAATGGCAAAACTTCATGCATTTTGAAAAATCTGTGAATGAGATATTGGGATTCAAAGTTGTTGAAATCTCGCTGGCATACTGTCGCGGGTTCCAGTATGGGGTCAAACAAAGAACTGTAAGTACATGAATATTCCATCAGTGAACCTAAAATTTTACCAAAGTTCATTTTGGATATAGGGAGTCCTCCACATAAAATTTCAGCCAAATCCGAGATGGTCGTGCGGGTAGCCCTAGACCACTTGACATGAAATGACTCCATGTTCACTTTTTCCTTGCTCAAACAGCCATGACGTCTTTCACCTTGGTCTTATTCCATATCCATTCGTTACGTTTCCGGTCACGAAGGGTTGTCCCGAGCATCGCTCTCTCCATGCCCCTCTGCGCGACTTGGAACTTCTCGGTGGTCTTCTGCGTAAGAGTCATTGTCTCTGTACCGCAGGTGAGCACGGGCATGACACACTACTCGAAGACTTTCACTTTGAGATCCAGTGATATGTTGCCACGTAGAATCTGCTTATTGGTACCGATTGCTGCCCAAGCCTGCGCGATCCGTCTTTCCACTTCCGCTACCTGGTTCTCAAAGCGCAGTGTAACCTGATGTCCCAAATATATCTACTCGATTACTTTCTCCACTGGAAGCTGGTAGTCTGTGATTTCGGGAATGTTGGTCATAATCTTGGATTTCCCCATGTTCATTTTGAGACCCGTCTTCTCGGATTCCACTCTCAAATCCTCCAGCATCGTCATCATCTCCCCAATGCTCTCTGAGACCAAAACCAGGTCATCAGCAAATCTTAGATTGGCCATTCTCTCTTCATTAAGCATCAGCCCCATCCCTGCCCATTGCATCTGTTGGAATATACAGTCTAGTGCAAGGGTAAACAGCTTTGGTGATATTGTGTCCCCTTTCCTGACACGTCTCTCTAGATGAAATTTGTTGGTTTTCTTGTGCAGGGAAACAGAGTCAGTTGCGTTTTGATGCAGGTGGTTGAGGATCTGTGTGTACCTTACATCGATACGGTATTTAACCAGAGCTTGCTCTATAGCCCACCACTCTATTGGGTCCAACGCTTTCTCGTAGTCGATGAAGGCTAGGATGATTGGTTTCCTGTACTCATTGCAATTCTGCACAATCGTTTTTAGAGTTTGAAGATGGTCATTGGTGCTGAAGCCTGAGCGAAAGCCTGCCTGTTCTCTGAGTTGAAAGAATTGTAGCTTTCTGTCAAGTCTGTTAACTAGAAGCGAGAGAAGAGCTTGTAGACATGCGACAATGGACTGATAGGTCTGTAGTTTTCCAGCCTCTTGATGTCCTCTTTTTTGTGGATTAGGGTGATTACTGCGTTATGCCATGATGCAGCTACTATACCTTCCAGGATGCACTTTGTGAATAGGATTGCCAGCACTTCAATAAGTACCTTGTCGTTGCTTTTGATCATCTCTGGTAATATGTCACCTTTCCCAGGGGCTCTTCTATTCTGAAGTTGTTGTATAGCGAGCATTATTTTCTCTGGAATGACATCCGGAATTTCTTCGGTCGTGTTTACCCTCGAGCTATCAGTGGCTGACTCGGTGATACTTTGCTTTCGTAGAGTGTTTCATAGAAGTCCTGTACTATTGCAAGCAGCTGCTCCTTGTTTAAAACTACTTCTCCATTCCCGTTGAGAAGCTTGAAGATGTGCTTCTTGCCCTCACTCAGCTTCAGCCTTAGAACTCTTCGGCTGCTGTTATAGTTAGTCGATCCATATTGCAGCCATAGTTAGTCGAGCTATAATAAGTCTAGTTTCTCGAGCTAGGTTCGGTAGAGGATAAAGTCTACCTAGAGCAGCGTTTCCCCAACTTTCGATCCATATGTACCTCTTCCAAATATTTTTTACACATCGTACCCCGTAGTTGAAAGTTTTTGGAATATACGATTCTAGAGACAACAACTGTACTCATATTTTATAAACAATATACAGTCCCCGGTTTGGTTTTCAAAAGATTATAACATTATAACATATTATAACATTTTTTATTAAAAATTTGGTTATTTATTGGTTATTTAAAAAATATAAAAGAAAAAGTAACACTTGTGTCACAAGTAAATTTTGATTTTGATTGAACTGTCGCAGATTCACAGCTAATTCGCAAGAATTTTACAGATATTTTGTAATTTTTAATAAAAAAAATTTTAATAATTATTAATTATACAAGTAACATATACGTTTATTAATTGAAACATTTTATAAAAAGTAATTTGCTACATCCTCTTTTGTGTTATTTAAAAATCTTTTTATTTTCATTTTATACTTACTTTGGTAGACACACACACAAAAGGAAATTTGTTGATAATCTTTTCGTACCCTTTTTAAACCCTTCTCGTACCCCTTGGGGTACGCATATCACACTTTGGGAACCACTGACCTAGAGGTAGGGTCACTAGAACTAGACTTATTATAGCTCGACTAGCTAGTTACAGCTAGAGTAGCTGAGCTAGAGTAACTAAAGCTAGACTAATCGGAGCTAAACTAACTAGAGCTAGAGTAACTAATTCTAAACTAATTAGAGCTAGACTAATTAGAGCTAGCATAACTATAGCTAAACTAACCAAAGATGGACCTAAAGACTAACTAGAGCATACCCTTATTTGCGGGAGGAGGGGAAACCTCAAAGGCATCTAGCCTCACCAGTTAGTGTTGGATTGAGGACCTCGTGGCCGAGCCTACCAACTAAAACCCATCACCCATGTTGTGTGAATACAAACGGGACTTTTCTTCGCATAACTTCAATGGGTCAGCCGCTAAAATCTTTCTTATATCAGCATTTGCTTGTCTGCTGTTCTTTCTTCTGGCGGGCCTTTTCCCCTTCTCTTTCTATGTTAGTATTAGCCGAATTACATTCTCTACTATTTTCCAGTTTTTTTTCTGTCTCAATCGTTTTGTCCAAGGCAGCTTGGTTTATTGTTTTTGGTAGATCTTTTCTGACCTCTTTTCAACGTATAGATTCAAATACGGTTTGACATTATGACAAGTTGACGTTATCCTGGGCTCCGCAGTATTCGCACATAGCGTCTGAGACTTTTCCAATCCTATGTAGGTAGTTTCGGAAACAACCGTGGCCACTGAGTACTTATGTGACGTAATAATTCACCTCAACCTGTTTTCTGCTGTCCCATTTCTGTACGTCTGGTATTATGCTCCTTGTCCACTTTCCTTTTTCTGTGTTGTCCCATTCGTCCTGCCAAGTCTTATACACCGTATCTGTCGATCTGTTTCTAGCGTCTTTCTCCACTTTCTTCAACATCGTTCCTAGGAGTTTTGCCATATACGCGTTTGACCAGATGTTCCATGGGCAGCATACCATATATATCACGAGAATGGCTTCCCTTGATAATGTCCTGTATGCGCTATTGACTCTTAGAGCCAGTTTCCGTTGTACTTTTGCCAGTTTGTTTATTGTTTTTAGCCTCCTCGTGGCTTTTCCCCATACTACCGCTCGTAGAGCATCACTAAATTGGCTACCGAATACAGCAGCCTTCTTTTACTCGAAATGGGACCCCCCAAGTTCAGCATTAGCCGTTCCAGCGTAGCGGTCGTTTTCTGCGCTTTCTCCGCCGCTTTAGAAACGTGGTCGCCGAAGGACACACTTTTATCGATGATTACTCCTAGGTACTTCACCGCGTTTTTTTTTGGCGTTATTGTGACTTTCGTAATCTTTAAGACTATCGGACCCAACTGTCTCTTGCCTGCAATTACGACAGCCTCAATTTTTTCGAGGACTAGTTTCACCTGTTTTCCCTACAGCCACTCATCTACCAGCTTCATTGCTTCGTTTGCCTTTTATAAAACTATATTTTCCGTTTTCCCGGTGATTATTATAACCAGGACGTCAGCAAAACCAACTATCTCAGCTCCTTTGGACAGTTTTAGCCTGAGCACTCCAACATAGAGTATGTTCCCAATGTGGTCTCTAGGTCCATAGCGTTGGGCCCATTACTGAGCCCTGGGAGGCACCACAGCTGATTTCGTCCTCTACTCTTCTATTTTCTGTCTCTATAACAATTTTCCTGTTTCTGAAGTAGCTTTGGATTAAACAGAGAAGCTAGGTTGGTAAGCCTTGCCTCTGTCGCCTCGTCAATGATGTTCTGTCACCCTGCGGAAGAAAGATCTGTCTACTAGTAACGCTCGACTCGAGAAATGCATTCAACTAATTTCTCGCGTCGAGCGTTATTAGTAGACAGATCTTTCTTGTTCTCTATCTTTCGGCTTTGGCAGCTTCCGGTACCTGCACCACTTTTCTTATTTCGTCAATAGTTGACCTACCAGGTCAAAAAACCTACCGGACTGTTTCTCCGACAGATTCATTTCCTGCCTGATTCCTCTATCAGTAATTGCTCAAGGGGCTTACCTTCTACGACCAGAAGACAGAGGTCTAAATCCAGCAGCTTCATTCGTCAGAGTTTAGTATTTGCTGAGTAGCACTAGTTTTGCCACCTTCCACTTCTCGGGGAAAATTCCCCTTTTAAGGCATCCGTTCATGAACTGTAATACATACTCGGGTGCCTTGCTTGCTACGATTTTAATGACTTCTGGCGGAATCCCATCGGGTCCTAACGCCCTCCCGTTTTTTATTCAGTCTGTCGCGGTCTCTAGCTCGTACAGCGTAACCACCGGTATTTTATTGACCGTTGTCTGGCTGCTCCCATATTGGATCTTGCTGTGTGGGAAATAGTATGTCGATTACTTCTTCGATTTTTTTCGGTGTAATTTTTTGGTGGAGCATCCCACATAGATCCTCGTCCACCACCTGGCATAGTTTTTGCCAATGTTTCCCTTTTAAGGAGTTTATTTCTCATTCAAGTGTTTTTTTCTTTATTCTTGTATACCGCTCTTAGGTTTATAACCACTTCCCTGTGGTGGGTATTTTTCTTTATATTCCTCTGGAGCTTTCTTCTCATTTCCATGCATTCTCTCCTCAGTTGGGCAATATCATCTTTCCACCAGTAGACTTTTTTGTTAACTTTTTGTATGCTCTGGAAATGGCAGCCACCATTTCCTCTGCCGTACTTTGCTGTGCTCGGCCAATCTCTGTCTCTAGTCGCTGGATCAGTTTTCTTTCATTGACGTTCCTGATTGTGCATCCCTGAGTGGCTCTCGCCGCAGTTAAGCGTCTCTTATTAACGAAAAAATAATAACTAACGAACTCTCTTGATACGGAGATTGAAATGTTTCAAAATTCGGACCCTAATGAACTTCTCGATTTCTTTTTTTCTAAGACACTGTCTGTCTTAAACTCGTTAGCTCCGATGCTTACCCGAAAAATCACTCGAAGTAGTAATACTTGGTTTACTAGAGAGTTAAAGGCAAAGTGTTTTGAGCGGGATAAAATTTACAAACAGGCTAAGCGAACACCACACCAAAATCTTCTTACTCTATATAAATTAAAAAGTAAAGAATTGAAAAACCAGTTAAATCGTGTGCGTGGAGAATATTTAAAGAATGCTTTGTCAATATTGCCATTTGGTGCCAACTGTTTGGAGTAAATTGAAACATCTGGGGCTTATAAAATCAAATGCTTCCTCTCCGCTAAATCACTTTGATGCACTTAAACTAAATGAGTATTATGCCAATATAGTTCGAAACATCCTCCTTGCAGTATTGACTTTATAGACACTTTGCTTTTAAATACAGTACTGAAGTTGAATGCTCATTTAAATGGACAAAGATAGACACTGTTGCTTTAGCTTTACATCTTAAGCTTTACATCTTAAAAAATCGAAAGGTAAAAGTCGTGATGGAATAGATCTGAGATGGCTAAGAGATCATTTTCCTCAAATTTCTACCACTATCACAGCTTTATTCAATAGATCTCTTGACACTGGTGTATTTCCTGACTTATGGAAGGTCATCTATATCATACCTTTAACACTTTGCCGGGCGCGCTATTACTACTCGCACTTCCTGAAACTCATTCCACATCATTTTTGTAATGCATATAATAATTAAACATAATTAAGTATATACTTATTTAATGTTTTTAATCATGAAATAAATGTATTAATAAAAATTTCGTCGATAGTAACATAATCTCCAAGATTATAATTCATTTTTCAATTCGAAATAAGATCAGAGTGTATGCTGCAAGATCAATCTTCTCTCTATTTTTACGAGTTGCGCGGTCGTCAAATCTTACAGATCCGAGAAGAAAGAGAAATCTTTTGTAACTAAAAGCTGATCGTAAAACCAAAAATTCAGAACCATCGCCCGACCATGCTTCAGTTGTATATGTGGAGTTGCCTTTCTTTATGGATAAAAAGAATAGACCACCCATAAGTGCCTTAATTTCATTTTGGTTTGTATCCTTTGCATCTCTTTCTCTTGAATAACTAACATCCATTCTTTGTTGTTGAATGAACATATTTGTGTACTTTACATCATTGAATAAATTTCAAAAATGTTTCTAATGAAGTTTTAGTATTTTTAGAAAGCGATGTTGACCCAGGTAATATTTTTATTAAATTTTGGGATGTACATTTTGATGGTGATGATTGAGGTGTACATATCCATACTCTTTCCATGTCTACATAAAACTACATAAAACCTGTCATCCTGATAAACCTCCATTTGGGGTGTTTGGGAATTGTGATTCTTTATTTTCGGCTTCTTGCTCGGAATCGCTGGAGTGATGGTCGTAATTAAGAAACACTTAATTGCCTAAATCATCATCACTTCCATGGGCGTCATTACCATCCAGCTCTTCGATTTCATCTTCTAAGTCATCCAATAATAATAACAAAAAGATAATACAAGCACCTCATTGGATATAAAAATAAAACTTAAAATATAAGAAACAATATTATACTTACATATTCCGGCGCGGGGCGGTACTTGGTGCCGACTGCAGTGACCTGCTCACTAATTTGTCTAGACACGACTGGTTAAACAATGAGATAAGATCGAAATCAACTTATTCTTACTATGAGATGTTTATTGTGGAATACAAATGGACCTGCGCAGTTTATTGTTACAATTGAATGGTATATCAGTAGAAATGCTGATTGGCGGTACTGAGTGCCGCCGCGCGCCCGGCAGAGGGTTATATAAAAGCACACCGCCTAAATCGCCCTCCGATACTTGACCGATTGCAAACTTGTCTCATTTAGCTAGAGTTTTAGAAAGAATAATGGCAAATCAAGTGATAAACTATTTGGAAGATAATGAATTATTAGACTCTATTCAACTGTTTTTTGCCAACACCACAGTACCCAGTCAGCACTTTTACGGCTTACTGATGATATCAGGCATGCTATGGATAACAATCATTTGACATTATTAGTTTTCTTTGATTTAAGCAAAGCTTTTGACTACGTTGACCAGAAAACTATAATATCCGCATTATTCAGACTGGAAACGATAGTTTGGTTCTTCTCCTACTTATGAAAACAGTCTCAATCAATTTTAAATGATTTTGCGATTCCAATTCAACTCTTGAGAACCTTTCCTGTTTTCCCCAATGATCTGTTTAGGACCGATATTGTTTCTGATAGTGATGAATTCTGTTGTTGGGTGGATTGACTATTACAAGCATAGGTTTGTTGCCGATGACAAGTATATATATATATATATATATATATATATATATATATATATATATATATATATATATATATATATATATATATATATATATATATTTGCTTTTTTTAATATTCTAATTGGAGGAAGCCGTTCGTAAAATCACTCATGATGCACAATCAATAGCAAGTTGGGCTGGGGACATGGCTTGGAGTTGAACCTAGGTAAAACCAAGGTAATGATATTGGGCTCGAATAGTAAATTAAAGCAACTACCACAAAGAGAAATAACTCCTATTATAATAGATGGTCTTGCACTACCTTATGTAAATTTAGCAAAGTGCTTAGGATTACATGTAAGTCAAAACTTGTCCTTGAATTATCATGTCTCGCAAACAATTAGTAAAGTAAATTCGACCTCTTTGCCTTAAAATTTGCAAAAATATCTTTACAAACGCAATCAGGTTATTAGTTTCAGCAACTATCTTACCGCTCATAGATTACTGTACAATTATACTTATTGATTCTACATCAGAAAATAATTTGAAATTGCAGCTCGCAGTGAATTATTCAATAAGATTTATCTTTAGTTTGAAACGAGATGATCACATAACCCCTTATCGACGAGAGCTTGGGTGGCTATCAATCAAACATCGTCGATGGTACTACATGGCTTGTTACTTTTATAAATTATTGAAAATAGGTAAACCAAGTTATATACGTGAATTATTTGTGGAGGAGATTGAAGTTAGACGATCGGATAGATTAGCATCAAAAAAGCATTCTTACTTCAGATTACCTCATTTTGATACCACCTACCTTGAGCGTTCGTTCGTATTAACTACCATACGGTTGCGTGAAGAATTACCAAGTGAAATGGTAAATTCTAGTAGTCTGGAAGTATTTAAAAAGAAAATATTTGACTACCTACTGAATCTGGACTATTGACTCTGTATTCAATCTTAGAGATAAACTGCATTGAGCAAAATCTGAGTTGTATAAAGTAACGTGGACAAAGTGTGATACCTTAAAATTATGGTGCCTTCTATCTAAGCAAATCTTGTAAATTGGTTACAAATTTAGTATGAAATTTCTTAATATAAGTCGTATATTGGTTAAATCTCATTACAAGTTACAAATCTATCTTCGTTTATGTATCATATTATAGTATGTATTCATGATCATATTATGTATGATTTATCTATCATATTTTGGTTATCTTTGGGAACCTGACCTGTGAGACTGCCAAAGATATAAAATGTAAAAAAATATATATTGTATTTCTGTTGTATTCTTCAAATTGCCATTTGACCATACACCTTGGCATAAATAAATTGAAATCAATCAATCAATCAATCTCTTGTCTTTGGTTTGGATGATTTAGGATATATAGCTGGGGTAGCTTAAGGTGTCTCTGTCGAGTACCTCCCCGTAGTGCACTTTTCCCCCTAGCTTTTCGGTGAGGGTGGGGTCTAGGATGGATCGCGATTATCTTCTAACGAAGGTGGGGTGTTCCCAACGTTTTCTATGTGCAGGACTAGCTACGATATCTAGTCAGAGACTAAGTCGCCTCTTACGTCCATAGTCGCACTTCCCCATGATGGCGATTTTGGATTAAAATCTCTTGCTATTATTTTAGGTTTCTTGTACCTTCTTGCCATATCGCTGATTTCATCGTGCGAGTTTTCTGGATCATTTCTTTAGTCATTTGGGGAAAAGGAGCAGCTGAAAATTAACAGTTCCCTAGTTTCCACCCAGACGAAGCCCGTTCCACTTTCGCTGTCCATTACCACTAACCCCGCGTTATTCATCATGATGGCCGTATCGCTCTTACAATCCCTGAAAGACTTAGGCGAGCTGACTATTTTTTTGTTTGACTCGCTTATAATTGTGACATCTGCTTTTATTTCCGTCACAGTGGCCTGCAGTAGGTCGTGCGCTGCACGGCTGCACATTTATTTGAAGCAATTTAAGCATTTCTGTAACCTACCGGCTTTTTTAAGATCCAGCCCGATTTAGTTCTTTCTCTAATTAGATTAGCTGTAGTTACTCCAGCTTTAGTTATTTTAAATAAGCTGTCTAGCTGTAATTAGTGTACCTCTAGTTATGCTAGCTCTAGTTAGTCGAGCCATAATAAGTCTAGCGCTAGTTACTATACCTCTAGGTATTCTAACTCGAGTTAGTCTAGTTTATCAATTTTAACGGATTAGCTATAAATTGACAAAAGCCTATTTTGAGTTTATTTCTTTCTGTTAGTGGTAAATAAATGTAGGAAAACGAAATGAATTAGTTCACAGCCGTTTTAATATAAATACTCATTCTATAAACGTTTTAAAAATAACGATTTGGCGCATCGGTGCGGAATATTCTGGTTCTAATTCTTTCCGGATTTCGGTATTTAGCATATTTGCTAAACATTTACGCGCGTTCATTTACTATGTATGAAGGCATTATATTCACGGTTTATCTAAATTCTCTCCAAAGGATTTGTTTATTTGCACGGCCGTTCGTCCAAACAACGCGAGGCATTAATGCGTTGACTGCATTGCAATTTCATATCGCCTATTTATTATCTAAATACAAATTGTAAACCCTTTTTCATGTCGTTGCATATTAACGTTGTTTGCTGGGTCTCGTGAGATCTATCCATGATATAAATTGGCTATCACTGCCTACCTCCTTAGTTTTCAAGCTCATGCGCTAAAATAAAATAAAAACAACCCATTTGTAGAGTGTAATATCTAGGCTAAGCTGTCTAGACTTGTTTAGACATCTGACTCTCTGCCAATCTAGTCATACCTGTTTAGCCTAGTTTATCCAATCTTGCTTATCTTGTCTGCTCTAGTCTTTTTTTTGCACGTGCTGGGAGGTGAAAATCTGCACACAGACACCACCCGACCCGTGCCGAAAGGCAGTGTGGGGCTGCCCAGAAGGGGCGACCCACTAAAAAAAACCCCACCATTCAAGCTCCCCAGGCGGAAACCAGAGGAAACGTGTTGGCATACAAAGTTGGCATAACTTCATAACGTACCTCCCACTTTCATTTCTAAAAAAAGAACCATTTTCCTCATTGTGCTCATTGTGCAGGTCTCATTGTACCAGGCGCGCTGTTTGTAGTCTTGTCTGTCTAGTCTTGTCTGTCTAGTCTTGTCTGTCTAGTCTTGTCTGTCTAGTCTTGTCTGTCTAGTCTTGTCTGTCTAGTCTTGTCTGTCTAGTCTTGTCTGTCTAGTCTTGTCTGTCTAGTCTTGTCTGTCTAGTCTTGTCTGTCTAGTCTTGTCTGTCTAGTCTTGTCTGTCTAGTCTTGTCTGTCTAGTCTTGTCTGTCTAGTCTTGTCTGTCTAGTCTTGTCTGTCTAGTCTTGTCTGTCTAGTCTTGTCTGTCTAGTCTTGTCTGTCTAGTCTTGTCTGTCTAGTCTTGTCTGTCTAGTCTTGTCTGTCTAGTCTTGTCTGTCTAGTCTTGTCTGTCTAGTCTTGTCTGTCTAGTCTTGTCTGTCTAGTCTTGTCTGTCTAGTCTTGTCTGTCTAGTCTTGTCTGTCTAGTCTTGTCTGTCTAGTCTTGTCTGTCTAGTCTTGTCTGTCTAGTCTTGTCTGTCTAGTCTTGTCTGTCTAGTCTTGTCTGTCTAGTCTTGTCTGTCTAGTCTTGTCTGTCTAGTCTTGTCTGTCTAGTCTTGTCTGTCTAGTCTTGTCTGTCTAGTCTTGTCTGTCTAGTCTTGTCTGTCTAGTCTTGTCTGTCTAGTCTTGTCTGTCTAGTCTTGTCTGTCTAGTCTTGTCGGTCTAGTCTTGTCTGTCTAGTCTTGTCTGTCTAGTCTTGTCTGTCTAGTCTTGTCTGTCTAGTCTTGTCTGTCTAGTCTTGTCTGTCTAGTCTTGTCTGTCTAGTCTTGTCTGTCTAGTCTTGTCTGTCTAGTCTTGTCTGTCTAGTCTTGTCTGTCTAGTCTTGTCTGTCTAGTATTGTCTGTCTAGTCTTGTCTGTCTAGTCTTGTCTGTCTAGTCTTGTCTGTCTAGTCTTGCCTGTCTAGTCTTGTCTGTCTAGTCTTGTCTGTCTAGTCTTGTCTGTCTGGTCTTGTCTGTCTAGTCTTGTCTGTCTAGTCTTGTCTGTCTAGTCTTGTCTGTCTAGTCTTGTCTGTCTAGTCTTGTCTGTCTAGTCTTGTCTGGTCTAGTCTTGTCTGTCTAGTCTTGTTTGTCTAGTCTTGTCTGTCTAGTCTTGTCTGTCTAGTCTTGTCTGTCTAGTCTTGTCTGTCTAGTCTTGTCTGTCTAGTCTTGTCTGTCTAGTCTTGTCTGTCTAGTCTTGTCTGTCTAGTCTTGTCTGTCTAGTCTTGTCTGTCTAGTCTTGTCTGTCTAGTCTTGTCTGTCTAGTCTTGTCTGTCTAGTCTTGTCTGTCTAGTCTTGTCTGTCTAGTCTTGTCTGTCTAGTCTTGTCTGTCTAGTCTTGTCTGTCTAGTCTTGTCTGTCTAGTCTTGTCTGTCTAGTCTTGTCTGTCTAGTCTTGTCTGTCTAGTCTTGTCTGTCTAGTCCTTGTCTGAAAAGTCTTGTCTGTCTAGTCTTGTCCTGTCTAGTCTTGTCTGTCTAGTCTTGTCTGTCTAGGTCTTGTCTGTCTAGTCTTGTCTGTCTAGTCTTGTCTGTCTAGTCTTGTCCTGTCCTAGTCTTGGTCTGTCTAGTCTTGTCTGTCTAGTCTTGTCTGTCTAGTCTTGTCTGTCTAGTCTTGTCTGTCTAGTCTTGTCTGTCTAGTCTTGTCTGGTCTAGTCTTGTCTGTCTAGTCTTGTCTGTCTAGTCTTGTCTGTCTAGTCTTGTCTGTCTAGTCCTTTGTCTGTCTAGTCTTGTCTGTCTAGTCTTGTCTGTCTAGTCTTGTCTGTCTAGTCTTGTCTGTCTAGTCTTGTCTGTCTAGTCTTGTCTGTCCTAGTCTTGTCTGTCTAGTCTTGTCTGTCTAGTCTTGTCTGTCTAGGTCTTGTCTGGTCTTGTCTGGTCTTGTCTGGTCTAGTCTTGTCTGTCTAGTCTTGTCTGTCTAGTCTTGTCTGTCTAGTCTTGTCTGTCTAGTCTTGTCTGTCTAGTCTTGTCTGTCTAGTCTTGTCTGTCTAGTCTTGTCTGTCTAGTCTTGTCTGTCTAGTCTTGTCTGTCTAGTCTTGTCCTGTCTAGTCTTGTCTGTCTAGTCTTGTCTGTCTAGTCTTGTCTGTCTAGTCTTGTCTGTCTAGTCTTGTCTGTCTAGTCTTGTCTGTCTAGTCTTGTCTGTCTAGTCTTGTCTGTCTAGTCTTGTCTGTCTAGTCTTGTCTGTCTAGTCTTGTCTGTCTAGTCTTGTCTGTCTAGTCTTGTCTGTCTAGTCTTGTCTGTCTAGTCTTGTCTGTCTAGTCTTGTCTGTCTAGTCTTGTCTGTCTAGTCTTGTCTGTCTAGTCTTGTCTGTCTAGTCTGTCTGTCTAGTCTTGTCTGTCTAGTCTTGTCTGTCTAGTCTTGGCTGTCTAGTCTTGTCTGTCTAGTCTTGTCTGTCTAGTCTTGTCTGTCTAGTCTTGTCTGTCTAGTCTTGTCTGTCTAGTCTTGTCTGTCTAGGTCTTGTCTGTCTAGTCTTGTCTGTCTAGTCTTGTCTGTCTAGTCCTTGTCTGTCTAGTCTTGTCTGTCTAGTCTTGTCTGTCTAGTCTTGTCTGTCTAGTCTTGTCTGTCTAGTCTTGTCTGTCTAGTCTTGTCTGTCTAGTCTTGTCTGTCTAGTCTTGTCTGTCTAGTCTTGTCTGTCTAGTCTTGTCTGTCTAGTCTAGTCTGTCTAGCTTGTCTGTCTAGTCTTGTCTGTCTAGTCTTGTCTGTCTAGTCTTGTCTGTCTAGTCTTGTCTGTCTAGTCTTGTCTGTCTAGTCTTGTCTGTCTAGTCTTGTCTGTCTAGTCTTGTCTGTCTAGTCTTGTCTGTCTAGTCTTGTCTGTCTAGACTTGTCTGTCTAGTCTTGTCTGTCTAGTCTTGTCTGTCTAGTCTTGTCTGTCTAGTCTTGTCTGTCTAGTCTTGTCTGTCTAGTCTTGTCTGTCTAGTCTTGGCTGTCTAGTCTTGTCTGTCTAGTCTTGTCTGTCTAGTCTTGTCTGTCTAGTCTTGACTGTCTAGTCTTGTCTGTCTAGTCTTGTCTGTCTAGTCTTGTCTGTCTAGTCTTGTCTGTCTAGTCTTGTCTGTCTAGTCTTGTCTGTCTAGTCTTGTCTGTCTAGTCCTTGTCTGTCTAGTCTTTTCTGTCTAGTCTTGTCTGTCTAGTCTTGTCTGTCTAGTCTTGTCTGTCTAGTCTTGTCTGTCTAGTCTTGTCTGTCTAGTCTTGTCTGTCTAGTCTTGTCTGTCTAGTCTTGTCTGTCTAGTCTTGTCTGTCTAGTCTTGTCTGTCTTGTCTGTCTAGTCTTGTCTGTCTAGTCTTGTCTGTCTAGTCTTGTCTGTCTAGTATTTGTCTGTCTAGTCTTGTCTGTCTAGTCTTGTCTGTCTAGTCTTGTCTGTCTAGTCTTGTCTGTCTAGTCTTGTCTGTCTAGTCTTGTCTGTCTAGTCTTGTCTGTCTAGTCTTGTCTGTCTAGTCTTGTCTTTCTAGTCTTGTCTGTCTAGTCTTGTCTGTCTAGTCTTGTCTGTCTAGTCTTGTCTGTCTAGTCTTGTCTGTCTAGTCTTGTCTGTCTAGTCTTGTCTGTCTAGTCTTGTCTCTCTAGTCTTGTCTGTCTAGTCTTGTCTGTCTAGTCTTGTCTGTCTAGTCTTGTCTGTCTAGTCTTGTCTGTCTAGTCTTGTCTGTCTAGTCTTGTCTGTCTAGTCTTGTCTGTCTAGTCTTGTCTGTCTAGTCTTGTCTGTCTAGTCTTGTCTGTCTAGTCTTGTCTGTCTAGTCTTGTCTGTCTAGTCTTGTCTGTCTAGTCTTGTCTGTCTAGTCTTGTCTGTCTAGTCTTGTCTGTCTAGTCTTGTCTGTCTAGTCTTGTCTGTCTAGTCTTGTCTGTCTAGTCTGTCTAGTCTGTCTAGTCTGTCTAGTCTTGTCTGTCTAGTCTTGTCTGTCTAATCTTGCCTATCTAGTCTTGTCTGTCTAATCTTGCCTGACCAGTCTTGTCTATCTAGTCTTCTCTGTCTAGTCTTTTCTGTCTGGTATTGTTTGTCTAGTCTTGTCTGTCTAGAATGTCTAATCTTTTCTAGTTTTGACTCTCTAGCCTTGTCTGTGAAAACTTGCCTCACTATCCAAACCTAAGTTAACCTAATGTGTTTGGAATTATCTGCATGTTCGTGTGTGTTTATTAAAAATATTTTAATAAAATATCTAGCACCCCTTTGTTGTATTTGTATTTGAATTTTTGGTTCGACAATTAGAAATATGTGATATCTGAAGTTTTAGTCAAACCCGGATTTTTTTATCTGCCTCGTACTTTTAAATTCTTTGGCTAAAAATAAACGAATATCCAATGTTCAAAGGGATGTCGACTCAAAGGGCTATCGGTCGAAAGCCTGGGATACCAGCGCGGTTCTCCTTCAATGGAAACCTCTCCTCGGCCATTTCCCCCCTGAATATTGCATAAGCCGGGCGACTTCAATCTTGATTGAAGGCCTGCAATATTTCCGTGTCGCTCATTTCCACGCGCATTTCACCCCCCAGTTGCTACACCGTAATTCCGCGATTTATTGTTTTGCGGAATGCACAATGCGGATTTACGGGATTTCGCATTAAGGGAGGTTTTACGTCGAAAGGATTCAAATGGAACAGACGTTCGATATAGTATTGTGACTGATAAGCTTTTATTCTATACATTCTTTATTGGTTTTATATGACTGAAATGTGAATAAAAGCCTCTTGAATACAAGAAACTTTATAGACTAGGGAATTGGACTATTATCTGACACGGAATTGGACTATTATCTGACACGCTTTTTCATATAAAATTATACAGTCAAGGGATAGATAATCTAGCCTAGATAAATTTTATTTGAAGGGTATGTCTCGAAGAGAAAATGTCTACACAAAAAATGCTAGAAAAAACACGAATGGATATCAACGTTTAGGTAGATTAATATTGATAGATAAGACTAGTCAGACAAAAATTGAGACGTAATACTACGACAAGTGGGTTTAGTAAAGTTTTGAATTGCTTGTTATGGTTTTGGGTTTGAATTTAAATGAAATTTAGGGAAACAAATGCGGAAACGGACTGGTGTCCTTTGCAAATATTTTCGCGGAATTCAGACACATTTACATATTGCTAGTTTATTTGCGACCTGGAAAACGCCATGCATTTTCGCCCGCTCCCGCCTGGAATATATACACAAAACATTTATCTTTCGCTATTTTAAATATCCTCTGCTAACATTCCAGCGTGGATATTTCGCATTGCTCCCATGCAGATTTTAATGAAGCTCTATTTACGTCTATTTGCAAAAACAACACGCCAACAAACTAAAATGCGAAACGCGATACACAAACACAGTTCACAATTGAATGTGGAAAGTTTTGATTTTAATTCGATTGTTTGATTTTGTAATTTGATTAATTGTATAGTAAGGAATGTAAACGAACATAATATAGTTTTTTGTGCAGGTTTGGTAAAATTCTAGGTACCATTCAAGATAATAAATATTGGTTCTAGGTACCATTAGATACCATTCAAGGTACCATAAAATGAGTACAAAAGAGTTTTTGTTTTAGAATCAGGAATTTCAACGATCAGGGATTTTCCGATGTCTTCTATATGGCACGGTTTGATATTCCGCAGTTCTTGTTTTCTGCAAGCACCACTAATTCCAATGATAAGAATAATCTAAAATTATATAAAAAATAGGTTAATGTCCTAATGTCCATTAGAGAACATTATAAGAAAAAAAAAAGTAATGAATACCTTCATCAACAAATATTTGTTTTCCGGCGAATTATTGAGGAAACTGTTAATTTCTTGATTGGTGAAAATTTTTGATTTCTTGCGTCTAAATCCGTCAGATTTTCTCTTTAGAAAAGCTATTAACTTTGAATGTTTTGATATGTCGATGTCGTGCTTTATATTAATTGTTGTCCGAACCATTGAATAAATTGCCCAAAGTGAAAATGGTTTCATTGTTTGAGATAATTCATCAAAGTATGATAATACAACATTTTCTGAAAACGATTTAACTGTATGCTTCATTCTCCAGTCCATAAATTCTCTATATGCATCCTTGTATCGATCCCGAGACTTAATCGGTAACAAATTATGGTCAGCTTGTTTCGCTTTTTCAGCAATATCGGGCGGAGTGCCATTTTCTTTGTCACTGTCCCTGGACATTATTTTACTTGATAGAATTGTTCTAATTAAAAATAAATACATTTATAGTGGTTAGGTTATGAATGACATCTTCTATGTGAATGTTGACGTTTAATGATTTTTAATTTTAAAGTTTGAAAATTTTTAAAGTTTGAAAATCTCGGAGTGCATTGGGTTGCCTATATTTAACAATAGTAACAGCCTCAATCAAGTAACGAATCTGGACTCAACGGACTGTTGAGGACTGTTGAGGACTCAACGGACTGTTACATACGTGTGTGTTATGATGTATTTACACAGTCAACTGTACAATAAAGGGCATTTACAATAGTTTTCGTAGATAAAAACATTTAACATAACAACCAAACCATCACACCTCCCCCAAGCCGGTTGGTTCACGTCGGGGTTAATGGCCATCACCTTCCAGCTACAATAACATGATATGATATATGATAACATGAACAATTTTACCAAAACAGCTGCAAAAATGGCTATGTAGTTTTGGTAGTGACGACTTGTACTAAAATTGAAGAGGGTTATGTGTCACAAGACACGCTGATCATTAAACAGGGAAGCCAAATGTGTTAGTTTATTGGTTTATAAGTTAGTATGCTTAGTTTCAGCATTAAAAGCTTCGTAATACGGAATATCCAGACCAAACTAATAATTCAAGATCATGGTCGTAAGACAAAATAAATGGACAAAGGATATACTTCGTCTTAAATTTCAATTGACTTGAGTTAAATATGATTACATTCAATGTGTCATTGACAATATACCAGCGAAGAGGTAATTTTAGTGCGGATGCTAATAAATAACGTTAGTGGTGGTTGCAGGCCTAGCTATTGATATTCCTCGAGAAATCATGAATTGTGGGGTAATAACTCTAAATTTATACAATTTTCGCACATGAATTAATACTCCATTAAACTTGAATCTAGAGATACCATATGTATCCATATATGTGTTACAGTTGAAGTATAAAATTCAGTTAGTGTATACATCCACCAGTCAATGTATACTTCTACGTATATTTTATGACAAAGTATTAATTGAAAAATAAAGATGCATACTATATCCAATTAAAGTATACAACACCGCGATAATGAATACTTTCACGGCGGGGCATTAGTTAAAGTTTGAATGTAGTTTCAATTTTCCAACCTTAAAATGTAAAAACTATGTTAACAAGGAAAAAAAGCTAATACTTTTAAATTAGTTCACTTATGTTATTATAATTATTAAATTTTAGTTATTATAAATTAACTATCCCATCTAAAGTAAGATTCAACTACTTCATTGTAGAAATCATTTCTGTTAATATAGTTATAGGTGATTTTTAACTCTATGTAATATTCATAAATTAATTCCTGTATACTTTGTCGGAACGATTCAGTTAATGTATGCTTTTACCAGCGACTGTATACACCGACTGAGTTAACGCTTTGACTGTAACATATGTACATCTTGTGGTCAATAAATAAATTGAATTGAATAAATTGAATTGATCAATAATTTCACGTTGTTATATTTCGTCCAGCATCAAACTAGGACTGTCTATATATCAAACAAGTCGAAACAGGATACTGACAAAATCAAACAAGACCAGACAAAAACAGAAAAAATCAGACACGACCAGACAAGGCCAGACAAGGCCAGACAAGACAAGACAAGACCACACAAGACCAACCAAGACCAGACAAGACCAGACAAGACCAGACAAGACCAGACAAGACCAGACAAGACCAGACAAGACCAGACAAGACCAGACAAGACCAGACAAGACCAGACAAGACCAGACAAGACCAGACAAGACCAGACAAGACCAGACAAGACCAGACAAGACCAGACAAGACCAGACAAGACCAGACAAGACCAGACAAGACCAGACAAGACCAGACAAGACCAGACAAGACCAGACAAGACCAGACAAGACCAGACAAGACCAGACAAGACCAGACAAGACCAGACAAGACCAGACAGGACCTGGGAGGACCAAACAAAACCGCATTTACAAGACAACAATATACAACTACTGAAAATCAATTCGGTTACACCGCGTTCGGGATAGAGACCATCTACTCTGTACGATAAATACTTTAAGAATTAGTGGTGAATACGGTCCAGTTGCATTATCTGATTCATGTAATATGGATACCAAATAAGACACCCATACTCGAGTTTGCTTATTACATATGCAAAATACAATAACTTTATGTCGATGTCTCTAAAAGATGCACAAATTCTCATAATAAAACCTAAAACTCTGGTAGCAGACATTGCAATATTAGTTATATGTCTAGTAAAATTTAAATTAGAAATGAATAAGATGCACAAAACCCTTATTTCCATGCAGCCTTTAAGTTGTAATCCATTCACTGTGTATGATGTTATGAAATGGTTATATTTCCGGGAATATGACACGGAGCAGCATTTATAAACATTAAGGCCCCGTTCACACATGAAATTTTTCAATTGCGCAATTGTTTAATCGCAGTTGCAATGTTACCTGCACACTACTGCAACTGAACAGTTTGGTTGCAAGGTGTGTGCACAGCTGCAATTGCAATTATAAATTAGTTGCGTCATGGAATTCATAGAAGTAGCTGCATTGTGTGCCCTTGAGAAGAGAAGGAAAAATAAATTAAATTATTTTGTTTTAAATTAATTTATTATTATTAAAGCTCGGATTATATGCAAAATGTATATTTGTTATTAAGCGGTAATCAATAAAAAGTAAGTTTCTATGCATATCTAATGTTTTTTTAGACTGAATTGAAAAATTCACTATGTTTTCTACCACAATTAATTGTGGTAGAACAGAAAAGTGAATTTTAAGTTTAAATTAATTAAGTATAATTTAATTATAAAGAATTAGTTTCATTCTTAAATTTGTTTTGAATGGCTATAAATCTTCCATCCTGAAAAGTACAGATTTCTGAGAAAGGCCTAATAACAAGATTTTTAAAACGGTTCATTCATTGCACATGTTGAAAAAATATTTTTTCCTAATTTCCTACATCTTTAATTCATACCACTTGTTTGGCACATAGTATTAATAGAGTTGCCAAAGAAACTAATTCCCTCTCGTAAAACTAACATTAAAACTATTGTAAAACTACAACAAGTACAATTTTTGAGTCTTAACAATTGCAATATGCAATTATTTGATTGCAAGTGTGCACACCTCCATTCAATCCCATGAGACACAAAACGATTGCGCAACTAAACAGTTTGTGTCAAAACCCAAACTGTTTAGTTGCTGCAACTGGTGATTTAGTTGCAGTTGTAAGTGTGCACAACTGCATAATACTACATGAGACACAAAAATGCAATCAAACAGTTGCGCAATTGAAAATTGCATGTGTGAACGCATAAGCCTAAGGTGCAGTTTATGAGTTTTGCACCAGTATACTAATTTGTTAATGTTATGTTGAAGAAACATAACATCATTTGGCGAAGTGACGCTTGTAAAAAGTTTGATGTCCGCTGCATAGGCCAATACATGACAGTTTAGGGAATTTAACAAGAGATTAATAAAATTAGTAAAGAGTAGCGGTCCCAAATTTGAACCCTGTGGAACACTAGAATCCTTTGAATATTTGTACGAATGAAAACCACAGAAAGCTACGTATGCTTGACGATAGATAAATAGGATTTCATAAGCTGCTGTAGACTTGGAGCAGTTCCAAGTTCAGCAAGATTCATGAGTATTATGTCGTGGACTAGGACTAGGGTGTCGAAGGCTCGAGAAGAGTCCGTATATACCACGTCTACTTGACTTCTCTGTTATCTGTCACTTCTGAAACATATTGCGAGAATTATGCAAGATTGGTTGTTGTAGATATGCCAGGCATGAAACCGTGTTGGCTGGAAGAAATAAATGAAAAAACGTTTTTGAAAATAGTTGAATAAATAACCTGCTGGAATATTTTTGAAAAATTGAAGCAATTGGACGATAATAGGTAATATGCATCAATTTTTTTTATTTGGTTAATTCACTTTTTACTTCGTTTTAACATTCAAAAATATAAATACTGTTGAAAGTGGTCAATTAATTTATATATATATATATATATATATATATATATATATGTATATATATATATATATATATATGTGTTGTATTGTTTTCTCGGGGATTCCGCGTTGATGCTGAGGGTTGGCTCTGAAAAGAACCGGATTCTCGACGTTTCGGCGAACTAACATTCGCCATTCTCAAGAGATATATGCGTCCGTGCGGGTCAACCGTTAGACGCATACTGGGAGCTCGTTCGTGCGATGCGACTACTTATAGCTGTCTGGCTTCGGGTCATGCGCGTTGTGTGCGGTGCTTCGGTTCGGTTGTTTGTTTGTCTTGTTGGTCGTACATGAGTATGGGGTGTCTGGGATTGCATTTTGAGGGTGGATATGATCGGTCGCCATGCTGGGGGCAGTCTCAAGGAATCGTCTCTCGTGTTCATGCAGTAGTCTCGTTTTTCTATCTCTATGGCTTCTCTGTATACTCGTGACATTTCGTGGCTAATCTGTGCAACAGTCCTTGAATTTCTAAAGTCCATCCAGTGACCGGTGTTTGTGTGTTGGACAAGTGCCGATGAAACTTTGTGTCTGTGTCTGGTTGAAACTACATGTTCTTGAATCCTAGCAGATATTTTTCTATTGGTACGTCCAATGTAGGTTTGTTCACATGTTCCGCAAGGTATTTCGTAAATTCCATAGGATTCTAACGGGATGGTGTCTTTAACGCTGCGTAGCATGGAGGATATTTTCTGGTTAGGTTTGAAAATGGTGTCGATGTTGTGTCTTTTAAGTATTCTGGCGATTTTGTCAGTTGATCTATGAACATATGGTAGGTATGCTGTGCTAACGGGTTTCTGGCGCTCTTCAGTTCTTTGGCTACTGTTCTCTGTACGACGGAAAGCTCTGGATATTAAGCTGTTTGGATATCCATTTGAAGAAAGAGCTTCTCGTAAGTTCCTCAATTCTTTCGGTAAGTTAAGCTGGTCGGCTAGTCTTTTGGATCGGGTGGTAAGAGTGTTGACTACAGATGCTAGTTGTTTGGGATGATGGTGCGAAGAAGCGTTCAGATATCTGTCTGTGTGGGTTGGTTTCCGGTACACAGTGTGGCTCAATGTGCCGTCAGGTTTCTTCTGTACCAAAACATCCAAGAAAGGCAGTTGTTGATGCTTTTCTATCTCCATTGTGAATTTAATTTGGTCGTGTTGGGAGTTAAGATGGGTAAGGAATTTGTCCAGCTCTGGTCTGCCGTGGGGCCAGATTACAAATGTGTCGTCAACATATCTTAACCAGAGTGTGGGTTTAAGTGTGGCTGATGAGATTGCCTTTTCCTCAAAATCTGTAAGAAATATGTTGGCTATTACTGGGGATAGAGGTGAACCCATTGGTGCTCCTAGGCCTCAGGGACCGGTACTTTTGTGAATAACGATACACTGTTATTCACAAAAGTACCGGTCCCTGAGGCCTTAAACATCATAAGATCAAAATTAAAACCAGAAAAGTATGTACGAGATCTGGCAGAACATTGTTTAAAGAATACATACTTTAGGTACGATGGCCAAATATACAAACAAGTCGTAGGAGCACCAATGGGTTCACCTCTATCCCCAGTAATAGCCAACATATTTCTTACAGATTTTGAGGAAAATGCAATCTCATCAGCCACACTTAAACCCACACTCTGGTTAAGATATGTTGACGACACATTTGTAATCTGGCCCCACGGCAGACCAGAGCTGGACAAATTCCTTACCCATCTTAACTCCCAACACGACCAAATTAAATTCACAATGGAGATAGAAAAGCATCAACAACTGCCTTTCTTGGATGTTTTGGTACAGAAGAAACCTGACGGCACATTGAGCCACACTGTGTACCGGAAACCAACCCACACAGACAGATATCTGAACGCTTCTTCGCACCATCATCCCAAACAACTAGCATCTGTAGTCAACACTCTTACCACCCGATCCAAAAGACTAGCCGACCAGCTTAACTTACCGAAAGAATTGAAGAACTTACGAGAAGCTCTTTCTTCAAATGGATATCCAAACAGCTTAATATCCAGAGCTTTCCGTCGTACAGAGAACAGTAGCCAAAGAACTGAAGAGCGCCAGAAACCCGTTAGCACAGCATACCTACCATATGTTCATAGATCAACTGACAAAATCGCCAGAATACTTAAAAGACACAACATCGACACCATTTTCAAACCTAACCAGAAAATATCCTCCATGCTACGCAGCGTTAAAGACACCATCCCGTTAGAATCCCATGGAATTTACGAAATACCTTGCGGAACATGTGAACAAACCTACATTGGACGTACCAATAGAAAAATATCTGCTAGGATTCAAGAACATGTAGTTTCAACCAGACACAGACACAAAGTTTCATCGGCACTTGTCCAACACACAAACACCGGTCACTGGATGGACTTTAGAAATTCAAGGACTGTTGCACAGATTAGCCACGAAATGTCACGAGTATACAGAGAAGCCATAGAGATAGAAAAACGAGACTACTGCATGAACACGAGAGACGATTCCTTGAGACTGCCCCCAGCATGGCGACCGATCATATCCACCCTCAAAATGCAATCCCAGACACCCCAGACTCATGTACGACCAACAAGACAAACAAACAACCGAACCGAAGCACCGCACACAACGCGCATGACCCGAAGCCAGACAGCTATAAGTAGTCGCATCGCACGAACGAGCTCTCAGTATGCGTCTAACGGTTGACCCGCACGGACGCATATATCTCTTGAGAATGGCGAATGTTAGTTCGCCGAAATGTCGAGAATCCGGTTCTTTTCAGAGCCAACCCTCAGCATCAACGCGGAATCCCCGAGAAAACAATACAACACAGGTATCTATCCGCGAAAACCTCAAATACAACATATATATATATATATATATATATATATATATATAAAATACCGATTAAATTTGACCTGATTGAACGGTCCCATTTATCGCGCGCTTTGGATGACGTCGCATAACACATGACAATCAGTGTTGCATAGCATATTTGCATAGACAGTTAAGGATTTTCAGTTTGAATTTGCTATTTCGATAATGTAAAAAGCTAAAAAAAACATTTTATAGATATTGTAGAGTACCGGAATTCAAAAACACTATTATAAGTAAACCAGATAAAGTGTATGTTAAAGTCCCTATCGAGATGTATAGTCCACCCTACCTACATCTGTGAATATCGAGGCCGATAAATATCAATGTGCACGTCACATAACACATGACCAATGGTGATGCGTTTCGCAAATTTAAATTTCGCTCGCATGTTTTGGACTTTTGATTTAAATTTTTGGAATTAAATACAAACTAGTAAGGAGTAATTTTAGCCAACTTCCACCTTGTAGGAAACATGCACGTACTAATAGCAAGATTTATAATAATATGAAGGGGCTTAGCAAATATAAATCTACAATCTTTAATTAGGAAGGAAGAAACAGAGTCATCTCCAGCTGATAATTTATAATGCCTATTAAATCATTTTCTGAGATTCAATTTAAGGTATAAGACACAATTATTGTGATTAGCAGGCAAATTAGTGGTGTTATCAGCGGGTTTATAACTTTTAGTGTAGAATCCTGACTTTCATCATTAATTCTACTAGGTATTCTTGTAGCACCTTGTTTCATATGAGCACAAATCCATAATCCGGTCGGATTTGATTTGATATTGTCTTCCCTCAGATACACCTGATATGCTTCACTGATTTGCCGTTCAGTGAGTGATCTGAGCCGCTTGAATGCATTATTTTATATTTGATTTATATTTATATTTGATTTTTGCCATTTTGCCATTTTTGTCTGTAATACGCCTTAGATTTTAAGTTCCTTTTTATTTCAGAAGTAAACCATACAGGGAACTTTGATCTGCTACTTTGGGAAAGGAGGATTCCTTCCCTTTCCCTTTGGGAAATGGGGTTTAATTAAATATCCTGTATAGAATTGTATAAATCAAATCAAATCCAGTTATTTGCTTTAAGATGTACATCATGTAATACATATAAGCAAGTCATAAATCATTAAGTTGTACAAGCATCTATCGATGAGGTATATTTTAAGTTTTTGTCGAAAAAATCTCATTGAAGTTTCCTCTTGTAATTGAGTAGGTAGGTTATTGAAAATATGTGTGCCTATGTGATAGGGTGCTTCGCTGCATAGCGTTAAATGGGCAAATGGGTTTCGAATTAGATTCCTACCTCTAGTCTTGTATAAGTGATGATCTCTGTTTTTTTGGTAAGCTAAGTTTATTTTTGAAAATATAACATGATATTTCCCAGATGTATATGGATGGAACCGTCAAAATGTTTAGGATTTTGAAATGTGACCGACATGATGTTGTCCTCGAGGTACCCTTAATAGCCCGCACGACCTTCTTTTGAGCCCTGAAGACGACTTCTAGTTATGGTGATGGTTCCCATATAATAATCGCTTATGTGATAATGGACTGAACCTCCGCATGGCAAATTCGTAACAAGAGCGGTAGATCTGTTATTTCGTAGAATCTTTATCATGTAGGCTTTTTGATTTACTTTGGCGGCAATGTTATGGATGTGGGTATTCCAGTGTATTTCATCTTCTAGAAGTACTCCTACAAATTTAATACTACTTCTTCTTTCTTTTCTCGTGTCTCAAATTTTTAATGAATAGTCTTCAGCTTTGGTCCGACGTCTCGTTTGGAAAATAACATAGTTTGTCTTCTCTGTGTTTAATTGAAAATTATTTGCTGAAAACGAATTGTTCAGGTTGTATATGAGGTTATTGGCTACTACTTCAGTTCTTTCCACCGACTCATCTGAGATGATAAAGCTGGCATCATCAGTGTAGAACACACTTTTGACCCCGTTTAAATATCGTGAGAGGTCTGCGATATATAGTGTGAATAGAAGAGGGGTGAGCACGCTACCCTGCGGGACATTCATTTCTATATTGACAGTTGTTGATATGTAATTCTCTATTTGTACATATTACCTTCTGTTTGCCAAATATGATCTGAGCCCTGTTCCACGTTTTCCCCTGATGCCATAGGTTTCTAGTTTGTTCATTAGTTTTGAGTGTGATACGCAATCAAATGCTTTCGTGAGGTCACAGAAAATACCCACTGGGCATTTTTGGTTATCAATTTCCTGGAGAATTTGGTGATATAATTGTCGAATAGCCGTTGTGGTAGACTTCTCTTTACAGAATCCATGTTGTTCCTTTGGTATGATGTCGTGCTTCTTAATGAAGGGCATTAGTCTGCTTACCATAGCGTATCCTAGGATTTTTGCTATAGCTGAAATTAAAGCAACTGGCCTGTAATTTTGCATATTCATAGTATCACCTTTCTTATGGATCGGGATTATTAGTGACTTTTTTAAGATATCCGGAAACATCTCGTACTTGAAAGTGCTGCTGATCAGATGAGAGATTGGATCAGCTAAAACAGAATTAAATTATTTTATTTAGATACAACGAATACCATCTGGACCTTGAGCTGTTGAGTTTTTTAAATTGAATATAAGTCTTGATGTTTCGGCAGATGTGAATTCTTATAGATAGATGGTTTTGTTGTGGAAGGCTATGTGGTCATCGCATATCACTTGCGGTATTATGTTCTTTTGTATTGCTTCAACAGAGTTCTTGATGAAAGAATGAACTTCAGTGGCGATCTTCTTGGAAGAGGTTATCTCGTTGTTATTGACTTGTTATCTAATTTTGTTTTTTACTTTCTTTTTGTTAGATAATTCGTTGATTGTTTTCCAAATTGCTTGCTGTTTGTTGATCGCATTTTCAATTTTGATTTTGTAGTAGTTGCGTTTAGTTTGTTTAATAAGACTTTGATGCTTGATTTTTTCCAGTGGATAAACTGTCTAATTTAGGAAAACTTCTTTGGAGAAAGAACAGATACTTTAATTTTCTACTAGATATTTTTGCTTCTTTCGTGACCCACTTGCATAATGAGCATTCACTTTTCTCAAAGGAAAGGAGTTCCAGAAATGATGTTGTAGAGTGCATAAGAACGATTCTGCTTTGCGATCACAGTCTGTTTGGCAGTACATATTTTGTCAAGTTTCTTCATTTAGTGCTTTATGAAATAATATTTTATTTTCTACCATAAAAGCTCTAGTAAACCGGTCTTTAAGTGGGGTAGCTTTTCTTTTGGTGTTGTTTAAGATAATAATGTGATGATCTGATAGAGTGGTGACTTCTCGTTCTGGAAGTAGCCGTGACACGTGTAAATCCAGACACTGTTTGGACTAGGCCATAGGCACGAAGAAGATCGGCCAGGTACATTTGATCCTTGGATTTAGTTGCAAAATTTATGTTAAAATTATCCACTAGAATGATTACGCTGTTTCTGTCAAAAATAGCGTTCAATACTAGCTCCAAGTTTAACAAAAAAGAGTCAATGGATCCCGTAGAAGGTCTGTATACATTTAGTATTTTAGTAGAGCGATATTTTCTCCTTCATATGATGCCACAAATTTCAATAGTTTTTTATATGGATTCTTTGTTAATGTACAGACTTTGGACAGAAATTGTATCTTTATCTACATTAGAGCGGACCTATATTGCTGACCCTCCTCCACTGGTATGAGTTCTGTTAAAATGAGTTAAGATACTATAGTTAGACATATGAAGGAAGGGGATAGTTTCGTTAGGCTTGTGTAAGATTAGTTCTAATCCTTCAATTTTATTTGTCATTGATTGAATGTATAAGTATAACAGTATATTTATTTGCGATTTGACATTTTGTTCTTGTCCGACTTCGTTGAGATCCCGTTTTTCTATATTCTTTGTTGCAAGTTTTCCAGCTTTACACAATATTTGTTTACACAAGTATTGTTGGGCCAGGTTCGGGGTTTATTGATCGCCTGTAAATCTTCGAAAGGCAGGGATACTTTGAACGAAGAGTACTCCTCCGGATGTTTAGCCTGAACTTGTTTGCATCTAACAATATTAATTTTTTTTTTGTAAGTAAATGATAATATCGGCTTCTGTTAGGAATAGTTCTAAGCGGTATACATGAACGTGGCGAATCTTGTGACCGCCCTGATAAGAGTCTTCTCCGCGTTTATCCCTACGATTACATTAGAGCTCCTTGTTCGCCTTTTATGTGTATTTTGAAATTCCCACGTACCTACATTTGTGGAACCATTTTAATTATCATATTCGGTTTCTTGGCCTTTATTGCCTTGATTTGCTATTTTATCGCGGCCAGGAATTTTTTCAATATTCTGG
Source organism: Phosphuga atrata (assembly GCA_944588485.1). Lineage (NCBI taxonomy): Eukaryota > Metazoa > Arthropoda > Insecta > Coleoptera > Silphidae > Phosphuga > Phosphuga atrata. The sequence continues at coordinate 45,820,796 of OX155902.1, forward strand.
CTTTTTGTCGGCTCGCTGGATGAGGTCTGATTTTTAATCACTGCATTCTTTAGCTCTAAGTTTTCTTCTTTTAGGGCCATTATTTCGGTACTTAGATTAGTAATATTTTCATATAAAATCGCTATTTGAGTATTTAAAGGTTCTACTTCCCTTTTTATGATGCTACTGATGATGTCTATTGGTTCAGATGGCGACTTTTTTTGTGATTCTTTGACCACTGTTTTTATCCACTTGTACTCTACTTCTTAGTTCAAATTGTATTGTAAGTAATTACTTGTTCTTCTTTGTTATTTGATTTTTATGTTTTTTATTTAATAAATTATATTGGAAATTGATTAGGTATATATTTAGCAAATTGTTTACTAGCACAGCTATGCACGTCCGTCGCGTTTGACTCCAAATTTCCAAAAATCCAAATTTCGAAACCGAATTTTCACCAATAAAAGCGGAAAACCTTGAGAACACTTTAAATTTACTAGTCCTTTATGAATTCAATTATTAAAACCCTTTCAGACACTATTTTAAAGCTCTTATGAAATGTACATAAATCCCGTAAAGCCTTGTATAGAACTATAAAACATATCCAAAGCTTTATTCACATGAGTATAGTTACTTAAAAATGACCAGTCCTTGTTACACAGTTCACAGTACAATGTGACAAAATTAGCCCATTTAAAGTTATAGCGAGTATTAGTATTTGAAGGAAACCTAGTATTATCAGATGCTCTTAGTTCAAATTAAATAGATAATGATGGGTGGTGTAGATCTTCAATCACCATTGAAGTATCAGCACACTTGACTACTAATATTTGTTTATTAAGTCTTGTATACCTGTCTATTTGGAATAAGTCTCGTCTCTCACCCGTTTTGATAAGTTTTTCCATTAATCTAGTTTTTTATTACAATGTAGATGAAACTACACGAGACCTGAAAACAAACGCTAATTTTATAAATTATCCGTTGAATTGAAATGAAATTCGATTATTTAGGCTCAGAGACGCTACGTTTTCAATATTCCCCGGTTTTCCGTTTATCAAATAATTAACTTTGACGTGCAAACCGCAAGCCTTAGCGGCTTAATATTAAATCAGGCGCTAATTATTGTTGTACAATTTTTAGGATTAATATTGAACCCTTTGTTGCGAGATGTAGCGGTGCAAATTTGGGAGGGATTTAATCAAAACCGCCAATTAATTAGCGCATTCCGGATACAGACCATTATCGACTACCCAGCATGAGCCTTAAATTCCGAAATCAGTTTGCTTCCACGTGCGCTATTTCAATTCCAATTTGTCTAATCCAAGCAAATCAATTTTCCAGCGTAATTTTCATTGTGTTCACAATAATTTAGTGCACACATTTAATATTCCAAGTGCATAGCGCATTGAATAACATACAGTCACTGGTTAAATTATATTATTATACACTGGCGAGCATAAAATTTAGGTCACTTAAGATATTGCAATTAAGATTGGCCTGATAAGCAGAAGACTCGGATCCGGACGAAAACGAGTCACTAGTTTGCAAAATAGAGCATCGTCTGCGGTTATGCTACGAAATCATCTTAAAAAATTACAGTTATCAATGTTAGTGTATGGACCGTTAGAAGAAGGTTTCATGTTGCTGGCTTATCATGTAGAAGGATGGCTACAGAGCCATCATTTCAGTGCCGGGATTGAATTGCAAGATTGGCTTTTGCCAGAAATCACTTGTCATGGAATAACGATGACTGAAGCAACGTCCTATTTTCAGATGAGTCGCGTTTTTGCCTCACTGGGGCAGAGGGGCGCCGACGAGAATGGAGAATACCCGGAGAAAGATATGCTCCAGTTTGCATTGACAAGTGACTTCCATTTGACGGTGGATCGGTTACAGTTTGGGCAGGAATTTCTTCACGAGCACGCACTGAGTTTTCTTCATACAGAATGGATCTCTGACAGCTCACAGATACATTACGGAGGTTCTAGACGATCATGTTATGCTTTTCATGGTCACTATGCATGAGCTTGACATTTCATGCAAATTAAGGCTATACCTCACACAGCCAGAGTTGTCAGAGAATATCTGGACGAGGTGGGAATTAGGTGGTTTGACTGGCCAGCACTCAGCCCAGATACGAATTCCATCAAACATGTTTGGGACTTTATTGGCAGAAATTCGTTTTTATAGACAATACTTTATCGGCGAAAAGTCGTGGTCAAGGTTTACTAGACAAAAAAAAATGGCAGAAGTTGGTGGTCAAGGTTTAATAGACAATGCTTTATTGGCGGAAAGTCGTGGTCAAAGTCTATTAGACAAAACTTGATTGGCAGAAGTTGGTGGTCAAGGTTTAAAAACTTATGCCTAGTTGTAAGTCTAAAAAAATGTGATTTTTCCAGAATTTTTTGTGAAGAGGCATTTTACTATATAAATACATTAAATATATATGCATTTAGAGAATTTAATGTACTTTAAGACCCCGCTATTTTTTTTAAAATATTGAGTTTACTTGCTCCTATATATGATCTTCTGAAGGTCCTCCGCAAAAAAGGTGTCCGGCAGTGAGCAAGATATCTTTGGTTTAAATTATCTGACTTCAAAAAACAAAACGGATTTATTTTCTGGATAGATAAATACAGTTAATGAACGAAGGAATAGTCAAAACTTCGATTTTTGACAAAATGACGCCGTCTCAAAAAAAAAATCGTGTTTTTCGACAAAATTCTCACTTAAAAGTAGCTTGAAATTTTTCTCAAAAATCTGAATCCTTCGTTCATTACCTGAGAAATATATCTGAGAAAATTGTGTGTATATTTCAAAACGATCCGTTTAGCCGGTTCGGCAAAACTTTGCTCACCGACGCTGAAAACATAGTTTCAAAATAAACGCGTTTAAAGATTGAGGAGACATTTTCACTCAGTTAAAAAAATGTGTTTCTACTTATAACGAATCATCTATTCCAGGACCATAAGATGAACCCTCTGTGTCGTCGTTAGCTACTAAAATTGCCAATTGTTCTTGTGTACGACACATTCTTCCCTCGCGCGTGTTCCACTGCGCTCTTGAGTCGGAGATCGCGATGCGCTCTGCGTCCTCTTTTCCGACGTAGGCATGGGCATTATGTCCAAGTGATAGTCCCAGTGCTCTCACTAACTAAAGGAGAGATATTTTTCCTTTATTGAACATGCCGGCTGCAACATAAGCAGCTATATCAACGACCTTTGAGCTGCTTGGGATTATTTTTGGAGTTATTTTCCATATCAACTGATTATAAGTTTCGTTATTATTTTGCGTGAAACCACCAAAGCATCTTTTTACGAATTTTTAATTACTAAGATCAGTATAAATTGGAAAGACAACAACTTCAGGTGGTAAGGACTGATAATCTTGTTTATAAGTTGATAATGTGCCCAAGGCTCGCGCTTTCTGCCAAGAACACCACTAGTCTTCTCCAAGTGGACATTTTTCGTGTTAAGGATTATTACCAGTTGAGCAATAATGATAATATGTTGACCATATGGCATTATACATGTTTTCAACTGAATCACAGTATCTCATCATAGCCAAACCATGATAAACAGTTAATTGACCAGTTGGCTATACCCCTGCCTGTACTGTTCTGTTTTTAATATTCACTCTTAGATATAAAATAGACCTTTTATCTTGCCCTTATAATACGCAGAACCATTAAAGGCAGAAACACGAGATAAGAGAAGCAGTTGCTACTCCGGTTTGTACGCCCAACTTTCGAGCGCTTGGTAACTTATAATTTTCAGACAATATATTCTTAAATATAAATATGTACATTCGAAAAATAAAAAAACAAAAAAAATCTATTTTTTTTAAATCTCGCTAGCCTTAATAGAAGTTTGTGATATTAAAAATGAAATACAAACAAGAAAAGATAAAACATAAACAGCTATTAATAGATACAATACGCAATTTCTATGACGAAATGATAAATAGTTCATCAAACAATCAAAAAACAATGTGGAAAATAATCAACAAGCTTTCAAATAAAAACCAAGGAACGTCAAAGATTGATGATTGAAAAGATTGAATTAAAAGCCAATAATGCAATTTTAGCGAATGCAAACGTGATTGCTACTAAGTTTAATGAGTTTTTTAAAGCTGCTCCAGAGATTGTGCAGATATTGAACCAACAGTTTTAGATAACAGGCACATGCGAAATAATAACGGTACCATGTTTTTGTATAAATTCTCAATAAATGAGGTTATTGAAGTAATTCTGAAATTATAGAATAAAGGAAGCTCTGGCCAAGATTTTCTACCTTACAATATGATTCGAGAATTTTGAATAAACCTAAGTAAGCCATTTAAAAAATATGAGCAATAATACCGATACATAAAAATGGGGAGAAACAAATTATTAATCACTACACACCAGTGGCTCTGATATCAATACTAGCAAAAATGATTGAATATGCTATGGAAAGAAATGGAGTCTTTCTATATAAATATAGTGTGATACCAGTTCAGCAAACATGGTTTCTGCAAAAATAAGTCCACAATCTCAGCTTTTTAAGAATTATATGAAAAAATAATATTGGAAGTGGAAAAAGGGAAAATCCAAGTCGTGATATTTTGCGATTTAATCGAGGCATTCGACTGCGTATCCCACTATAAGCTACTAGAGAAACAAGACATATGGGGTGTAAGAGGTAACACGGGAAGATCGTTAAACTCCTACTTAACAAATAGGAAACAATTTGTAAGGGTTGGCCAAAACCAATCGGAAATAATACCAACCTCAATTGGTGTACCACAGGGAAGCGTGTTAGCCCCGGACTTTTTCTTGTGAGGTCATGTAATGAGTAGAATTTATGCAAAAGAATCAGAATCTTTGAAAGAGTTACGTCAACGCATTATTCAAGAATGCCGTCAAATTACCCCACTGATCTTCCAAAATCTAAGAGAACATTTCGAGCGGAATTTATATTTTTGTATGGAATCTGGTGGCGCACAATTTGAGCATTTTTTAAACTAATAAAAATCTTTTCTGGCGTTTAATTACGTTTTTTTTTTCCTTCACTTTTGCAGTTTTTGTAAGGACAGATTGAACAATCGGACCTTTCAACGACATAAACGAAGAACGCCTTCGTAACTTGAAATTAAATATTCTCGACAACAAATTGATAAATTTTGAAAATGTTAACCGTTTCGTATTCAGGGCAAAAAGAGTTTTCAAATAAGGTATCACTTACCTCACCGTGCCATTTAAAATTTTAGGGGTTGTGGTCCCAGCGCGAATTGGTTAAGTGATTTGGCTATAACTTATCTTGTAAAAGTGCGCCCCCTCACAAAATTGACGTTTCCGAGCGTTTTTTGAAAATTAATCTTTAACTATCCGAAAATCCCTCTGTTTCGTTTTCAATGGCCCACCTACTATATCCCTTTATATACATTGAAAGTAGCATGTCACATCCGTGAAAACCTAAATTCTTTCAGAATAAACATCGATGTACATATTCATAATACTAGAAATCGCTTAAAGCTCTATACAACAAAGAGCAGCCTAACTTTATGTTCCGCAGAACTAAATAGAATTGGAGTCAAAATTTATAATCGTGTACTGGAAATAATTAAAGAAAAGAATATACAAGTCATTTACGAAAAAACAAGACTATCTGTTAATCTGTTAAATTTAGTAGAAAATTTCGATTTTTGTATTAACAAATGGTTTTTCTTTGTTACAGGTGAGTCTCATATAATTAGATTTTTCTGACAGGACGATTATTACACGTAAGTAAGAAGATTACATGTGTTTATGTAAGATTTTTTTGGTAGATATTGCCAATGATTGAATAAAAAATAATTACTTCTGTAGAATATAAATTATGTGCTATTATAGCATAGAATAATTTATCGATTTTTAAACTATTTATGGTTTTGATCGTGTTCAAAACAATGGATCCTATAAAGTAATTAAGAACAATTGTGTGTTATTGCGTATATTTCTAAAGTTTTCTGTTCACTTAATCTACTATTTTGTTTTTCTTTTTCTATTGTATCTTTATATAGTAATATGAATGACCTATCGAATATGTATATTTATTTATCTACTCACACAACAAAATGAACACATTAATAAATACATTATTGTATGAGAAGGATGCCATTATTATAATCGTATGTAAAAATATCCAAATCATGCGTAAAAGTCCAATGTAAATCAAATGGAGTTTCATTATTTAATGATTTCTGTTTGTTGATACTCGCGTCACTAAACAAAAAACATAGACGTAGTGAAAATAAATTTGATCTACTCACACACCAAAATGTACACATTAATAAATAAATTATTGTATGTGAAGGATGCTATTATTATAATCGTGTCTAAAAGTATACAAATCGTGCGTAAAAGCCCAATGTAAATCAAATGGAGTCTTAGTATTAAAGGATTTCTGTGTGTTGATAATATGGCAACAACTCGCGTCACTAAACAAAAACATAGACTTAGTGAAAATAAATTTGATCTACTCACACACCAAAATGAACACATTAATAAATATTTTGTTGTATGTGAAGGATGCCATTATTATAATGGTGTGTAAAAGTATCCAAATCGTGCGTAAAAGTCCAATGTAATTCAAGTGGAGTTACATAATTAAACGATTTCTGTTTGTTGTTACTATGGCAACAACTTGCGTTACTAAACAAAAAACGTAGACGTAATGAAAATAAATTTTCTGACGTGTATTAAAATTGAATTAAATTTTCTTATTTTGAATCAAGAAGTTTAGACCTCTTAGTCTGGATTTATCTGGCTCTAATATAACATAACCTAAGCATAATCCAATCTAGATTAAATCTATGTTAACCTAGATTACGTCGAAGTAGTGAAATAGGAACCATATTTCACTACTTCGGCGTAATCTAGGTTAACCTAGATTTAATCTAAATTGGATTATGGTTTTGGCCCTCCATGGTACTCTACCTCCATTGATTTTGACACCTCACGTCTGCCACGTCTTCACGGTCCCGACAGCCAGTTTCGACTTCCGTTTCCGGTTTCGACTTTCGTTTCCGGTTAGCCACTTCCTGTTTTTCACAGATGAGAATGTGAGGTCTATATAGGCCCACGTGCGAGATCCTTGTAACCCCATGCTGGGTGTGAGGTCTATGTAGTCCCACGTGTGAAGTCTATGTAACCCCACGCTGGGTGTGAGGTCTGGTTTAGACTTACGTTTCCGGTTTCAACTTCGGTTTTTGGTTTACCATATCCGGTTTCCCATTTCCGGTTTCCCACATCCGGCCGCACCATTTTCGGTTCCTGCACTGTGCGCGGGAAAATTCAAAATTTGGCGCAGGCGGGAAAATTCAAATTCTCATCCGCATCCGCGAATGTGAGCCTTCTAATATCCGCATCCGCGGATATGAAAAAATCTGCATCCGCAACATACCTAGTTCTGACCAACATGCACGATTTCCGTCATAGTCGTGTTACTGCAGCGTTGTACAACAAGAACGCGGCATGTGTGGTTACTTACTCTGCCGCTGCGTTTTGTAATGACGATTACAGAGAAGTTGATTGGAAATATTATAAAGCATCCTATATTCTATGACTAATGGCCAATGAACATTATAAAAACATCAGGAAAAACAAAAAATGTAGTTGATTTTATGAACCCATTTTATTTTTCTTATTTTTGAAACGAGTGTTATGTGTTTTATATATAAAACATAAATATAAAATAACATACTGATCAATTTTATTCATAATCATTCAATGCTTAAAATAGCATAGCTTCATCTTCTTAGGAAATCATGACTACTACATACTTATAAATCGCGGTTTGATGTGGGTATTGCCATTTCGCTGCCGCGTCGGTACCGAATTTCTCGCTGCGGAAATTTCGCGCAACGCTCCGAATTGATATATACTATGCTTGCCTGAAAATAACTTTACCTCCATTTATGGATCAATATATTATATAGCGCCAAAAAATGTATAATATGATGCCGGAAGACTTTAAACCGAAGTGCTAAAATTAAAAACATTGTGAAGCAATAGATTCTTGAATCAACCATAGATCAAATGCTTCGTTAAAGAATATAAATCATTTAATATTGTATTAACTTTATTTTTTATTATAATGTCGGTTGTAAGATTGTACGATCTATTTGTTTAGATGTTTATTAGATTTCTTTAGATGTCTTTATTTGTGCATTAGAAGAAATGTTTAATCCTTTATAATGAATGAGAACACGCACAAACTTCATGTTTGTTGTGTCCTCAATTTAAAATATATTTCGTAAATTCTGTAAAAATAATGTAATCATGATGTAATCTACATATAAAGTAAATGAATAAATTAAATAAAATATAATTTGAACAAAAATGCAACTTTTCGGATCAATTGCAATTTTAAATAACTAATTACACGTTGTCGGTATTAATAAATCGCACGAAAACTTCGCATGGCTCCGCGTTTTTCATTTTCCATTGGGAAATATTGTTTGATGTTGAACAAAATGTTACAATAATGTGAATAACCCGGAAATTTATCGCTTCCATAGGTTTCATTATTTTGCCATCAACATTATTTACTAACAAAATTTTAAATAATTATTTAACATGAAACAAACACGTTTTTGTAATCAAATCAATATAAACGAGAATTAAAGGTAAAATAAAATGTATGATGAATTAAATAAAATGTACCAGTAATAAGAAACTATATTAGCTTTAAACTGAATGAGTCTTTCAGCGACTCTAGCTTTGACTAATCCAGAAATGATTAACTATTCTTGATTAAACAACACCAGACAAGATCTAGTATTTTCTGACCACACTATACTTACAAAAATAGGAAGTTAAAACTGGATAAACAAAACTAGACAATTACTATACAACATACATATAACTAGACAGTATTTACATAGGATTTACATAGGGGTCTGAATTCACATTTCTTTCGGTCACGTGTCTGATTCTAGCTCATGCGCAAACCGCAAATACCTGTTTATGCAGTATTTTCTATGATAGGTTTAAACAGGTAGTAATCAGTTAATAAACAGGTTCAATCAGCTAATAAACAGATTTTAACAGGTAGTAATCAGGTATAATCAGGTAATAAACAGGTATCGGCGGTTTTTTGAATGCGCTAGAATTCAGACCCCTATGCAAAAACCTTACGGGATTTTGCGCTAGAACTCTCATAGCTTATCTACTCTAGACAATTACCTAGACATTTGTAGAGTAACTCTAACGAGTTGAGAAGAATGCATAACCACTTAAGGCGAATGACCCTAATAAAAGAACTGCTAATGTCCACAACTATCTGTTGAATATGATATCATGACGTAGTCACATAACTTTGTTGCATGAATGAGCTTCCATCTGGAGCCGGAAAAGAAGCGACGATATATGAGATTACCATCATTTAGACTTCCAGCGAACCGTCCAGACACAATTCTCAAACTTTAAGCCGAAGCCTTTCATTGACCCTCCTTAACGCTGCTATCCCGTCGCGTTTCCGTTCCCAAAGTTTCCTCCCAACTGGAGGCGAAACTTCGCTTCTAAATGGGAATCTATTAATTCTAATAAGCAGCCTACAAAATCAAGAAAAGACACGGTCCAGCTTACTCAATCTAAACTAACGTCGACTACGTATTAACTTTATATTAGGTATATATTCTTTGTATTGTTTTGGTTAGACAGACATGACTGTACAGATAGGACTAGACAGAAAATACTAGACAGATAACTCTAGACAGGCAAAACTAGACTGGCAAGATTAGAGAGACAAGACCAGACAGATAAGATTAGACAGACAAGGCTAGACAGACAAGGCTTTGCAGACAAGATTAGACAGACAATATTAGACAGACAAGACTAGACAGACAAGACTAGACAGACAAGACTAGACAGACAGGACTAGACAGACAGGACTCGACAGAAAAGACTAAAGAGACAAGACTAAAGACAGTCTTAAGACTATACAGTCAAGGTTAGACAGACGAAACTAGACAGGCAAGACTAGACAGACAAGATTAGACAGACAAGACAAGACAGACCAGACAAGGCAAACAACACTAGACATACAATACTAGACAAGACAAGGCAAACAAGACTAGACAGAAAATAGATATACAGACAAGACTAAAGAGACAAGGCTTGACAGACATGACTAGAGAGAGAAGACTAAACAGACAAGACTAGACAGACAAGGCTAGTTATAGAAGACTAGGCAGACAAGACAAGACTATACATCCAACACTAAATAAGACAAGACAGACGAGACTGGACATGCAAAACTGGATATACAAGACCTGACACAAAAGACTTAGATAGGCAATACAAGATAGACAAGACAACTCTGATAAGGCTAGATGCACCAGACTAGACAGACACACTAGACATATAAGATTATACAAACTAGAAAGAAAAGACTAAATAGACAAGACTAGACAGACAAGACTAGATAGATTAGGCTAGATATAATACATTCGTAATTATACTATTTTTAGTTGTGGAACTGCCAAATGTACAAACAAGTATTAATAAAATGACTGCGTATAATAAATGTCGTAAGATATTATACATATGTCATAAAGCACCGTCTTTACTACTGTTTACGACAGGAAACGCAGCAATAAACCGCCGAAAAGAAAACACAAATAATTTGGCAGAGTGACAGATCGTATAGTTGTGTTGAGTAATTTTAACGAATCGGTTTAGTTTTACACGCATATTTAAAGTCACTATTCAAACTACTCCTGTTTGCATATTATTGTCTGTCTTGTTTTGCTAATCTAGGCCTATCTGTCTTGTCCATCCAGTCTTGTCTGTTTAGTTTTGATTATATAGTCTTATGTATCTAGTCTTGTTTGTCTAATCTTATCTGTATAATCTTATCTGTCTAATCTTGTCTGCCTAGTCTTGTTTGTCTTGTCGTGTCTGTTCAGTCTTGTCTGTCTAGTCTTGTCTGCCTAGTCTTCTCTGCCTAGTCTTGTCTGTCTAGCCTTGTCTTACTAGTCTTGTCTGTCTAATATTGTATGTCTAGTCTTGTCTGTCTGGTAAAACATTTGCCATAATTGCGGACAAGGTGGGCACAAAGCTAAGGTTTGCAAGAACCAACTATACTTATACTGTCCAATATGCAATATGAACGGTCATCGGGCTGATGTCTGTGTTTCAATAAAGCTTTGGCGGAGGCAAAGCGTACGACATGGCTAAGAAAAAATGACTAAAATCATTTGATTGAACATAATGTCGTGCACCATATGACTTGCTGATTGTGACGGCTCTAGAAATCCAGAGGGACATATTACTCGTATGCGAGCCTATCAAAAAGTTTATTGATCACCCTAACTGGTTCACGGATAATATAAAAGACACAGCCATTAGAATACTATAGCCATTAGAATAAAACCCTAAGATACCTGTCTTAAAAACAGGAAACGGACCTGGTTTCGTATGGGTTGAGTTACCGCAGTTTATTATAAATTGCTGTTACTTCTCTCCAAACGCAAACACAGAAAAGCTAGCAGAAACACTTGGAAAACTTGGCCAGGATATAAGACGCAAAGGGAATAAGGTATTAAATAGCTGGGGACTTTAAGGTCTCCATATTGGGGATCCCCAAAGGTGGATAAGAGAGGCGACCTGGACATGGACTGGGCAGGTGAACTAGACCTTGTTTGACAAAACAAAGGAGCTGCGTGCACGTTCGTTAGAGGAAATTTCCAATCCATAATAGACCTTACTTTCTTAACAATAAGCCTAGCTAATATGATTCAAGACTGGAGAGTGCTCCCTGTGAGAGTGCATTCTATACAGCGTAGAAGAAGGCAAAATACAGATACGGCAGGGAAGAATTATAGGATAGAATATAAAGAATCTTTATAAGAAGAAAATGGCATCAAATCTTGCAATAGAAATAGCACGAACACACAAACGAAGCGCGGAGACGCTAGTAGACGTAATGAAGGAGGCATGTGATGCCATTCTAATAAAGAATAGAGGACCATCAAGAAGAAAATTGGTGTATTGGTGGAATGAAATTTGCTAGCGTAAGGGCTGGATGTGTCGCTGCAAGAAGGAAATTCCAGCGCAAACGAATTAAAAACGAAGAGGATGCCCAAGACCTGAAAAAACTATACAAGAAATCAAAAAAGAGTTTGCGCGACCTAATAAACCAGTCAAAACGGGACCACTGGAAGAAACTCTGCGAAGATCTTGACAATAATATATGGGGAGACACGTTCCAAATCTTTAAAAAAAGTTTAAAATCAAAGCCCCAAGTGTACAAATGACGATGGAAGGAATGCTTCAGGTGGTTGAAGCTCTTTTCCCACACCAGGAGCCCTTCCTTTAGAAACAACCAGAAGTAATAGAAACACCACCATTCAACCAAGAGGAATTGGTTAACGCAATAAATCGTATACGTAACGGAACAGCACCAGGACTATACGGCGTGCCACCAGAAGTGATCATGAACCACGCCCAGCATCACTCTACGTTTACTCTTGAAGTAACGAACGTTCTCCTAACTATAGGAAACTTTCCAGACAAATGGAAACATCATCATACAGGCCTCTATGTTAGGGTGACCAAATCATAAACTTGGTAAAACGGGACACATCCAAGGAGGGTTTGCGGGCGATACCCTCCAGCTAAAGGTGGGTCCGAGGGGCCTCAATCGAGATGTACTCATTGAAACATGCTCTTTTGCTAATTTGAGACCTATAAATATTTTTCAATTTACCTAAGAATATGTAATTTAATTTAAATTGTGAGGCGTATAATAAATAAAAACAACAATTTTGCAGTGAGTACTTATTTATTATAAGTATTATAACATACTTCAAAACATAATTAAACAAGATATGTAAAATTGTTAGTCAAAGTTATGTTAAAAATCTTTAGGATTTGAACTGGGGTTATTTTTCTTTCGTTCCAGCCAATTTTAAAACCTCTTTCTTTTCCAATGTAAAAAATGTTCCAATGTAAAAACTAGAACAGTACATTTTTAAATTGTAGAGTACCTGTAGGATTGCAGAAAGGGTATCCTCTCCCATATTGTTCCTTTCCTCCGTCCATTGAATGTTCATAAGCGAAAAGATTCTTTCAGTATTACCACTATGGGCAGGGATCGCAAACACATACTGGCATATCTTCAAAAATTCAGAGTGCTGTTCTGGCCTGGTATGCGTTTAAAAAAAACAAACCCATTTTTCGTAACACTGAGGTGGTTTTTTAATCTTCATCAGTCCATTCTTAATTTTTTTCACCTACAAAATCCACTAATGGTGCCAGTTGATCAAATAGCAAAGTATCATTTATGTCAATGCTTTTTTCATTGAAGTAACAAATATTTTCTTTAATTTGTACCCAAATAGGGATCTCTTTCAAAAGCATCCATTTAAACTTTGAGAAAATAGAGAACGGTGCACTCCATTTTTCAAGATGCTGTATGCAGGTTTCATAAAAGTCAAGTTCTGAAGTTAATTTAGTCTTGCTGCATAATACTGCCACGATTAAGAATGGATTTTACATTAAATGATAAGAACTGTTCCTCTTTTCTTCTGGGCAAAGCTGTGAGAGTAGATTCCAATACATCTTTAACTTCCATAACACTTTTTGTACTTCCTTCAATCTTTTTAATTCCTTGCTGAAAAATATTGAATTGGCTATGGACAAACCGTACGTATGCTTTATAGTATATTTGACAATAATACCTTCGATGTCACAGCTTAATCTATCTGCTGCTGTACAAATGGAATTATGTAATATATGTGCAAGACAACCCACACCTTCAATACTACCATGTAAAGTAGTTTTTAAATACGTTGTTTTGTCCCGCTCTGCTCAAACCACCAAAATTTGTATTTGTATTATCACCACAAAATGCAATGAAACTGTTTTTATTCAACTCGAACTCATCAATGCTATTTAAGCAGAAACTAGATATCTCATCTGATGTTTCACACGGCAAAGAAGCAACTTTAAATAACTTTGATTGTATCCCTTCATTTATGTCAAAAAACTGAACCACAAAAGGAAATATTTTTACAGCCTTGTGATTACTTGCATCAGTTGAAATGCCATAAAAAGGGGATTTGTTCATCTCTTCAATACTAGTTTTCAAGCTGAATGGAGCTAAAACACCAGTTATCAGAGCTGACTGCTTTGTTCTGGCAGAGTTAAACTTAGATGCAATTGCAGAGTCACTAAACATAACGCTGTTTAACTCACTGATACAGTCATTTGGCCTGAAGCTGTGGTGGTGCTTGAGCGTATGAAAGGCCTGAGTTAACTGTACTGACGCTTGGGAATAATTAGTAATTAATAACAATATGAGATACACCAAACAAACACTTGTAACAAGACAAACACCCACAGCCACACTGACTTGTCTGACTCCGGTTGGATAGCCGCCTGCAGAATAGGCGAGTTCAACTGTCGAGGAGAGGAGAAGACGGCAATGGGCGAGTTCAACTGTCGAGGAGAGGGGAAGACGGCCCGAGGAGAGGCGCGACAAAAGTCTATCATCAACCCAACGTAAATACGGGACATTTAGGCGTCCCGGGAGACTTTTTCGGGACCTCGTGTACGATCGTTAAAAAACGGGACAAACCCGTTTTTACGGGACGTTTGGTCACCCTACTCTATGTATACTAGACGTGTCAGGAAAATTGCTGGAAACACTCCTATTAACGAGACTACAAAAGGAGCTGGACGCCGGACTGGGGTTATCCGACAGGCAGTACGGTTTTAGAAAAGGCAGGTCAACTAGAGATACAGTCGATGCAGTTTTAAAGATCGCAGAGAAAGCTAGAACAGGCACAAAATGAAGAAGAAAGATTTGCGCCTTAATAACTTTTGATGTGCGCAATGCGTTTAATACAGCCAATTGGGAAATTATAATGGGTGAACTAACAAAAAGACGCATAGCTTCGTTTCTGTTACAGATTATAAAAAGTTTCCTAACCAACAGGAAATTAGTGCTGCAAGCCCAAAATGAGACAATCGAAATAGAAGTCAGTTGTTGGATTCCTCAGGGCTCTATATTGGGTCATACACTGTGAAACCTCTTATAAGACATCATCTTAAGAACCAAACTGCCCGAGGGTGCCACATTAATTGCATTCGCAGACGACCTAGCGCTTGTTGTAACTGCCAAAACCGAACAAGCAATAATGAGTACAGCAAATCGTATAATAGGTACCGTATCACGTGGATTGTGACTAATAAGCTAAAATTGGCGCCCGAGAAAATGGACACGGTGCTACTGACAGGGCAAAGAAAACTAAGACCAATAAAATTTAAATTAGGAAGCACAGAAATAGTCCCCAAACCACATATTAAATACCTGGGTATTTTAATTGATAAAGGGCTAACATTCGCTGCACACCTTACTAAAGCTGCAGGAAAAGGTCTAAAAACTGTCACAGCAATGAAGCAAATATTGCCAAACGGAGGAGGAGCCAGAAACTCAAAACGCAAGTTACTGGGCACTGTTGCGCAATCAGCTATGTTATATGGTGCACCATTGTGGGCAAATAAATTGGAAACAAGGACCAACCTGGATAAAATAGCACTTGTCCAACGGAAGATTGCATTGAGGGTGTGCAGTGCATATCGTATTGTGTCCGAAGAGGCAGCAATAGTTATCGCAGGTATTGCACCTATTGATTTGCTGGCGAAAGAGAGGAGAGAATTAAAAAAATCGGGAAACAACTTTTCTGCTAGAAAGAAAGCAGGAACAAGCTTACTACAACAATGGCAAGAAAGATGTATAAATACGGAGAAATGACAGTGGACTAGGCTGCTAATTCCAGACATAAATACATGGACTAAGCGAGAACACGGAGAAGTCAGTTACCACCTGACACAATTCTTAACTGGTCACAGTTGCTTCAGAGACTTTTTACACCTGACCGGAAGAGCAGCGGATAGCCTGTGTGAATAGTGTCGTGAAACAGACTCAGTACGCCATACAATTTTTGATTGTTATAGATGGGAGCATGAAAGGGACGAAGTTGTGAAAAACATAGATACTCCATTAAATACACGAGCAATCATTGGACATATGCTAGAGTATAAACAAAATTGGGAGAGAGTACAGAAATTTATAGAAACAATATTATCGTCCAAAGAATCAGACGCTAAACAAAGTATAAAGAAACAAATAGATTAAAATTAGCTAGACACAAACAACTAGCACTCTGAAGCCATGCGACAAGCGTTTCCGGAGTGCCTAGTTGGATTCCGGGGGCACCACTTGTCTGTACAATGTACAGCTACGACCCACAAAGGGAAAAAAAGCCTTGTCGGTCTAGTCTTCTCTGTCTAGTCTTGCCTGTCTATTCTTCTCTGTCTAGTCTTGTCTGCCTAGTCCTTTCTGTCTAGTCTTCTCTGTTTAGTCTTGTCTCTCTAGTCTTGTCTGGCTAGTCTTGTCTCTCTAGTCTTGTCTCTCTAGTCTTGTCTTCCTAGTCTTATCTACCTTGTCTTGTTATCTACATTATCTAGTTTTGTCTGTCTAACCCTATCTGTTTAGTCTTGTATATCTATTTTAAATGGTGTATTATTTATCAGTTAGTCTTAATATATTGCATATTTGCTAATATAAAATAAATCAATTGTGGTTGTATTGTTCCAACCATAAATAAAAAACGAAAATAAATTACACTTTTTGGAAAGTAATTAAACTTTTTTGTTATAAACAAGTTGCAATACGATTTGATCGAGGACATAAATCACGAACGATTTTCATTTGACGGAGTACGAAATACGAAATGAGTTTTCCGTGCTTTTCCGCTTTATATCCGAATAAATTTCAATATGTCTCGTTTTTTTTTTTAATATTTTTTAAAACAAGACTTAAAAAAAGACTTTTTCTAACAACTTCGTGCGCTTCGCAATTGACGAAACCTTTGTTACCAAATGAAAAACTGTTTCGTACGAGCCAACGACTTATCGATTCCCGTGTGAAAATTGGAAACAAAAAACCACGGGAAACGGAACGGGATCGTGCAAGACGAGATTCTCTTTCAATTATTCATATTCCTGCGTCCTTTGTGAAATTTTACCCATAATATACACGAGAAGGGAACACATTAAAGATTATATAATCAATTGCACAAAGGGAATTTTCATCCTCGTTCTATTAAATCAATTATATTCTTATTATATAGCAATATTTATTTTTATTATTTTTACTTCAAAGACTATGGACTGAATGAAACTCCAGAAGGCGAGTTACAATTTTAGGTGGACGAGTGAGATAATAGAGCAGTGTTTTCTATAGTGTGGTACGCTTCTTCTTCTTCTTCTTTCTCTCATTATAAGTAGGCCTGCCTGTTCATCCATTCCTATGGTGCGTCAAGGTGGGGCCTATTTTCGCTCCACCGCTATCTGGGTCTCCCTGGGCTTCTTTTCCCTTTTCGCGAATTATCCCGTGCTATTCGGACCAGCCTGGTGTTGTTCGATCCAGGTTGCTGCGCCACATCTCTTTTAATTCTTCTACCTAGTCGTTTATGGGTTGTACGTCGGACATTTGCCTTAGCTCCGTGCTCCTTATCCTGTCAATTAAGGTTTTATTGTTGATCTTTCGTATCACCGACATTTCCACGCTCTGCAGGATTCTTTGTGTTGTTGTTGTCACAGGGCGAGTTTCTGCTGTGTATGTGGCTATTTATTTGATTACAGTCTTGTAGATGCGTGATTTCCTGTGTGTGTTTAGATATTTGTTTTTAATAATTACCCCGTTCGGACATGCAGCAATTCTTGATCCTTTCATGGCTTTCAGCCTGACGCCTGCTTCTACAGCCCCAAGATCCGATATCTCGACCCCGGGTTAGTTGTATTTCATCACTTGTTGAATGATTTGGCCATCTACCTCTATTTTATATCGTATGGGACCTTTGATGTCATGCATTTCGTTTTATGTGTGTAGCAATTTTTGCAGGTTGTCCTCACTGTCGGCGAGGATCGCTGCATCGTCTGCATAGCAGATAATTGAAATGTCCTTAGTGCCCATTGTGTAACCCTTACCTTGACTGGATTTTTATGATTTCGTCAAACATTATATTAAACAGTGTTGGGATCAAGGAGTCGCCTTGTCTTATGGCCTGTTCTACTGCTGCTATTACCGCCGTGGTTTGGTTATTAACCCTTGCTCGTACTGAGTTCGATGATTTTATGTCCTCTATTAGTTTTATCAAGTCGTAGGGTATTTGCCTGTTTTGCAGTATATCTATGACATCCCCGAGCTGCACTCAATCAAAGGCTTTCTCTAGGGCTACAAAACATATATAAGTGGGGCCGATTGTATTTTATAGACTTTTCAACTATATGTCTTATTGCGAATACGGCATCGTTGCAGGACCTTCCAGATCTAAATCCTTACTGTTCAGCAGGTAATTTTGTCGATTTTATCTGTTATGATCTTTGTAAGCAGTTTCAAGGTGTTGCTTAAGAGGTTGATGGCTCTGTAGTTGGCCGGGTCGGTTTTATGTCGCTTTTTAAACAGTAATATATCGATGTTCTTATTCTCCACTCGTCTGGTATTTTGCTTTCGCTCAGTATTTTACTGAATAATAGCATTTCGTGTTCTAGGGTGTCGCCTCCATACTTTAGGAGTTCATTATTTATTTCATGCGGGCCCGGTCTCTTCCGGTTTTAGATTTTTTTTAGGGCTGGCATAACGTCATTTCTTATGATGATGGTTCCGTCTTCCACCCTTATCAGCGGTGCGTCGGCGTTCTGTGGTTTGTGTTTCTTCGTTTCTTTGTACAACTCTGTGCGCAGATAATACCTCATAAGGTATTAGTGCCATGGTTTTGCTGGTATCGGGTTTTTATCTGTTAGTTCATTTATTTCTCTGCGTGAGCTCCTTATTAGTCTCCAGATTTGTTTTTGCAATCCATAGAAATCTCGCTCCAATGATTTTGTGAAGAGCTGCCAATATTCTTCCTTGGTTTTCATTACCAAGCTCTTCGTTTCATTTCCTTATGAAATTTATGAATGAAATTATGAAATGAAAAATATTTAAACAAACAAGAAATTTTCTTAGCAAATAACCAAAACAGATCAAATGAAATTAAGAGAACGAAAGTTCTTCAATAACTGATACTTAATATTTCTTCTTCTTCTTTCCGTGATACTACAGTCCTGAACCTTGACCTCCTTCAATTTTTGCCTCCATATCAGTCTGTTCTTGGTCGCCACCTGCCAATTCCCCAACTCTTTTGCATCCTTCCTGATGTTGTCGATCCATCTGAATCTAGGCCGTCCTCTTCCCATCCACCATCGAGTTGGCTCCTTGCTACCATTTTTATTACTCGTTTATCGTCCATTCTTTCTATGTGCCCGCCCAGAGGAATCATTGGATTTTAACATGTTCGACTATGAAAAATTGTTTCAATTTAATGTTGTACCGTATCCTCTACTCTCCTTCTTCTTGGACTGGTCTGTATATTTTCCTCAATACATATACCATCTTTTCGGCTCTTCTTATTAGGGTCTAGGTTTTGCACCAGCAAGCTATAATGGGTCGTATTAGAGTTCTGAATTATTATTATTTTTCTTTACATAACCAGCTTTGATTTGAGTGTTTTGTGCAGCGCGTATAGTGTCTCCCTATATTACTCCCTTTCTTCTTCTTCTTCTTGTTTCGAATAGGCCCACTTTGGACCACGCTTGTTTAGCTATTGGGCTTTGATATTTGCCCAGTATTGCAGCATCTTCTGCCAGTGTAACTCCTTTCTCCCTTCTGTCCAGAGGGTACCTTTCCTTCAGGGTTTTTCATGAAATCCACGGACTTCCTTCAGTGTGTGTCTCAGAGACTGTCTGTTTTGGAGATCTGTTATTCCAAGTTCTTTAATATCCTTCTCGGTTTCTGTCAACTAAGTGGTACGAACCTTCTTGTTTTGCTAGAAGGTGAACAGACGGTTGGTTAGTCGGTTTGGAGGCAATCTTGCATCGTGGTCATAGAAAGCTACCCTTATTTTCCTTGCACAGTCAGCGAGCCTCTCAGTATGTTAGTAGAGCTCAGAGTTATGTCGCCTTCGGAATTCCCCATCTTTTTTTACCGGGCCTAGGATCTTCCTGAGAATTTTCCTCTTTCTGCCTTTTTCTCTGAATCTCTCTACCAGACCTATTCGGTTTAAGGAAAGACACTCTATGGCATACAAGGCTTCTGGTCGTAAAACTGATGTGTAGTGCTTAATTTTCAGGTTGCGTAACAGGCATTTCTTGTTGTAGGTGTTACTTAGTCAGTCATCTAAGAACAGTTTACTCCCTTTCCTTATTCTAAGTCGAATTTCTTGGTTTATGTCGTTTGTGTTGTTGATCTTGCTTCTAACATATGTAACTTCTGATACTACTTCTATTGTGTCTTCTCCGATGGTCCAGTTTGGACTGGGTCTTCCTAGTGTCTTGAAGTCCATCGCGTTTGTTTTTCCGTGTTTATATCTAATCCTACTTCGCGTGCTTTGTCTTTCAGTTTAACATAGTTCTCTTCCACTACTTCCTCTGATGTTCCCACAATATTTAAATCGTCAGCATATGCGACGATTTGACTTTTCTTGCTTATTATTATTCGTTTCGTGTCAATTCCAGTTTCTTGTATTGTCTGGTGTAATACTATGTTGAAGAGCAATGGTAGCGGTCCGTTTCGTTGGCGAAGTCCATGTCCTATACTAAAATCCTCTTATGAGGTCTGCTATATTTTGACCTTACTCTTGCGTTTTTTATTGTCATTTTAGTCGGATTTGTCAGTTTTTTTTGGGATTCCTAGATCTTTTATTGACTTGTACATGCGGATACTTAATATAAATATTCTTCAAATACATGTACCTTCTTCTTCTCACGCCGTCTCTTTTCGACGGTTGGCGATCCAATAGACCATAATCGTTCTGGTCGCGGATGCTCAGAATCAGTGGTCGTACAGTTGAACCAACGGTGTAGGTCTTTCAGTAAGACTATAAGTTTTGGAATGCTTCTTCTGTTTGTTTGTTCTTATATTCAAGGTATGCTGCTTTCTTCTCCTTGCCAAATTCTCAATAAAGTGTGGGCGTTGAAGTTTTAGAATATTCTTTTTTGCTTTTGGCACGTGTGTAACCTAAATCATGTTGTCGCGAAATCCAAACATACTTGACTTCACATTTCGACCACGCAATACATTGAATTCAGGAGGTATTTCTTTCTTGTTCTTCCTGATAGACCTTTCTGTAGAATGCTTCATTATCAGTGTGGTGAATAGGTAAATAGATTATATGGACCTTCATTTGGCTGTTTTCCAAGATAAATTTCCATACTAAATGTGTAAAACATTTTAGCATCACATAGAGCTTGAATCTTGATACCATAAGGATTTGGTTTATTCGGAATGTATTGTCTAAATACACATCTTCCACGAAAGGCTTCCAATTTGCCATCAATAGCCACAAAAGCGGATAAGGTGATTTTTGGACAAATCTCTCAAATATTTCTCTGACATGGCAAATCTTGTCAAGCTTTTCTTATAACTCGTAGCAGAAAGTTAAACCTTTTGGCAGACATAGAAAGCCGAAAACTTTCTGTCGAACCACTATCCGTTCGAAACAACTCGTCAACATTTAGATGATTCGATTTTTTAACTACGGCTAATAGAATAAAACCTAGAAAGCATTGTATCTCATTGACCTTAGTCTCTCGGGCATATGTTTCTCTGTTATATTTATGTTTGACGGCATCAATGTATTGGTTGGTATACGTGACAATAACATCTATTATGGTGTCGTCAAAGAAGTGTCTCCAAATTCCAAGAGGATCCCTTTTAGCTAAGATAGCCCGTTTAGTTCCTAGTAACTGAGTTATAATAGGTTCTTTACTCCATTTCTTAGATTTGTACATTCCCAAATAAAACAAGGAGTTGTTGTTACCTGACGGTTCACGATCGCTCAAATCCATAGGTATTTGATCTATAGGTGGATTTTCCGGTTCACTATCACTACCATCTTCACTGTCCGATAATTTGTGTTACGTCGTCATCACATAACAGTTCTTCTTGTAGAAGAGCTTCGAGACGAAGAGTTTTACGTTCGTACGACATGCTAAAACTAACTGCAAAGTTTTCTGATTAGAGAATAATAATATTCAGAATAATTTTTGCTATCAAAATAAAACTAAAAATAAATTCATTCATTTATCAAAAAGTTAAAAGTCAAAAGGTAACTATGACTATTTGACTTACGAAGTCTGTAACCCCGGTCTCACGCACCGAGTTGGCGCCAAATTCGACGCGAAATGAGAAAAGTACACGAATTCAACATTTAATTCGATGGCGGATAAAAAAGTTATTCTACTTTTTCAAACCCCCCGGTCTTACAGATATACACGTCACAAATAGCGGGTTAAGAAACACGTGAAGACTGGATTGGGTTAAACTGAACTACATTAGTCTTTACTAAAAACTATTTTATTTTACTTCCAGGGGAAAATAATTATATTCTTCAATCAAGCTTATTTTCTTTCTTTGTTGTTGTGGAAATAGCATTGACAATGGCGGAAATTATAGACATTATTAGTTCATTAATGCAGAGGGCGGTGGATGTATGGCAGGCAACAAGATTAATGAAGGAAGCGTTTCGCAGCATCGGCGCCGAGAAATTCGCTCTATTCGATAAACTAATTTCGCACGTTCGTTCGAACCGATTCGCGCATTTCACACGGACGGGCGTTATTAAATTGCGCAGTGTCAATCACATTAGTCCAAATATATTTCGAATGTTTAATTCACGAGGAGCTCCAAATCTACATAGTTTTTAATAAATTATGATGAATATTTCAAATTAGGTTTTCCTAACAACGCGATAAATCCAATTTGGAATGACATATTATCATTTATATCAAGCTAAAATCCATTTTAACACGAAATTTGTATTTTGTTTTAAAAATTGCATATTTTATAACGTTCTAGTAGTCCCACATAAAATTGACTTTTCTAATCTTCACAATCGCTACTCAACCAATTTTCATGTTATTCCCGTTTTCCTATCTAAAAAACGAAATCCCTTTAATGAAAGGAACTTCCTGTGCTGAAATGTTCCTTCTTTCTACCACATTAAATCATAATGGTTTGGTCTGTAATCAGAAGATAACCGGAGGAAGTTAAATAGATAAACATCAAATAAAGTGCGTTAGCGGCTAACCACACGAACGGATTATTTGGCGTGGAAAAACCCCAAAGAGAAAAGACGGAAATAAATTAGATTAAACTCATTCGTCTTAGACAGAAGAGACGACATAATAGAGATAGAAAGGATACCCAAGATTACGCAGATAAGAATTCCGATCGAATACTGGCCAGTGTAAGCTAGATAAAGTGAACACTAAGCAGTGTAGGCTAGACAAAGGCACAACAGATAGTGTAGGCTAAATAAATTGACATTAGACAGTGTAGGCTAGTTAAAGGGAACACTGCGCAGTGTAGGCTAGATAAAGGGAACACTAGGCAGTGTAGGCTAGATAAATGGAACACTAGGCAGTGTAGGTTAGATAAAAGAACACTAGACAGTGTAAGCTAGATAAATGAAGGCAAGGCAGTGTATGGTAGATAAAGGGAACACTAGGCAGTATAGGCTAGATAAAGGGAACACTAGTCAGTGTTGGCTTGATAAAGGAATACTAGACAGTATAAGCTAGATATATGAAGGATAAGTAGTGTATGCTTGATAAAGGGAACACTAGGCAGTGTAAGCCAAGTGTTAAAGGCTAGGCAGTGTATGCTAGATAAAGGCCACCAGGCAGTGTGGCCTAGTATCGAAGGTTTATATATAAGTAGTACAATAGTATTAAGATTGATAAACTAAACTAGATACATAAGATCAGACAGACAAGATTAGACAGCAAATATTGGACTTGTTATTATACTGGATATATTGTGTTTATGAATTGATAATCAAGTTTTAACTGTGGGGATTTCTGGGAGAAGTCAAGTCACCGTTAAGTATATATAAAATGATGGAGCACTCAATAATGCATTATCATCGACGATGTTTGCTTGTTAAACTATTCCCTATTTATCATCATTTTTGTGCTTATCACAGCGAGGTGAAACTAGGTGGAGAGAAAAGTTTTTGTTTTGTGCAGGAAAGTTTGTACGCTTGGCAGATCGTCTCGGAACACGTCTTTAGTTCCATTAAACTTTTCGCATTAAAAATTTTACGTTTATTATCCGCAAAAATACTGGATTATAGCAAATAAGTCTAGATTCAGGTGGATAATTTAATAAAAAAAAGTAAAATCTCACTTTGCCTATACAACTATTTTTATAATAGACCGACATTAGCTATCGATTCAGTAATTTACTAGACATAGTTTGTTCCTTAATTTCAACACTTTCACAATGTAATTTCCTGCTTAAGTAGATAACATTGATTTTGCACTTAAAATAAACACTTACTTTCTATTTCCAGTTGCTTGCATGAAGAATATACGTCGACCCGTTTTATTCCTATTAAAACTTTTCTAAGCTTAATTCATGAAAATTGCAGAAAGTTCTGGTGTAGAGATTTGCTCTAATTTCCTCATCGACGCGCGTCCATTTAATTAACTTAACAGCTGCGGAATAAATTTAATTTTAAACGAAAGCGTGTAAGCAACTTGCTACATCAGCATGGGATTACACGACTGCATTTGCTGCATACGCTTCTAGAGAAAACCAACATGTTTATGCTCGTCCCTACTGTTTTCAATTTAGTTTACAGGATCTTAGAATACATTAATCTTGTTCTCCTCCTGATTAGCACGTCCACGCTGTAATTACATTCTTCGAAAACAAGCTAACAGGGTGAAATTAATACCATGCAAGAAATAAAATACAATAAGAAATAAATGGCAAAACTAGACATACAAGTCTATCTAGAAAGGACTGGATAAACAAAACTAGACAGAGATGAGAAAACAGACATACAAGACTAGACAGACAAAACTAAGCAGGTAAGACCAGACAGACAAGACTAGACAGACAAAACTAGAAAGACAAGATTAGACAGACAAGTCTAGACAAACAAGAGTAGACAGACAAGACTAGACAAATAAGACTAGACAGTCAAGACTAGACAGACAAGACTAGCAGACAAGACTAGACAGACAAGACTAGACAGATAAGGCTAGACAGACAAGACTAGACATACAAGACTAGACATACAAGACTAGAGGGACAAGACTAGACAGACAAGACTAGACAGACAAGACTAGCAGACAAGACTAGACAGACAAGGCTAGACAGACAAGTCTAGACAGATAAGACTAGACAGACAAAACTAGACAGACAAGACTAGACAAACAAGACTAGACAGACAAGACTAGACAGATAAGACTAGACAAATAAGACTAGACAGACAAGACTAGACAATACTACTTTTTCACTTCAAACTGACACATTTCAGATTATGCTGTTGTTCGTATGGAATGGAAGGAATAAAACTGAAATTCTTTAAAATGCAGTGCCCGGATTCGGAAGAGTTCCAGAAGACTTCGGATTTTTACAAGACATGTGATCTGTCAAAGAGATTCGAATATCCATCTTGGTTTTATGGCTACGGAGAACATGGACAACCGCTGCAGCACTCTTTTTATAAAACAACATCTAGGGAATACGGAAGATTTTCACCAACTGGGCATACAGTACCGACATGCTTTTATCCCACAACTCAAGAATTTAGCAGATTATTGTCTAAAACTGGAATGTATAGGAATTATTCACTTAATACGGGTTTAGATCCAACTGTGTGTTAAACTTGTACCTTCCATAAGAAATAAAAGTAATAAACTTTACTAAACAATCAAGACTAGACAGACAAGACTAGACAGACAAGACTAGCAGACAAGACTAGACAGACAAGGTTAGACAGACAAGACTATGCAGACAAGACTAGTCATACAAAACTAGAGATATAAGACTAGTCAGCCTAGGCTTGGCAGACATGATTAGATCCTAGACAGACAAGACTTGTTGTCTGATGACGTAGCGAATACAGTTGCGTTAACTTATAAAGAGCATCCCTCTGAAATTTCCCGAGCATCTTGGAACTACTGCGAGCATAACTTCAAGATGTCGCTGTATTCGGTTTTATGTGGAACGATGTCCCACCAGGAAGTGTTCTAGTCCTCTCTCTATTTAATATATACACCAATGACCAAACGCCAATAACAGAAAACACCAAACACTACGCGTACGCTGACGACCTAGTGTCACAGTTCACGGTCAAACATTCGGGGAGATAGAGGTAAGGCTGGAGGACGCAATGGAAACTATAGCCAAATACTATCGAAAATACTCGCTAAAGGTGAACCCAAAAAAGTTTGAACCCATCAAACTAAATGTGTCCTGGGAAGGCAAATAACTAGAATACGCCGAAATTCCAAAGTATCTGGGTGCAATCTTGGATAAAATAGTGACTTATAAACAGCACTGTCATAAAACCAGACAAAAGGTAG
This sequence comes from Phosphuga atrata, assembly GCA_944588485.1. Classification (NCBI taxonomy): domain Eukaryota; kingdom Metazoa; phylum Arthropoda; class Insecta; order Coleoptera; family Silphidae; genus Phosphuga; species Phosphuga atrata. The sequence continues at coordinate 45,847,233 of OX155902.1, forward strand.
TTGCTAGAAATAGCCTTCAATTACCAAACCTCAAGTCTTTAGAACATCCACGCAAGTCCCCTGTTTTTTCAACTGCAGGATATGCCTGCCCAGTCTTGTGTAGATCAAGCCCCGCAAAACAGGTCGATATCGCCTTAAACCAAACCTGTAGGATTATTACTGGCTGCATAGAACCAACACCAATCAACCAATTGTACAAAGCTGCGGGCTTCGCAGAACCAATTGAAAGAAGAATGGGTCTAGAGCACGTTGAAAAATTTAAGCAAACCTTCGACGATCACCATGTCCTTTATGGGTAAGAACAGCAACGGAAAAGCCTCAAATCAAAGAAAAATTTTCTGCCACCGTGGAATCGCCCGACAACTTCCCTATCAACGAAAGCACCTGTGCAGGGTCAAATTTGGATTGGAAGACATGAAGAACGCTAAACAGAATACGAACCGGCGTGTGACGCTTAAAAACAAACACGCTAAAGCGGAAAATTGAGTGCCAACAATGCCTCTGTGAATGTGGGGAGATACAAAACATGAGCCATCTGCTGGGATGTACATTATGCCCTGAAACGTGCTCCATTGATGAGATGTGGATTGCAAACAAAAATGCCATAGACGTAGCCCGATACCGGGCATTAAAACTTTGAATGGAATGATTTCGGACTCGAAAAAGTGAAAGTCGCTGTATTTATTTTTCCCTTACATCTCCCTGTCACATCCAGTGAATAGTGGTTCAGGTATTTGCAGTTTTCCTCTTGATTGCGGAATGGTGTCTTTTCGATTCGTCCTACGCTTTCATGTATATAATGTCTTGGTCGTCATGTTCGTTGTCCTCGGAGTTAATCATTTCGTTGACTAGTCCTACGGTATCTGGGGTTTAATTTGTTCTACTTTCCCAGGTTTCTCTCTCCGATATCTATCTGTGGCATTCAAAAATAGTGTGCTGTGTACTATCTTCAAAGACACAGTTTGCACAAAGGCTATCGGTTCCTCTAGAGATGGTATGTAGGTAGTTCCTAAAACATCCATGAATCGTTAATACCTGGGGAGGGTAAAAATTTAATCCTCCGTGTTTAGGTCCATATCTCGAAGATATGGATCAATATTCTTGTGCAATGACCTTTGTTTGACGACTGCTATTCATTTTGCCACGCCTGGTACATCCTTGCCTTGGCTTCTATTTTCCTGTAACGATTTGTGCCACCGTCTTTATCTTTTGTTCTGTATAGTCCCTCTGTATCTCTCTCTCTCTCTCTCTCTCTGGTTACATTATATCTCTTGGTGGTATGCCGGTTATCACCAGCGCGGCATCCCTTGAGACCGGTTCATTTCTTTTTGTATTGAAAATAGCTTATAACTGGTCATAGTCGAGTGAACTACCGAGCATAGGAGCATTCGCTTGCTGCTTCTAGGACTACTGACGTTAGGCATTCGTTTTTCCAGCGCTGCAGAAGTTTTAAGGACTTTATTTGCGACCAATGTTCCCTCTAATTTTTTCGCTTACTGCGCGGCACAAAAGTGTGATTGTGCAAAAATCTTCTAACGGTTTTGAAAGTGCAAAGGGGGGGAGGGGGGTTGTCGTATAGTTGTTAAATTAAATTTCTAGATGTAAATCAAGCTTATTATTATATTGCGAAATTTTCAAAAATTATTATAGTATATTATTAACTGTATTATTGTTAATAATATCTATAATTACAATACAAATTAATTACTTATATTTACATCGCATAAGCAGCATTTAGTACGCCATTTTTTCTCGCCTGTCTTTCATACTTGTCCATTCTTTGTAAACTTCAACTATATTTTTTTTTTCATTTGCCAAGTGTATTTTAATCCTCATCAAATCATTTAAATGATCGACATTTAATCTATTCCTAAGTTCGGATTTAATTAGATTCATTATGCTGAATCCTCCCTCGCAGTCAGCACTAGAAGCTTTCAAAGGAACTTTTCATCACTTTTCAACTCCGAATTTTGTAGTCCATATTCTAAACTGTCACTAAATAATTTGATTGCTCCTGTCTTGTTTTTTTGTAAAATCAAAAATTTAATTTCAGAATATTCTTCACATATTTTATTACAGTTTTCAGTACTTAAACAGTGTGAATGTTTATTTACAAGGCACTCCACATTGTCTTTTCCGAAAGAAAAGTTGTTTATTTCATTTGATATTAATGTACATCAAAAACATCCCAATTTTTTACCGCTTCATCAGGAAATCTAATTTCCAAGTGATTGTCAATATCATTTCTCACATTATTGTCAATATCATTTCCAACCTTTGTTAAAATAGTTTTAGCATTGTCACTCCAAAAAACATTTTCTCCCAGATGCGGTGCTTTTAATTTTTGTATTTTCGCTTTTATATAATTGTGTGCATCAATAATATTCAAGCAACTCTTTTGTAAATATTTGCTCAAAGTTGCTAATTCATCCAACCTTTGTTAAAATATTTTTAGCATTTTCACTCCAAAAAACATTTCTCCAAAAAACGCTTTTAATTTTTGTATTTTCGCTTTTATATAATTGTGTGCATCAATAATATTCAAGCAATTCTTTTGTAAATATTTGCTCAAAGTTGCTAACTCATCTAGAATATCATTCAGAACATACATTGACACAGTATACTGGGGATTATTAATATTTACGGACTAATACGGATAATTTGCAAACAATATTTACAAATTGGATCATTACATTCATCGACTTGTTCATTACAATATTCTATTAGGTTTTCGTAATTTTTAATCAAAGCATCCACTGCAAAATAACGAGATAACCAACGCACCTCGTTTAATAGTTTAAATGTTACGGAATCTCGATCCACAACTCCAACCAATTATTCAAATTTTCCTTTTTTAATTCCTGATCTACTGAACATAGTGTAAACTGTCCTAAGGAAGGTCTCAATATTTTGCATAAGATATACATGTTTCCATGTGTCATCCAAACTCAAATATTCTCGGTGCGCAACGCAATGTTGTTCTGTAAGATGAGGTATTTCCTTTTTGAGAAGTGCCGCCACTCCATTTTTACGTCCAAGCATAACACTTGCTCCGTCAGATGTAAACATAACCATTTTCTGAATGTCTAGATTAAACTTTTTTTTGTAAAAATATTGTATTTTTTCCAAAAGTAAGCACTGTCTGTATGTGTTAGCTTCAAAATACCTCCAAATTCTGTTTTGTAGGTCAATTTATTTTTATTTCGAAATTTAAAGTATAAAACTAATAATTTTTTAACCGAAATGTACTTTCATCTATTATAAGTGTATGAAAAGCTGCTTCTCGGAGATCATTTGAAAAAAAAAATCATGGGAACAGAATTAGTGCATTCAACAAATTCGAAAGCATAATTTTTACTCCTCCAACTTTTTGGTATATTTACATACTCTTCCATATGTTCGTGAATGTCTTGCACATAATTCATTGATGCATTAATTTTTATAGCTAAAATAACATCTTTTATTAAAACTTTAACACAATCGACATCTGATTTTAATCGTTCACTTCGTTCTATTTATAAATTACCTTTCTTCAAATTACGTAACTTTTCTACAGCGTCTAAATGCGCTTTTTGCTTCAGGTGACGTTTTAAATAATCTAATTTCCATTCATTCCATTTTCGTCCTGCAACAAATTCATTGGAAATTTTTGCCTCGGTACAGAAGGAACATGAAACTCCATTTTCTTCATTGTATTTAAAAATATTTCCCAATTTAATATTTTCTCCTTTATTTGAAGATGGGGTTTCACATTCTACCAACTTTGAAAGCCACTCTATTTTAAATGAGCCGCAGGATTTTTTACTTGTAATATTTTCATCATTGGTTAATTTTCGTTTAGACATCTTTTATTTAAAATAATCTAACAATAAAATAAATTTTTATTATATATATATATATATATATATATATATATATATATATATATACATATATGTATGTATTTAATTTGGAAAAGTTGGAGAAGAAGGCACCCTCGATTAGTCCACCCAGTGAAAACCTATTGTGTATACGCCTTGGAATGAAATTTATATAAAAAAAACATTTGAATATATAAAAATTGAATGATTCTTTCAGATATGTGACCTGAATTTTTCTGGCACTAACATAACTTAAACTAACAATAACCTAATCTAGGTGAAATGTAGGATAACCTAGATTACATCGGAAACGGCCAAATAGTGTTCCCGTCACTGTTATTAGTTGCGATATCAATTGCGTTTTCATAAGTTAGCAATTTTTGCCACGGAAGCGCTAAATTTTGGGTGCCTTTTTTACCGGTTGATCCTAAAATGTATGTTCTAAAATTTACCTTATATAGTAACAATAGGCAGATACTGTATATAACTATAATACTAGAATTCAACAAATTGTTACGACAGTTTACTTTAATTCTCCGATATTTGCACATCGAAACAAACTATAAAACAAGGTGTTCGCGCCAATTTAGCGCATCCAGATTTTTAAATTTATTTATTTGAATTAACTTCGGCCTCGATCAATAGAAGGGGAGAAGGTATCGATCGATACCGATCGATAGGGCCGACATAGAGCGATTTTTTAATTCATCGGTTCGCGAAGTAGAGTCGCGAGAGTTCTCTCGATCGGTGTAAAACGCAGAGACCGCGAAAGAATACGTGAGACCCAATTCGACCGGCACATGCACGGGCGATAGATTTTCCAATCCAAATAACCAGGGGGTGATCACGAGCCCCACGGGCCGAAGCGGAACCTAACGTCCCAAAGACGCCGATTTTAAGGGAATCCCTCTACCTATTCTTCCCATTTCCTCCCTTAGAAGAAGCGCCGGAAGGACGATTCCACGTGGCGGAGACGCTGGCGGCCCACAGAGGTCAGTAATTTAACCAGCCTGTGTTTTAAAATTTGTGGAAATTTCGCAATTTCGTGAGACACGGTCCGAACACAAGGGAAATATACAAACAGAACTAATAGTGATATGTTATGCTCCGTATCGTTACAAACCACGTGACAGCAACCACGTCTGTTCTGCTGTTTGTATGCGCTTTGTTTTGTCTCAATCCACGTCGATACACAGGCAATGTTTTGTCGACAACCGTTCTCTAATGACATATACGAGGACTTAAGTCGTTCCTCGCACACAATGTGTTAACATAAAGCAAACCAAGCAATCGCTCGATGACGTAGTTGAGTTAAACAAAAGAGATTTCGTTGACGTATAAATGTCCGATTTCAATTTTTTTTTGACCGGAGTTTGTGCGCGGAGTACAAAAACAGTTGCGTAACTTTCTAAAAAGTAGTGCGTGGCCGCGCACCCGCGCAGCTTAGTGGAAACTTTGTTTGCAACTAACCGATGTGGTGTTTAAATGATAAATATTTATCAATTGTGAGAACTAGTTCTAAGTTCTAAGAAAGTTCTAAGTATTAGTGATCTTTCTGTTTTGCTTATTGGTACTAGTGTCGACAGCCATACCTACGGCCTCTACCCCCTCAGCACCGATCCCTGCGGGATACCACTGCAGGCATCGCGTTCTTCTACCGTATTGTGTGCCTGTAGGACATTTTTTTAAATAGCTCCATATTAGCCGCAGTCACGGGAGAAGCCAGGGTTTAGTTTCGGGGGGTGGGGGGGTTTATAAAATATTTCGGTTTAAAGCCCCAACTTTTTCCTAGCAGCGGATGTTCTGAAAGTTTCCCTGCAACACCCAAGATACACAAAGGCCTGTCTGAAGGTATTTTATCGCTTATTACTTCTCCTTATTAGGACTTGTTTGGTTGGCTCTCTTCTAAATAAAAAATAAAAAGAATACTGCACTGACAAAATTGGACATACAAGACCAGACAGACAAGATTACATAGACAAAACTAGACAGGAGTAGACTAGACAGACAAGACTAGACCGACAAAAACAGACCGACAAGACTAGACAAAGAAGACTAGAGAGACAAGACTAGGCAGCTACGACAAGACAACAAGACTAGACAGGCAGGACAAGACAAACAAGAGTGAACAGACTAGACGAGATGGACAATACTAGATAAACAAGACTAGACGAACGAGGTTATACACACAAATCTGGCCGGACAAGTCTTAACAAGTTTTGAGAATCTTGCGGTGAAGTTTTGTATGTAGGAGGTACACCAAAAGCACCAAAAAAATTAGTCTCAGCGGAGACATTTACCAAACTTCAAGTGATATTTGAGTGAAAGCTGCAATATTTTTCTGTTATTATTTCTTGAAATATTACCTACTACCAAATTTGATGTTTCATAATGACGATTCAAATTTATGTGACCAATTTTGCGGAATAAAATTTTTATAGCTGGAATTCCAGTAGGAGGACAAGATTAAAACCCGGCAGGATTTGGTCAGAATTAAAAAAATAAAACTGCATTTTTCTGTTGTTATCAATCCTGAGATAACAGCTGCCATATTTAAAATTTATGTATTGACAGTTTTAAAATTTTGCGGTAAAATTTTGTTTATAGCAGGAAAACCTAAAGGAGCTCTACAGGAATATTTAGCAAGCTTTAGCGAATATTTGGGCGGCAACTGCAGTACTTTTCTGTTATTATTCCTTGAAATATTAACTACCAAATTTGATGTTTCATAATGACCGATTCAAATTTGTCTGACAAATTTTCCGAAACTTCATTTTATATAGCAGGAATTCCAGCAGGAGCTGTAAAATAAAACTCGGCAGGTTTATTCAGAAAACTTCAAGGATTATAAAAATTTAAATTGCATTATCCTGCGGTACTCCATTCCTGAGATAACAACTGAATAGACAAGACTGAACAGACAAGACTAGATAGACAAGATTAGACGGACAAGACTAGGCAGACAAGGCTTGACAGACAAAACTAGACAGACAAGACTAGCCAGAATAGACTAGCCGTCAAGACTATACACGCAAGAATAGATAGACAAGACTAAACAGAAAAGACTAGACGGAAAACACTTGTCAGAGAAGACTAGACAGACCAGACTAAATAGACAATACTAGACAACCAAGACTAGACAGACAAGACTGAACAGTCAAACCTAGACAAACACAACTAAAGAGCCAAAACTAGACATGCAAGACTAGACAGACAACACGAGACAGACAAGAATAGACTGAGAAGACTAAACAGACAACACTAGACAGACCAGAATAGACAGAGAGGAGTAGACAGATAAATCTAGACGGACAAAACTAGATTGACAAGACTAGACAGGCATGACTAGAGGGGCAAGACTAGACAGGTAAGACTAGACAGACAAGACCCTACAGACTAGACTTTTTTATGTGATTTGGGAGAATCTCTCACAAAAGCCTGTTCTACACTTGGCTTTTAGTACGCCACCCCGGTATGGCATATTTCGCATTTTATAGCCCGGACGGTTAATACCGCCCTTGTTAGAAATACCTCAGCCTCGGCGGGGAATCGAACCCCGCTTTCCCGGTTGTCAGGCAGGAATTTTGTCCACTATATTAGCAAGGAGAGCAGACAGACAAGACTAGAGTGACAGGGCTAGACAGACGAGACTAGATCGACTACACTAACAAGTCTAGACTAGACAGATAAGTCTAGACATGTAAGACTAGAGTATTATACTAAATAGACCAGACGACCAGACAAGCTTTAATAAGATTTCTGAGTTACTAAGTTATTATTGGAATGTGTAATCGCATTTATTATTATTTCTATTTATGCGTCTTCGGTATCGTATAAAAATAAAAATTTCTCATCTGCTACCATAACCATATTTTACTTTTATAGTCCTAGCATCCCGATTACTCCACTTCGAGCCTTTAGAACTTTATTTATTTATGAACATCCGTTTATCCAATACCTTATCCACCCAATACCTCCTATAATGAAACCAGCAGAAAAATCTGGCTACATTCAATTGGGCTATGAATGTTAGTTTTCCTATTATATTGCGTATTCAGGAAACGAATCTTTTGAACGTGGTCGTAGTATCCTCTCTTGTCTTTTATCCAGTTTTCCTGGCGCGATCGTTTTCCACTGGCTTCGGAAATAAATCTTGTAAACATGTTGCGAGAAATATTCCGTGCAATAAATGTATATTTCCTGTCGAAAATCCAGGAAGCGTGGAGATGTGTTCCTGTTGCTTCCAGAACGTCGAGCGCGTGTCCATTTACATTTCAGACGGCCTTCGCATATTGAATTGGAAATACATATATGAAAAAGAAAACACGAGAAAAAGCAAATTCGATACTTTGCAGCGCGGATGAAACTCGTTCGGTGGCAAATCGATTCCACTCGGAATTACTTTCAAATAAAATTCCCGCCCTGGTTGATCGCTCACGGGATATAATTGTGTGTTCCATTTTGGCCCGTTTTCGCCAAAGGGATTGGATTTAAATCCTGGCTAATTTAATTAAATTTCGAATAAAATGACGTGTGTCACGTTGTTTAATGTATATTTCCTATTGTGCGTGGTATTGCAAAATTTGTTTTTTTCATTGTCAGTTTTAACTGTGCTGGATTATTCGCATGTTTCTTTTTGCTATGGCTTCCGCGTCTGGAAAATTAATCCAGATTCCGACAGCTTCAAAGCGAAAGAGAAAAGGGGAAAACACGTTCGACTCGAGTGAAATAAATAAGGGTATGGAATTTGATTAGATTTTCAGTACGGCTCGAAAGACTTCCCTTTTCTTGGACAAATCTGATCATTATCCATCGATTCTCTTCACGCGTTATGTCATTTCAGTATTGTGTTCATCTGCTTATAATTTTGTTTATCAAACTTACAAATTTCTTTATGAAATAATACTAAACAAGGCAAGAACTTCTTTATGAAAAAATACTAATCTTTACAAGTACTTAAAGTATACGACACATCAACTTAAAGACTAAAGAGAAAAAATAAATCTTGTAAACATGTTGCGAGAAATATTCCGTGCAATAAATGTATATTGCCTGTCGAAAATCCCGGAAGCGTGGAGACGTGTTCCTGTTGCAAAAACATTTTGCATACACACAAAAAGGAACAATCAATGATTTACAGGTACTTGTCTGTCTAGACTTGTCTGTCCTGTCGGGTCTGTCTAGTCTTGTCTGTCAAGCCTTATCTCTCTAGCCTTGTTTGTTTAATATTATCTGTCTAGTCTTGTCTCTCTAGTCATGTGTGTCTACTCTTGGCTTGGAGTATTTGATATGCAGAAGTTTTTGATATGCACAAGATTGGTGCTGTATGTACAAATAAACCTCTTGGTATGATCTCTAACATATCTGGATTGACTTGCCATAAACTAATCTCTTTGTCGTAGCATCCTGTGGCGTAAGTGTTTTTTGAGCTCAGGAAAGGAAAATGCAATAAATGCACAATGTGTCGGTGGCTGTCTGTCCCAGGGGACAACGGGCACGACAAGACTAGTCCCAGTCCCTTCTTTTTCAATTGAAAACTGTTTCTGTCGGTTTAATTTATAGACTTTCGGACGGATTATTATAGTAACACAGGCGGCTCGCATGTACGCCTCGTACATATTCGATCTGCAACTCGCCATTTCCAGAGTATCAGATGCTCGACAACCAATGAACTTGACATTTTGAGTTAGTAGTCTTTGGCTGCACTCACGTAGGTCATGGAGGGACCGAAAACGCGGATTATCAAGGCAGGCTTCAGGAACAGAGGATACCAGCGACGAACTAAACCAATTGTCAATCACGTACAGCATATCTGGCCAGACAATAAAAATGGGACTATATGGAGAATCCACAGAGAGTGGCAAGATCCACAGAGATTGGCCGAGAGTATCAATAAGATCCAGAGAGAGTGGCAAGAACGATGGGATAAGGCCACAACTGGACTTTGTATCAACAAATTTATTCTTGCAATCGAGAAATGGAAAAACTTTTTATATAAGACCCACACATCATATGGTTCAACTAATAACTGGTCATGGTAATTTTAACGATTATCTACATAGATTCAGGAAGAGTCTGTCTCCGCTCTACACATACAGAAAGGAAGACACGGATGTTTATACTCTCTAGATGCCGGCTTACAGAGAACTGGCTACAACAAACCGGAATCAGCGTGACAGGATGTGCATGGCCAAGGAGCAAGGAGGTCACCATAATTGATAAAAATAGTATATGGTGGCAGACATTTATTGCAAACTGCGCAAAATTAAAAATACTAGATCATGAGCTTTTGAGTTTAATACTAAATTACTATTTAAATTGTAAACTATTATTGTAATCGATAACCATCTGGACGGGGTGCTGGCCATACAAGTTATGCTTATAAACAAACAAATAAAATAAGGTATACTCTTGTTTGTTTAATTTTGGCTGTCTAGTCTTGTATGTTTAGCCTTGTCTGTCTAGTCTTGCACCGGAAAGGTCCGCAGCTGTTTTACTAACTGGGCTTACAATATTAAAGGTAATAAGATTCCGAATACAAGAGATCCGCATACTCCCAAAGGATTAAATCACATACCTTGGAGTAGTAGCAGATAAAGGACTTTCCTTCGTGCCACATCTAACAAAGGTAACAATCTAAGATTTGAAGGTAGCTTAAGCGCTGGACAAAATAATGCCATATGTAGGTGGTCCACGAAACAAACGAGGACTGTTTACCATGGTTACACAATCCGCTTTGCTTTACGCCGCCTCAACCTAGGCCAGAAGCATGGATGTGGAATTGATGTTCAGAAGCTAGCAGCAGTACAAACAAAAGCCACTAGCCTAAGGTCTGTAGCTGTGTATCCGGAGATGCCGCCCTAGTAATCGTGCCGCCCAAGTCTCTCCTTCGCATAAGGTACGACTTATAAGAAAAAGCCAAATTCAAAAGTTCAAAATCCAAAAGCCCAAAACTCAAAAGTTCAAAAGCCCAAAATACAAATGTCAAAAATCCAAAACAACAAAAGTGCACAAAAAAAAAACACCAAAAGTACAAACTGTAAAAGCCCAAAATTGCAGAAGCTCAAAATCCAAAGTTCAAAATATAAAAGTCCAAAATCCAAAAGTCAAAAAGGCCAAAATCCAAAAGTTTGAAATATAAAAGCCCAACAATCCGAAAGACCAAAATCGATAATGACAAATGCCCAAAATCCAAAATTTCGGATACATGTCGAAATAATGATAGCAAATAATGTACGTATCTGATTTGGAGATGCTGAAAGATCTGATTTAGCAATTGTATTGTCCCAATGAGTTTCGTTTTCAAGCTAATTGAGCTGTTGACATGCTGCACGAAATGTGTTGGGCACACTGCACTAGCGATGCGTTATGGCTTTTTCAAATAACGAAAAGTATCCGCTATGTGCCCGCGAACAACGTTGTAAAAACTATCTTTTTTGAAAACTATCTATTTCCATAGAGTCAATCAAATATGGTTCTTATACGTAATAACACAAGTGCTATAATTGGGTATATCATTTGGCGTTACAAAACGTTGTATTTACAATGAACTTACTTCCCTTCGTACTTTTACAGGCTTAGAACTGTCTGTATTAAAGCAATGTGATAATGATTATATTATATTTATAAAAATATTTATATTTTTATACAGGCGTACTTACAAGTTCATTGTATATTACATTAGACTATGTATATCGTCTATATTTACATATTATACATTATTTACACGTATGTTCAATATTTACAAATCTGGGTCTTAGGTATTCCCATTTAAAAACATTAATTGTGCCACTTTATTGTGGTCAAGTCGTGTGCGACGATCTGAAATTAGTAGGCCTGCTCCATTAAAAATTCTTTCGCAGGGCACTGACGTAGCCACTATGTTTCCGTGCAATCGGATCAGTTTGCTGAGGTGGAGATATTTTTGATGGTGGTTCTGCCACCATTGCAAGGGGCAGTTCCATGTTCCGTCTGGATTATGAATTGGTAACATGTCTTCATCCAAATACAGATCCACCTCTTGAATCGCCTTCGATAACGGCGCTCCAGTTCTTGGTGGCTTATTTGTTTCAATTAGGTCACTAAGGATAGACCAAGGCGACACCCCTTTTTCTGCGGTACTCGTATCAGTATCAGATGCCGTCAATGCTGGTATAACCTCGACATTTTCTTTACTAATCATACTATGTACAAGGTCTTGTACATGTTTTTTTGGCCCCTTCTGCCTTATCCTGAAATCCGGATATTTTGTAACGCGGATCCAAAAAAGTGCACAATGAAAATGTTCTGTTTTTTTGGACATTTCCGAGACGTGTTATTAGACCGTCTTTCAGTTTCTGGCTTACTACGGCCGCTGAACTGACTAGATTTTCTTCTGAAACGGGCGGCACATAGTTGTCAAGGATTTTATCGCATGTATTTATTAGAGCCTGTGTAATAGGTATTATTGAGCTGGCAGTTACATATTTTTCCCCGCTCATTAGATGTTATATCGTCAAACGGCTTTAAAGCTACTTTCAACTGTTGCAGTAGCATCCACTCTTCGTTACTTATGATCAGTAAATATTTTCCTATTAGAGCTGCATTAGATTTGATGGCGGACTCCAAGTCAATGAACCTAACAATCATGTGAAATGTGGAATTCCACCGTGTGGGCATGTCTTGTTTTAATTTTAAAGGTTCAGCTGCCTCGTTTTCTATTTTTTGAAATTTGAGTAGTTTTTCCGTGGCAGTTGAGCTTTAAAAAAAAAAACGCACTATCTCTTTCACCTTGTCTATGATCGTCTGCACGGCTGATAGTGCGTCTTGAACTATTAAGTTTAGTGTATGGACGTAACAACTAAAGTGTTTCCGTCCTAAATATGTAAGAGTTCGTTGTACATTCGCGGCGTTATCACTTAGAACGAAATTAATTTTTTCTTGCAGATTCCATTCGTCAACTGCTTTTTTCAAAAAGTCGTCTTGAATATTGATGCTGGTATGTCGATCTGAGAAATATTCACAAGCTAGTAACACAGATTGCATTGCGAAAGTAGATGTTATGTAGTGGCCTGTGATCGCCATATAGCTTTCGTTCTTGATGCCCACATATCTAGAGTTAAGCATATTTTCTCAACGTTTTGTGGATTTGACAGGCGTTCTTTCACGTCAGCTCTTACATTTTCATAGTATTGAGGAATAAGGGTAGCGGAGATGTGTTTCCTAGAGGGAAGTTGATACCCCGGTATCCAGCGACAAACATTTTTAAAACATGGTTCCTCCACCAAACTAAATGGCTGAAGCCCCTTCGTAAATAGTCCCAAGAGATCATTATCGATTTTAGACTTCGTGTCCTTCGTAATTTTTTTTTGTATGAACATATCAAGCCTGATATAATATACAAAGAAATAAAATAACATAAAATAACATAATAAAATAACATAACGGTAAAGAAATAACTGAAGAATGGAAAAAGTATTTTAGAGACCTTCTAAACATCATACAGGAAGAACAGCACAAAGAAGAGATCTATATCACAGCGGACATGCCCGTCAAAAATCCTTCCTTTGAAGAAACCCAAAAGGCCATAAATAAGCTGAAAAATCACAAAGCGCCGGGTACGGACGAGATACCAGCAGAACTTCTGAAATATGGGGGAGACGCACTACATCGCCAAATCCACCAGCTAATAACGCACATATGGTTAGAAGAAAGGATACCAGCACGATGGAAGGAAAACATAATAGTGCCCATCCACAAAAAAGGGGACAAAACAAAATGCGCGAATTATAGAGGAATCTCACTCCTAAACACGGCATATAAAACCCTCTCAAACATCATTCTTAGTAGACTAATCCCTTATGCTGAAAATATCCTAGGCGAATATCAAGCCGGGCTTAGGGCAAACAGATCAACAATAGATCAACTATTCACGCTGAGACAACTTCTAGAAAAGGGATGGGAGTATAACAAACCCATACACAATCTTTTCATAGACTTTCGACAGGCATATGATAGCGTAGAAAGAAGCCAAGTATGGAATGCCATGGCGGAGTTCTCAATACCAAAGAAACTCATTCGGATGACCAAAGTCTGTATGGAGGGTGGAATATCTAAAGTACGTGTAAATAATAAACTGTATGGCAGCTTTGAAATCAACAGTGGACTTAAACAGGGTGATGCGTTATCTCCACTACTATTCAACCTTGTATTAGAGAAAGCCATGAGGTCGGCCGAAATAAAAACAGAATTGCTATCGGGTCAAGGTCCCAAAGTGTTACTCGCATATGCAGATGACATAGATCTCGTTGGAGACTCCATTCTATCCACGAAAGACATTTTCAACAAGGTGGAAGGAGCAGCAAATGAAGTAGGGCTGAAGATTAATGAAGAGAAAACGAAATATATGTGTATAAATAGAACGACACGAAGAGACAGAATAGGACAAAATATGACGATCAACACCTTTAATTTCGAAAGAGTACAACGTTTTAAGTATCTGGGGGCCGTAATCACAGCGGACAACGATGTTACCGAAGAAATAAAAGACAGAATCCAATCTGCAAACCGCTGTCTATTTGCACTGAATAAGCTCATAAAATCAAAAAATCTCACAAGAAGTTCAAAGATCAAAATCTATAAATCCATCGTCAGACCTGTAATAACATACGGATGCGAAACGTGGACCATGACCAAAGCAAACGAAGAAAAGCTCAGACGCTTTGAACAAAAAATACTTAGAAAAATTTTCGGACCTCACCATGACATCACCACAGACCAGTATAAGATCAGAACCAATATCGAATTAAAAGCACTCTACAACGACACCGATATTGTCCAAGAAATTAAATCACAGCGACTAAGATGGGCAGGCCACGTGCACAGACTGCATAACGAAAGACTTGTAAAACTGGTATGGGAGGAGATTCCCACAGGCAAGAAATCGCTCGGACGTCCCAGAATGCGATGGAGAGATAACATCCAAGCAGATCTCCGGAAAATGAACATTCCATTTGACCCTAGGTTGATGGAAGACCGAACAAATTGGAAAAAAGTTGTACAGTCAGCCAAGACCCACCCAGGGTTGTAGCGCTACGTGATGATGATGATATCAAGCCTGGTCTGTGTTTTTTCTTTACACTGAACAGTGGGTACTGAACGACGAAACATTGGGTGCTACACAGGAAGATGATGTTTTTGCAACAGTTACCCATGAATCCATAATTGCTGCACGGGAAGTCGTCGCTATCACTTCAGCTGGCGATGAACTGCTACATTGGGGGTTTACTTCTATTGCAGCATTTTGTTTGCTAGAGGGCAATGATGTTGTTTGATGGTTCATTACAATTCTATAAATTTCTATATGTCTATTTTTCAAATGAGATTTAAAATTACCGGTTGTTGTTTTATAACTTATATACGCGCTACACACATTGCATTTTGCTTTTCTGTTAGCATTGTCTTTTTCATAATAATCCCATAAAATACTACTATTTACACGCATCATCTTCGAAAAATTGAAAATACAATAGAATACTAAAACAATTTATTTACACCTTACTGTTTATTTTTATTTACACTAGATAATTATCTATATACACAATAGCTACAAAAACCACTTATTCCGACCGTATACAAACAAACTTCCCTATTTAAAACATTCAACACTAATTAAAATTAGGTGTTTGGGAAAGAATTGTGCATAGAACAGGTGTCAAGTTCACAATGAAGATCGTTTTACGCAAATATAACCATTCGCTTGCATGTCATAAAGCACTGATATAGCGATTCGGGCCATTTCGGACAAGCGCGATCTGCGTTACGCGGTACCAAACAGAGACAGCGGACGTTGTGGGAAATAGATAGTTTTGCTGCGCTAAATAACTAGCTATCGTTAGCGAATTTCGTTCGCTTAGCTGTCGCAGCGAATAGATAGTTTTATAACTATCTGCGCTATATAGCGCACATAACTTCACTGCACCATTGACAGTTCGAAGTGATTCAAAGGATGTCGGCCCACGAACATTAGAGAGTAGAGAAACTTTCGTACAAATGGATCGCT
The DNA here is from genome assembly GCA_944588485.1 of Phosphuga atrata. Classification (NCBI taxonomy): domain Eukaryota; kingdom Metazoa; phylum Arthropoda; class Insecta; order Coleoptera; family Silphidae; genus Phosphuga; species Phosphuga atrata. Next base: position 45,863,133 of record OX155902.1, read on the forward strand.
TTGACAAATAAAAAAGAAACTTGTCAATGTTGTCGCTGGTGGTGCTGCAGCACGTTGAGTAACATTTGATGCGTTGAAATAAACTCGTAGACTATTTTCAAGATGCACCGCCAAATGTAAAACATGTGGATGACGTTCATGAATGGGTAAAGTCACTGGATATACAATGTACCGCAATGAGGGCAGCCAGTGTAGGGCAACCAGCAAGCGCGAAATTGAAACGTTTATTCCCGATTAACATTGCTGCCTCCTTATGCTTAGTACAGAGATCATACATTCTGGGACTGAAAAGGATGTTCAGGTCAATGTTTCAAAGAAGGTGCAAAATTCAAGTTTGTCTCAAAACATCTCTTTGCAATTTTCCGATTCCAAACGTATTTTTTTGCCATTACTCAATCCTTTCCTCAGGTTCACTAACTTGATTCACATTTTCCTCGATAATCATTTTTTCACCCACTGGTATGTCGATAGACTTCACTAACAATAAATCAGGAAATGCATCAGGACGTTATAATTTCAGGCCATCAGCTCTCTAACCCTCTCGATTAATCTGATATAAGGGGATCATACGTTCAGCGCCAGATGTGCCACAAAAATTTCGATAGTTTAAACAATTTCAAACAATTTTTATATACCCCCTTCACATTTTATTTTCCCTATGCCTTTCTGTCTTGCCCCTATGCGCATGCGCATATGCGTATATTGCGTTGCCTATATCTATGATGCCCTATATATCAGATTAGCCCAGATGGGTTAGTCAAATTACGAAACTCATTGGGATTTAGAGTTCTCAAATTGAGTCGTTGAGAAATGGACTTACACAACAGATTCAAAAAAGTTTTTCTAATATCTGTACTTTCCAAAATACTAACCTCACAAATTTTAGAAATCGATGTAAGATCGTTTCTTCCAATAAGTGATCTCCTCAATTCTCGTCAGATTTGTTATCGTCACCTAAGAACAGTAAAATTACCTACGTACGTAAAATCGTTGTAGAATCCATAATTCGACTTTAATAAATCCAATTCGAAGCGAACTGTCAGAACTGTCGATACAAATTTAATTGTTGGTTTGGTCGTTGCCATGGTAACATATTGCATTCTCATAGAAGGTTATATTTTTCAAGTCAAATGTCCTAATTTGATATCGGTTTTTTAAATAGTTTCAGGCTTGTTTTACCTTTGTACATGAAATATTTCATTGAAATTGATGTAATTAATAAGAAGTCCATGCAAATTTGGTTAGTTTATTGTTTTAATCGAGAAAATTATAAATTTAAAATGCTCACTTTCGTCTCTAGATGTGAAAATATTTTCATCTCTAGATTGATAAAATTTCACTTTCATATAGGGTCAGCCGTGGAAAAAAATTTTCATTTTCACATATATCAGTAGAAAAAAATATTTTATTTACGTGACGGCAATCCGAAAAGTCTGAACCCCAGTTGGGTTTTATTTTTACAATTAACTACACTAAGCTGGCATTTTTTAAAATCCACAAATAAAATTGTCCAAAACACCTTCACACACTACAAAAACAAATCTAGAAGAAGTAAACGTGTATTCCGCTGTACTCAATTTGTCAGAGATGTCGACAATGACAACTAACCTTCAGAAAATCTATCTTGTTAGGGCAAAATCTACTTTCTCTCCCTAGCCAGTGACTTTATGAATGGGAATGAATAGTGCCATCTATTGGCATAGCTTAAGTTATAGCTTAAGTAGTTTCGACTTTGAGAATATATGTAGCGCTACATAAAAAAATGAGAAAATTCAATTATTTTCATTATTATTACCTTTTTTCGTGATTTTTTCCAATATTTTAATAATAACTATAATAGCAGGGATGGAGATAAATGCAACAAATCAAAAATCATAAAAATCGGTCCAGCTGTTCTTGAGTTTATAAAAGCCAAAATTTCACACTTCCTGTTTTATATATTAAGATAAGATAGTGATTTTGGTTTATATAATAATGTAGCTGTAGGTGAGACGAAACTAGAGAACTCGAATAAACTTTGCAACGGGAAGGTTGGAAAAATGAAATTTTCCATTAAAAATGGAAAACGTGTTGCACACGCCAAGGTCGAATAATTTATGTGAATCAATAAAATTATCTTCGATAAGTGGAATGCAGCGGCCGTGTGAAACGGAACGTCTGCCTCCGGAATGAAACTCGGAAACTAGTAATGACAGACGCGGAAAAAATTTAAACTATTTTCGAAATTTTCCGTCGAAATAAATTCATGGTTTCTCGTATTTAGACGACTTTATTGCGCCTCCGGCTTGCAATTCGTCTGAAATCCTATGTGTTCCGACCTCTTCGCAGCTTCAATAAATCCTTAACAAGATTGTACCAACACAAAACTTATTCGAAAGTATTACATCTAACACCCAACGGTATTAAACCTTAAACTCGTGACACAAAACTTATTTTACTTATGTTCGTTTGCTTGCCCTTATATCTACTTGTCATCCTAATTCTGTTTGCCTTATTTGTCATTATATACCTACTACTTATATTTCTACTATACGTCTGTATTTTTCTTTGTCTATTATTTGTCTATCTGCTTATGTAAATATTCAGTTGGTCTAGACCTGTCTATAAAACTACAATTACATAGATTACCGCTAGACAATATTAGTCTAGAGTAGGATTAAAACATGTATTCTTTTCTAGTGCTAATTCCAGTATTATAGTATTAATTCGGATATGTTTTCCGCTTGAATTATCATATTTAAAATTGTGTAGATAAAATATTGTATTGTTTGTGTTGAAAGTAAAGTCAAGAGAAAGCTCAAGAGATGGTCTAGCTTCTAGCTATCTAGCTCTATCTATTCCTTAAATATGGTCCAATCTAGCAAACACACTCTAAATATTAGAATCTTAAGCTCTTGACAGAAAAGTTATTTTCCTTATTTTGCATGCATTATAGTCTACTTATATATCTACTTATCGTCATACTTCTGTTTGCCTTATTATTATAGTTTACTTATATAATGGTCTTTCATTAAGCGCTTCCTATCTTTAAATTTAAATAAAACAAATTGTGTGTGAGATATCATCGAAATATTTTATTGGTTTGACAAGCCTATCGATGCCATTATATATGGAATATAATATCCTGCAAATATCCACCCCGGCTTCGCTAGGTGGCGCATATCCCAAATGTTCAATTTCCATTACTCTGGCGCATAAATCAGGCTAAATTTGACCGACGGCATGAGTTATGTTGGCTTTGAGGACAGCTGCGGTTTATTCGCATGCACGTGCGACTTAAGAAAACCCCACAAGAAAAATTCTAATGGAGTCAAATCGCACGATCTTAGTAGCAAGTACATTTCACCTTCATGTGAGATGACGATGCCCTCAAATCGCTCGTGCAGAATATGAAATGTGGCAAGAGATGTGTGCTACGTAGCGCCGTTCCCTTGAAACCTCATGTTGTTAGTGTCCATAATATTCAATTCAGGCCAAAAGAAGTTGGTAATCATCCACCTATAGCACTCGCCGTTGACGATGATGGCCTGACCAACGTCGTTCTCAAAGAAATATGGACCCATGACGCCACCAGCCCAAAATCTACATCAAACTGTGACTTTTTCGAGATGCATGGGACTCTCTTGGATCTCATGTGGTTTGGTATCATCCCAAATTCGAGAATTTTGTTTATTCACGTACATAGGCTATTCATCCAGTAACGGGCCTCATCGCTGAAGATGAGTTTTTGATCAAAATTAGGATCAGTTTCCAATTGCTCGAGGACCGATTCAGCGAGCACACGTCGTTGTCTATGCTCGTTTGCCATCAGCTCCTGGGTTAGTTGAATTTTGTACGGGTGTAAGCCCAAGCTACGACGTAAAATTCGCCAAGTTGTGGTCTGCGAAAAGTCGAGTTCTTGTGAGGGACGTGAACCATTTTGACAAAACAATTTTACCATTTCCAAGTGTTGTTGAACGCGATATCCGTCCATGGTGATTTGGAAAAACAGACTGAATAAATGACAGCCAATTCTACAGGTTTAGTTTCAACATTATGACCGCTACCAAATGTCAAAGTTCGGAAGTCTTTATTGAAAGACCCTTTACATCTACTGTACCTATGTAGAATTGCCTATCTACTCTTATGTGTATTGACGGTCTAGATATTTCTATCAGGTTGACTTCCATATGCAACACATGTGGTACACACCTTCTTTGATACTGACGCTACGCTTAATTGACGTGAAAAGTTCCGTGAAGCCCGGGACTTTTTTTTCAGAACTCTTATTTTCGAGGTTCAGTATGTTATCTTATGAGTCAGTCTAACATTGTAGGGTAGGGTAGGATCAATTTAATTGCGTGTACCAGTTCTGGTACACGTGGCCGCGGGAACAGATTTCATATAATTAAGGAAAATCATGAATTGATGTATCGGACCAAACGAGCTCCTATATAATTCGCCTCTAAGGAGAGCTCTTAAATGGTACAGAAAAATGGCCTCGGAAATTATGCTTAATACGGCAGTCATAAATGCACTTTCATTATATTCTACAATAACTGGAAAACGTCAAAAAAGCGCAGAATTTAGCAGAATTTTTTAGCAGATATGATGACAAAACAGAATGATGGTGATAGAACTACTTACTATTTCATTTATTAGAAGAAGTGAATAAAAGGAACCTTTGTACCAAGATGTTATAAGGGCATTGCTCCCACTCTAAACAGAAGATTGGCTCAAAAGCAATCTCCACGTGTTTGGACCAAATGTCCAGCCTGCGGTCGCAATTGCTTTAGATATTTTGAATTTGATATCTAATATAAGTTATATTTCTATTTATTTTGTAAAAAATGACACATTTTTAAAAAATGATACATTTTTATTTTATATAACATTTCATCAACATAAAAATAGTTTTGCTTATGGCTATTGCCACTTTTCGGATGATTTTTTCATATGATTCCTGCTTTGTGAGTAACTGCTGTGGAACACAATTCGATTGAAATTCAAATGTGCCGTGCGCTAGTACAGAGGCTCACTTCATTTGTTGTTGGTTTGGGGTGTGCCCCCCGTCTGGTACTGAAAAAGTTTTTGGCAATGCCCCTAAGAATATGTGGCGGTCAACGTGCTATAAAACCCATTTATATGTCATACCCATAGAAATCCCATAGAAAACTCATAGATTGCACTGGTCAACACAAGCCTTGTTTCCTTTTTTTTCTGTTATTGGGTATTTTTATGGCCCTGACTATGAAAACAATACTGGGAGATTGCTAACAGCTTTACCTTTTGAAATATACAGTTTTATTATTTTGACAAAAAATACAAAATATAATAAATACATTATGTTAACAAAATTTCTATTGAACACTAGAAAATGATCTGTTATAAGAGTTCCTTGAATGAACGACTTTAGGTACATCTCGTTGCAAACTGCAGCAGTAGCCTGTCATCATATGTGAGCTCCACCGCCCCTGATAATGCTCTTCCAATGTCCGAAAATCCTGATGAAATCTTTTACCCTGCTCCTCACTAAAATCACCGAAATTTTATAGAAATCGGTCTCAATGCGAGTACAGGAAGTGGACTGTTATGCTCATATTGATAAATAGTAGAGATGCCACGAATATTCGGTATCTATTCGGTATTCGGCCTATTCGGCCACTTTTTTAATATTGGGCATTCGGCCGAATATTGCTTACTATTTGGCCGAATACCGAATACCAAATCATGAAAAAAAAAAAATTTTAAAATTATTCAAAAATGATTATATTTTACCAACAAAACATTACAATTTATTAATACTTAAAATTTTTCAGAGGTAAGTTGTGATGAACGAAAACAATTTTTCAGCATTGGTTGGTAGCAACCGATTGCGCTTTTCCCCATAAACTATACCCGCTTCTGAAAATAGCCTCTCACTGTACACACTGCTACCGTGTGATTATAGATAATATTTTGTGAATTCTGTCACGTTTGGATACTTCTGTACTTTGCTAACCACCACGTATAAGGGTCTGCCGTGCTATCTAGGCGAGCCGCTTTTAGATAAAAATCAATCTCATTTGCAACAGCACTTTTCTGTCTACATATTTTCTGTAGCAACTTCCTAAACACAATTCCAGAAACTGTCGTGTATTTCAATGGTTTTGTCATTTTCAGTGACATGTATTTTCTTACGAGGTGGAGAAGAATCATTATCGGTACAAGACTCATCACAACTCATTTTCAGAGCTTGTAAAAGAATTTTTTGTTTTGGTCTTTGTGTTTTAACTAATCACAGGAAACTGGTTTTGAAACGAAGGTCAAGAAAAGTATTTGTCGTTTGCGCCAAATTTGAACCGCGTTTCTAGCTCAGGTTGTAGTGGAGATCTCATTCACAGTAAATTTGGTGTTCTAACTGCTATCTCTTCATTTCCCAGGTTTTGCAACAATGTAACTATGTGTGAAATCACTTTGCAAATGCAAGAAGAACCGAGCTAGTTATTTTTTTTTCTCTTGAAATGATACCTTGTTCCAGTAACAAAGACTGAGAAAATGTTAGATTGTATTATGACTTGTGATCAGTTACGTATAAAAAACTCCCTTCAGCTCTCTTTTGTTCTAATAATCTCTCCATTAAATAGTATGTAGAATTCCAACGTGTGCTTACATCTTGCACTAATTGGTGCTTTGGAAAGTCAAGTTCTTGGCGAATGAATTTCAGCTTGTCTTCTGCTATACCTGAGTTGTTAAAATGTGTAAAAATTCGTCTTGCAGCAGCTACCATCTGTGTTATTTCCGTTTGAGATTTTAGCGATTCCTCTATAGCTCACATTGAATTGAAAAATTCACTTTGTTTTTTACCACACTTATATTATGTAAAAATGTTATATAACTTATTATTCACAGTTATATAAATTTCTACACATATCACGACTCGAGTTTCGACGTTTGACGGTCATTTTCAAGTGACTTAACAAGTATGGGATCCTTTGTTTTGTGGCGGTTGTGGGCCGTGAGCCCGTCCTTCCGCCGTCTTTTGTTTGGGTTCGTTTTTTTTTTTTTCTGTTTGTCTTTTGGTTCGGTTTTTAGCGAGAAACGTTAAAACAACGGCTCTTTTCAGTTTTTTTTTCTGGTTTCTTCTGTTGTGGCTTCTGGTCCTCGGTTGGGTTGATCCTGCTGTGGCCTCTTGTCCTCGGCTGGTCCTGCTGTGGTCCTTTGGCTTCCTTCTTTGTTTCTTGTGTGTTGTCTCATTTGCTCTGTTGTCGGTGTGGTCCTTTTGTTTCTTTGGGGCTGCTTTGGGTACCCTGTAGGTACAAAACAGTGTTATTTATTGTGTGAATGTGGTTTGTTGCAGTTTTGGGAATTTCCACTTGATGTTCGTTTTGTAGTTTGCGGTTTGTTGTATTGTTATATTGTCATGTTGTCGCATGTTGTTAAATGTTTTTTGTGTAAGCCTTGCTATGTGCTCTGTGATTGTCTCCATTTCGAGGTCTTTATGTATTTGTTCGTTGGTTATGTACCATCGCGAGTTTGTGATTTGTCTCAGTATTTTGTTTTGTATAATTTGTAGTCGGTATTTTGTGTGTTTGTCAGCTTGCTTCCAGCACGTCGCCGAGTATGTCATTATGCGTCGTATTACTGTCTTGTACAGTTTCAGCTTATTTTCCATGTTGAGTTTGCTTTTCCTGTTGATGAGGGGATAAAGGTAGCCATTAATTTGTTTGGTTTTCTTCACAATGTGATCCATGTGTCTTGCGAAGGTTAGTCTTTTATCCAGTATAATACCTAGATATATGGGTGTTTGTCCGAAGATGAGGACTTATCTGTTTGAGATTGGGTGAGATTAAAAAGTTAGGAAAAGATTAGGTCAGTTTGCTCGTTTAGGAGATTAACCGAGGGATTACGGGTTTTTTTGAAAATTTCTAAAGACTCTAGGAGATTTAGTTTCGGGCCTTTGTTGCAATTATGCAAGATTTTTAGATTATCTATTTCTGGGAATTTATGATTGCATTCGAGACAATGGTTTGAAAAAGAACTAGTGTCTTTTTTCAGACGAAAAGCGCGAAAATGTTCTGAAAACCGTGTTGAAAAACTTCGTCCTGTCTGCCCTATGTACACGCTATTGCATTCGGAACAATGAATTTCGTATACGCCGGATTTTTTAATGGGATCGATTTTGTCTTTGGCATTAAACAATATGTTGGACAACTTAGAGGAGGGTTTAAATGCTACTTGAAGATTTTGCTTTCGAAAGACATTTGCGATGTGTTCGCTTGTTTTGCCAAAATATGTCAGGGAGATGAAAGTTTTGTCTGAATTTGAGGTTTTCGGATAAATTTGGGCCATTGCGAATTGGGTTCGTTTATTATTGATAATGTTTTGGATGAGTTTTGTTGGGAAACCATTCTCTGTAGCGATTGAAATGATGGTACTTAATTCTTTGATTCTCTTTTCTGTGGAAAGGGGGATTGAAAAGGTTCGATGTATCATTGAATGATAAGCCGCTAATTTGTGTGTTATCGGGTGAAATGATGAATACGGGATTGTAGAATTAACATTGGTGGGTTTTCTGTATATATCAAATTCTATTTTGTTGTTTTTGTGAATCAGAGTAGGGTCTAAGAAGTTTATTTTGTTGTCTGTTTCTACCTCGATGGTGAATTTAATTTTGGGATGAACGTTGTTTATTAGGTTGAGAAATTGGTCTAATTGACGTGTTGTACCACTAAAACACGCTATTACGTCATCGACATATCTATACCAAAATGAAATATGTTTTTTGGAGAAATCTAGTTTGAAGATTTTTTCTTCGATAGTTGACATGAATAGATCGGCTAAAAGGGGACTTAATGGCGATCCCATTGCTAGACCTGATGTTTGCTGATAGGAAGTGTTATTAAATTAAAAGTAATTTTGATTAACACATGTTTCCAGGGCTTCAAAAAGTTCAGATTTTATAAGATGATGACAATTAGCTTTATCAATTAAATTTTGTATGATTTCGAGACACTCTTTAGTAGGTAAATTAGAAAACATACTACTAACGTCAAAAGATACGAGTTTGGAGTTTATTGATGTTGTTATTGGTTTGAGGAGTTCCGAAAGGGCGAGTGAATTTTTTACAGAATATTTTGGGGTAAATTTGGTGTATTTTTTGAAAAGAGTAATTGCCAAAACTCTTGCTGCACTGTTAATATAGGAGACAATTGGTCTAATGGGAGAATCGGGTTTGTGAGTTTTAATGAAACCATAGAGTCTGGGAGCTGTGGGATTCTGATTTATGATTTTAAATTTCTCAAATTCGGAGAACAAAGTTGTAATATTTTTTAAGAGACTTCTAATTTGAAATTGGAATTTTTGTGTAGGATCCTTTTTCAAGGGAGTTAGTTTTTCTGTTGAAATGAAAGAGTTCATTTTATTAATGTACTGTTCTCTTTCCAGGACGACTATCGAATTGGATTTATCGGCTTTTGTAAGGACTAAAGAATTGGATTCAATTTTTGTTTTTATCGATTTTATCCCTGCGTAGTCTGTGGTAAAATTACGGCCGTACGATTTTATATGATCGGCTATTTTGGCTCGGGGTATAAGAGGTTCTTGCACTTTTTTTAGCGCGATTTCTGACTCTACAATTATTGTGGATTTATCGGATTTGTTATTGATGAATGGGGTGTAGTTGGGGTTTTGGGAAAGAAAAGATTGTTCAATAGGACTGAAGATAACTTTTGAGAAGTTGATAAATTTAGACACTAGATTCGGTTTAGACATTACTTTTTGAGGTTCGGACTTTTTGTTCTTTACGAGAACGGATAGTTTCTTTTTTAAATTTAATGTGGTTGACCCTACTTACATTATCACGAACAAAGTCATCAGAGATAGCGAATTCTACTGGATGTAATTTAAATGTCAACTCTGAATGCAATCTATAGCTCGTTGTAGGGAATGAATAAATCACCTGGCAGAATCATTTTCTGCGCCTAGTACACCTTTTAACATATTGGTTCCACTGTCGTGAAAAGTAAATGCATCTTGCTATAAAAAAAATGTATGTTGTGTATGTTGCTAAATGTATGTTACGCAGGTGGGCGGCAGCTTACGCAAAAGCCGAGCCGAAAATTCGGAGGCCGAATATTCGGCGTTTCGGCCAAGAACGTGGCCGGATGTTCGGTATTCGGCAAAATCACTTTTCGTGGCATCTCAAAGAGAGATAGCTCGGCAGCACTCAACAAGCTCGACATGGTCGTCAGATTTCTTTTTGCCTAGGAAATTACTCATAAACAAAAGAAATGAATTCCAAGCTTTGGATTCGACTTCAGTCATTGATTTGACAAAATTAGGATCTTCTACTAGTTGCCTAATCTGTGGCCCATCAAAAATACCAGCTATCAATTTTTCTGTACTTAATCCTGGAAACTTGAGTGATAGAAAATTAAAACATTCGCCACTTTTGTCAAGCGCCTTCACAAACTGTTTCATTATGCCGAGTTTAATATGAAGTGGTGGAAGCATGATGCGGTCTCGGCTAACTAAAGGCACGTTTTAACATTTCTTGTACCAACTTTTAGCTCTTCGCGCACTGGCCAAACTTTTTGTGACCCATGGTATTGTTTGTCACAACTGTCCCAGAGACACATGCAACAAGGGAACTTTGTGTACCTCCTTGTTGACCTAAAAGAAAGTTAACCATTTTCAGATCAACACAAATGACCCATTTGTGGTCTTGATACTTATTTTTTTCCATAACCTTAGACACATTTGCGTATTATTCTTTTAAAGTTGTCGAATGTGCAATAGGTATAGATCCGTACTTGTTACCGTTATGAAGCAAAACGCGCTTTAAACTTCTTTGGCTGCTGTCTATGAAAAAGACGCCAATCACTAGGTTGGTACTGTTTTAATTCCATCTTTTGCAAAATACCAGCAACATCGTTACAAAAAAACTAAATCCTTCTCTTGAGAAAAATACTGTAACAGATTTTTTGCTCGGGTACGATAAAATGTAATGTTGGTTTCAGGAGTATGCCATTTTTTTTTCTTTTAAACGAGATTTCAGAAGCGTCTTTTCGTTCAGATCTAAGATCTCTTTCTAAGTCATTTAGTTCTTTCTGATTAAATGGCTGAGGTTCTGAAAGGCTACATGTCGACGGCCCCTACGTACATAAAGACATGTCAAAAAACGGAGGTTTTCAGGAGAGCGTTATTTATGCTCAAACCGCTCTAGAAATAATTCTATGTACAATTAACATTTTTTTCTATAATGTTTTATTAGCTTTAGGAGCTTTATAATAACATAATTTCTTTTTTTATATTTTTCTGGAAAATAAAACTGATAGATGACTATTTCTACACTGATATTAAAATAAAAGCATGTCAGACATGTCAATGAATACCTTTTTATATGCAGGAAAAAAGTAAACAGTTTATAAAATAAAAGAGTGGCGCGCATTTCAAAACACTGTACGAAACGATACGTATAGATATCCGCTTCTACGACACTTATTCGTTCTAAATATAATACTTGTTCTCATATACGATTTGTAATTGACGTTAAATACGTAATATTAAGAAAATATGTGCGTACAGGTATGTGCATATGGAAAATCTAAAGCCAATTGTGCAATAAAAAAGCCATTTTTGACACGTATATAAAATACGTAGGTACCGTCGATTTGTAGTCGGAATAAGAGTCTTCACTTGATGTATTTTTTCGGGTTCACATAGATTTTGATCATCAGAAGATTTAGATGTGTTGGGTTGCACCTCTTATTTGCACCTTTGATTTTAATTGTGAAATTAATTTTTTTCGTTGAGCAGAAGATAACTTAGGAAATGACCACTTACTTCGATTTCACGGTTAATTCCGTTTATTTACACAACGCAGAAGTAGCAATCGTCATGATGGTTTCGAGCTTCTCGCTAAATCATGGGTGTTACGAACATTATTGTATCTCTTTTTCCACTGGACGATAACCGTAGACATACCACATATTTCTGGCATACAAAATGAGGAACCCATGGCTTGTCCTGATTTTACACAATTTTATTTTAAAATATTGATGATGCGCAGTTGTCACAAAGTCCGATATATAGATTTTCGATATTTTGCAAATATATATTCACCACAAATGTAGTAAAAACAATCGGGATTAACCCATTTTTGAACACTACACAAGCAGGTACATCAATATTTATTGTACCTCTATATTGAGTGTAGGAGTTTGGGCAAAAATGGGTTAAACACACAACATCTTCTAGAGGAAGCCATAACGAAAAATACAACAAAATATATTTTAGCTGATAGAGAAAAAACGTTGCCATTTTTAAAAAATGCGCGTCAATTTGAAATAGAAACAAGAAAAATTACAGGAAACAAACAACTGTTTTTTTCACTAATGTTGTCTAGTACTATTCCAATATACTTCCGTGGTACTAATTCCAGTATTGTGGTACTAATTTAGAAATATATTCCATTTGAAAAATTGTATTTAGAATTGTATGGTTAAAATGTTGTATTGTTTGGGTTGAATGTAAGGTCAAGCGAAAACCCGCGAGGCATTTGCGTGTTTGGTGCCTGAAGGATAATACGGCCAGCCTAATGCAAATCAAATATACACATCTAAATATAAAATTCCAAATACAAACAGAGAAAGTTGCATACACAATTGTTTCATAAAAGCTACGCAATTTAACGCAAATTTAATTTAAGTATTATTGGATTTTTATACATTTTAATGTTAGTTAAATAGTTTGTTATTATGACTTTTATTAACACTTTTCTTTCTTGAATGTTGTGGTTGCCTGTATAAGATATCCCGTGTCACATTAATTTTATTTGCAGCGAAGGGGAAACTTAAATAGAAGCTCTAGTTGGCAAATATGGTGTAATCTAGCAAACACACTCTAAATATTAGTTTGGTATATATGTTTTAGTTCCAGCTTATAGTACGTTACGACGACGACGCGTGCAGTTTATTGAATCAATTTGGTATGTAGAGGCATTAACATCGTTATAATATTCAAAGAGCCAATACAGAACCTACACATCTAAACTAATAAGAGAGACATGACTAGATACCAAAACGAGAACAATGAATAAATAAAATGAGATTAAGACGCCACTTTTCTGTCGAAATTTCCTTGGATGGTTTAATAGTAATTGCTTTTGGTGGACCGAGTTGTACGCAATGGCCAATTAGAAAATACTGATAATATTTCTAATAATATTATTATTTTCTTGCTGGTTTCTGTTAATATCTAAACACGTTTGACATTTTGAACATATAAACTTAGAAGTTACTAATTTAGAAATCGTTTCCATTGTCTACAACAATCTTAGTCTTTTTGCTCTTATGAACAAAATTCGATGGTCATTACTTTATTTTCCAAGTATGGAAAAATATACAAAGTCGATTTTACTCAATCACATTTAAGGACCTCTCTTCAATTCTTTTCTATCGTATTTTCCTTTTCTTGCAATAGAGCAGAGACGATTAATTTAGTCACTTAAGCAAAAAAAAGGGTCAAGCTCGGAATAATAGATAATAAGCTGGAAACTCGTATTTATTTTTTGGCGTTCTAAAAGTTGTCTCATAAAATGACTGCGTCGTAATTAAAGTTATTTATGGTCAAAGGTCACAAAATTGTTTTTTCGCTATTATGTAGGTTTCTATAGTGATCTTTACAGCTATTATGAAAACTGTAGAGCGTAAAGGCCGATTCCCATATACGCGACACACAGCTACGCAATGACGCGCGATTAAGCTTCGCGAATTGTCGCGTCGCAGCTAGGTATTCGATTCTTTGCTGTAAGTGTCAAATCTGAAGTTTCTCTACATTTCAGGTTAAGTTATATTTTGAAAATGTAAAGTTTGTCAAGTTCCGATGATGATTTTTTCGTCGTAGCTATGTGTTATGAAAATGAGAAAATAAATGAAATACTAATTATACTTAATTAAAAAATTCACTATGTTTTAATCACACTTGTTATGTAAAGATATTATATCACTTTGTTTCGCAGTTATTTAGTTATTATCTAAATGTAAACGCTTAAGACGACTTGAGTTTCGACTGGTGAAGGTCATTTTCATGTGGTTTACAAATTGATTATATTTACACTAAGGGTTTTTTGGCGGGGGTCTTTCTGCAATTAGAAAATTGGGAACCTGCAGTTCAATATTGAAAGTTTGCTCAAAGATTAAGTCCGTTTCCACGTTAAGGAGATTAATGGGAGGGTTACGGCTCTGTTGAAAAATTCTAGTGACTGAGTGTAAAGTTCGTCAAGTTCCGATGATGATTTCGTCGTAGCTATGTGTTATAAAAATAAGATAATAAAAGATAAGAAAAGGAAAAATATTTGAGTGCATCAGATCTTAACAACAAGACTAATAGAAGGAGAATTACATACTCTCTTCAAACAATTGGAGGAGGATGAATTGAAATTCTAATAATTCTCTAATTTTGAAATAATTTCTTTCCAAATTAGATCTTTCCTTTGTTGATTACTGTAATTTTTATTTTGTAAGTCATACAGTTCAACATAGTTAGCCACAAGCACGATCAATTCCTCTGCTTTTTGTCGTTTATTTCACTCATTTTCATAAATTCGCAGTGTCACATACATGAACATCGGCCTTAAAACTTGCGACAAATTTTGTTGCAAGCATTTTTTCATGCGCTCAATCGTTCCTGAGACAGAGTACGCTGAGCGGGCAGCGTTCAAGCATACATGCTGTAGTCTCAGTGAATAATACCTTGTATAAAGTTACTACACCATTAAAATATCATCAACAAAGAGTAATTAGTGTTATTTATTAGTTAATATATTGTATATAATTATTTACGTATGCATTTACAATAGAATTTTGTGCAACAAGTGCGGTAAGACTCTCGAGAGCACACTCACTTAGTTCGTGAGCCCAATTTCGCTCTCAAGGGCAATTGACAATACCGCACTTCTTCTTCTTCTTCTTTATTCAGCCTGTCTCGTCCACTGCTGGACATAGGCCTCTCTTAACATCTTCCATCTACTTCTTTCTTGTGCTTCTTGTATTCAGTTGGTGGCGATGCGTTTCACATCGTCTGTCCATCGGGTGGGTGGGCGTCCTCTACTTCTGTATGCCTCCTGTCTAGGTCGCCATTCCAGGATCTTTTTGGTCCATCTGTTGTTTGGCATCCTTGCGACATGCCCGGACCAGTTCCATTTTAGTTTGGTTATTACTTCAATTGCATCGCTAACCCCAGATCGCTGTCTTAGTACTTCATTCCACTCTTTATATCGCAATGTAATTCCGAGCATGGAACGTTGCATGGCTCGTTGCGCCACTCTGATCTTTTGGACGGACTTTTGTGTGAGTGTTAGAGTCTCCGCTCCGTAGGTTAAGACTGGTAGGATGCACTGTCAAACACCTTACGTTTTAGGCAGTTGGGGATGTCGGATTTGAAAATGTGTTTTAGTTTTCCGTAGGCTGCCCACGTTAGTCTTAGCCTCCTTCCAATCTCATGTGTCTGGTTGTCTTTGCCGATTTTAATCTCGTGGACTAGATACTTGTATGAGGTGACTTGCCGGATCTCAATTCCTTCCATTATAAAGTTTCGGGAAGGTACTAGGTTGGTCATAAATTCCGTTTTCGAGATGTTTATTTTAAGGCATACTTTTCGTGATTGTTCTTCCAGCTTCTTAAGCATTTTTTCAGTCTTATCTAGGCTATCCGAAATTAGCACAATGTCGTCTGCGAACCGTAGATGGTTGAGGTTTTCGCCATTGATGTTCATGCCCATATCTTCTAGTTCTATGGTCTTGAACATGTACTCCATGAGGTTTGTAAATAGTTTAGGCGAGATGGTGTCACCTTGTCGGACGCCGCGTTGTATTCTGAATCTGTCCGTTTTTTCGTGTAGTTTAACGCATGCGGTAGCATTTTTGTATATGTGCTGTAGAGTCTCCGAGTACCTATGGTCTATTCGGCAATTCACCAGTGCCTTAAACATCTCATTGTGGTTGATAGAGTCAAATGCCTTCTCGTAGTCCACGAAGGCAAGGACGAGTGGCTTGTTGTATTCGACACATTTCTCTATTACGGTTTTGATGGTTTACAGGTGGTCGTTCGTTCCGTATCCGTCTCTGAATCCTGCTTGTTCAGGCGGTTGATAAAGGTCAAGTTTGGTTGTGAGGCGTCTAGTTATGATTTTGGTGAAGAGTTTATAGAGGTGCGAAAGCAGGCTTATTGGCCTGTAGTTTTTTAGGTCAGCCGTGTTTCCATTTTTGTGTATAATAACAATGATTGCATTGTCCCATGCTGTTGGTGTTATTCCTTCCGTGAGACATTTGTTGAATAAACTCTTTATGGCTTCTAATAGCTCGACTCCCCCTTCCTTAATCTGTTCGATCGCAATATCAACCTCCCCGGGCTCCTTGTTATTTTTCATTTCCGTAATTGATTTTGAGATTTCCTCTTGGGTTATCTCCGGTAAATCTTCTGATCCTTGGTTTCAAATTTGGGGGATGGTGCGGGCATATTCCGGCTCTGGTGTTTCTTGAGCGCTATAGAGATTTGAATAGAAGCGTTTTACGATTTGCTCGTTTTGGTCCTCGAGTTTGGTAATTTCTGCTTTTCCAGGTGTTATTTTCTGTCTCAGTACTTTCATGCTTTTGTTCTCTTCGATAGTCTTCGCTATCCGTGTTTTGTTATAGTTTCTAATATTTTTCCTTTCAGCCTTTGATATTTCTTTATTTAGTGTTCTCAGCTGGTCTGTATGTAGTAGGTGTTTTGGTGGTAGGTGTTCTTTTGTAGTTTTTCTCGCCTTTGTTTCATAAGTTGTCGTGTGTTTGCTGATAGTTTCCCTTCTTCCCTGTTCAGTTTCGTACCATGTATCTGTTTTGCCTCTTGTATCGATGTTACGATTTCATTGCTCAAGGTTTCTATACTCATTTCCTCGATGTTACCGTGTCCTAGTCGTTCTGCTATGGATTTCTTGTATTCCCCGTTATTGTTCACTGTAGTTTGTTCTTTGCTCTTTGATGTTGCAAGCAGTCTTCTCTCCTTTTTCAATCGTAGCACAACTTTTGCTCTTAGCATCCTGTGGTCGCTTCCCACTGACACCCGGTTGAGTATAGTGACATCCTGTACGATTTGTTTTTTATCCGTGATGATGAAATCTATTTCGTTTCGTGTATTTCCGTCAGGGCTCGCCCAGGTCCATTTCCGGTGTTCGGCTTTCTTAAAAAAGGTATCCATAGCATTCATACGATGTTCTAAGAGGAATTGCAGTAAGGTGTTTCCCCTATCATTTCTTTCTCCTATCCCGTATTGTCCCAGGGAAATTTCGCTGTCGTCTTGCTTCTTACCCAGCTTGACGTTTAAATCTCCAACTATTAGTGTGTAGTATCTTGGAGTTTTTGACATTGCAGAGTAGATGTCTTCATAGAAGGTCTCGATTTCTTCCTCTGTGTGTGTGGATGTTGGGGCATACACTTGGATGATCTTTATGTTATATCTTTGGTTTAGTTTCAGTATTATAAAGCATACTCTGGGGCTTATGCTCTCTATGTGTAGGATCTGTTTTGTGTGTTTTTTTATGTATTATGAAACCTACTCCTCCATCGGAGCTCTCTTCGTTTCCTCTGTAATATAAGGTATTTCCTGATTTTAGGGTAATCTGCTGTTCTCCTCTTCTTCGTATCTCAGCCAGACCTACTATATCCCAGTGAATTTGGTTTAGTTCTTCTTCGAGTTGGAGTACTTTTTCTTCGCTGGAAAGCGTTCTCGTGTTATAAGTACAGATGTGCAGTGTACGTCGTTTGTTTTGGTAGCCTGTTGTTTCCCGGTGATTCTTTGCAGCCTTTGACCGCTGCTTGATCCAACCGCTACCTTGGTTGGGTGCTAGCGGTCCGCCGGGGACTAAGGGCCGCGTTCTTGTTGTATCTTTCATATTAAGAAGGGTTTAGCCCTTACCTATCACGCTGGCCAATGCGGGTTGATAGGGGTCGTCGGGGAGTATCATTTCCTTCACTCCCGTTTTGACGGTTATTCCGCCGTTACTCGGTCGTCAGAGCCTCGTTTGTTACGTAGCAGGGTGCGCCGGATAACCGAGGTCATCGCTCGTGCAGGTGAGGTTGACATTTGGGGTTGTATGTGACCTTTTTTACCTTCTCCCCCTTACACGCCCCACTGACTGACAATACCGTACGAGTTGAAGATAATATTTTATATTACTTATGCGAGGGGACGTATCTTACAAGTTTTGGGTCCCGGAGCCAACCCTAAAAATTGAATCCAAAATTAAGAGTTTGCTTTTTCAATTGTCTCCGGTGGTATGGATTCATCATAAGAACTCTCATAAGTCTCCGGTATCACCATTTACACTAATTTTAAAACGTTTTCTTTATTTTTTATTTTGTAATGAAAAAACATTTCTGTCACTTTCACATCACTTTTTTAATACGTAGGTTTTGATTTTGTTTATTTTATTTATTCAATTGTTTTTCTTATTGTAACTTAGCGATTTTTATTGAATGTTTGCGTGCGTTACCCAAGTTATGTGGTAGTAATTGAATTGACAAAAACAGGCATTTGTAGCACTAAAAAACGGGCGCCAAGATTGTACTTTGATTTAACATATAGATTTAATAATACTTACCTACTTTGAGTAATTAAAAACTTATTAAATGAAATACTTATTTCACTTAAATGAAAAATTCACTGTGTTTTAACCACACTTAATATGTAAAAATATTATATAACTTTTTTTCACAGTTATTATATAAAGGCTTACATTTAGTTGATCAGTAAGATTGTGCAGTTGACAAGTTAAAAAATAAACATGCTTTAAGTAGAAAATTTGATCAGCATGTTTTTCCCTGATAAAAATTAATCTTTGACTGATAAAAAAATATGATATGATTTGTAGAAATACTATTTGATCAGTTATTTTGTTCTGCAATAAATTCCATATTGATTCTTGAAATAACTTAAGTTTAATACAACTTTATGATATGTATTTTTTTTTTCAATATGATCAAGTATAATAGTGAAATTGAAATGCAAAATTAATGATTTGAGGGCGGAGCGTACTGATATACAATAATTAACCAAATATATACATAATATACTGATATACCATAAGAAGCCCTTTAAAACAAAAAAATATTGTCTGAAGTAGATATAAGTCCTAGCCTATGAATTATTACTATTACACAATAAGAAAGGTTTTTTCCTTAGACGGACGCCCTCTCTAACGATTGCCTTGAATACTTATATTTCGCGCTTCTGGTGGTGGTTTGACGTATTTAAGTCTAATGGCTGTACCAGTAATATTAGACACTATGTTTTATTAGGTTTTTTGTTTTAAAATGGGCAATTACTAATTAATTAATTTCCTTTAATCCATTCATCCGAGCAAGTTGACATGGTAGTTATCCAGATGAATGAATATGCCTTATTTATAAACTCTTCAATGTCGACCCAATTGTCGGAGCAATTTTCATTTAATTCTCCTTACTCATGGGTCGAATCCCCTGCTGGAATTTCGTAACTAATTAGACTCTTCTCTTGCGCAAAAATGAAGACCCGTTTTATTATTTTTAGTCCACTGATAAGTTACTCTGTCCAGCGAGAGAATGCATCCCGTCTCGACGAGCTTAGCATTGTTCTGCGCATACCCCCACTTTATTTCGAGTGCACGGTGTTCAGTTGTCCGTATTAAAAAACTGACGCATATTTATTTACTCAAACTAATCTGCGCGTACCTCATACCTCTGCGCAGTACAGCTGCATTCTCTCGCCGGACAAAGTGTAGATATTAGTACATGCGCAATGTTTTTGTCGATATTTTCGAAAAAAAATTGAACCTAGTTTTGTAGTCGTTTTGTTGTTGAACGCTTTCAAGAGCAACCAATAGAAAGTGGTTCAATGGAAGGCGTTCCCGGAAGGTATGAATGTCTGTATTAAACCCTTCTAAGCCGTTAAATAGTACTTAGTACCTGTTTCATTACACCTTCGTACCAATTACTATTATCGAACAGTCAATTTCTTTCAAAATATTTAAAAAAAGCTTGCTCCACATTCCAAGTTTAACAGCTTTTTCTAATATCTCTTTAGATAAACAAAGTTGAAGAGTGTTAATATCACTCAGAATTGGGGAACGTTTTCTTCTTCTCCATATCATGCTCTACGCGCTTCTGAACATTCTTCCTCATATGCGCTCAGCAGATTTAATCTCTATGGAGGCGTTCCGAATACTTTTTCGCATATCGACAAGTTAGGTTCAAATTTGTTATCAAATAATTTCTGTGATGTGGCAACAACGCTCTAAAGAGAAACTCGAAATCTTCCTTCTTGTCATTAGTACAGAGAGACCATGAATTTTAAAAAGTTTTCCAAATCTGTAGTACCCATTACTAGAACCGTAAAACCTTGCCAGAAGTGTTTGTAGGTTGCATCAGCATGAATTTTCGAACTGTTAGCACAAACATTCATTAAATAATATCTCATTATAATGGCTTGCTCTTCCCCAAACTGTAATTCGTATTGTGCGACGAAAGGGATATGCAAGTCATGTAGAATAACATAATTTTTGAGTAACCATGTTTCTAATTCTCGAACACATATTTGTGGTAAGCCAAATTTGGATTCTTGCAACTAATGCAATTAGTTATCCAATGGTTTTTTTTTTAAGTCGAAAAGTTTTTGTATTTCCAACTTAGGTCCGTCCAAGTACGCCTTTTGGTTCAATGGAGCCATGATCATTTTCTGATTTTGTCTTTCTCTTGTTTTAACCCAAATAAACCTAAAATGGTACCCAAAGTAAGTAAAATAACCCACAAGTGTTCCTTATAAGGAACTTTGTTGAGTCATACTGGAGATACATTTTTGCAGAACATTTTTGCCCACGAAGTTTAACTTGGTTACAAATTTATGTGTTATTTAGTTTAGGTTAAAAAATCAATAATAATCAATAATCTGATTGCACCTGAAGTATTTGTTTATCAGAATTCAATCTTTCATAACTCTCCTCTTTTGTGATGATTCGTGATTTTGTCCATCCTCAGAGGATGATTCCGGTGATTAGTACTCGACGACTAGACAACTATTATGCACCCTAAAAGCCTGCAGAAAAAAAAGTTATCTATAGATACATTAACTTGCCTTGTAAAATTATATAATCTATCTCACCGCAACACAAGGGACTTGCAGGTAAAAATCTAAGAATCAAGTGATTTGCAAACTGAGTAACATTTTTTTACGTGGAGTTCAATATTCTGTGCCACAATTAAAATATAATACTTAACACACGCAAATCCATTGAATCAGATTTAAAATTTCATAAATCAAAATGTTTAACAACTGTTTAAACAATATTTTACTGATCATCCAGTATTTTAACTTGAAATATATAATTTTATCTTGCCTGTAAATATTTTACTATTCATTCAGTTTTATTGCTTAATTATTTGGTAAATGTACATTCAAGTTGTTACTGATCAAATCGTATTTTTACTGATATATTAAATTTTTGCGTTATATAAATGTCTTAACACGACTCGAGTTTCGACTGATGCAGGTCTTTTTCATGCGGTTTACAAATTGGTCTTTCTGCAATTTGGGAACCTACAGTGTAAGATTTAAAATTTGCCCAAAAATTAAGCCGGTTTGCTCGTTAAGGAGATTAACGGACAGGTTACAGCTCTGTTGAAAACTTCTAATGACTACTGAAGATTAAGTTTCGGTCTTTTGTTGCAATTAAGCAAGATTTTGATATTGTCTGTTTCCGAGAATTTATGTATAATACGAAATACGAAACCATGGTTTGAAAAAGAACTAGTGTCTTTTATAAGACGAAAAACGCGAGAATGTCCTGAATACCGAGTTGAAACACTTCGTCCTGTCTGACCTACGCACACGCTATTGCATTCAGAAAACTGAATTTCATATATGCCGGATTTTTTGACGGAGTCGATTTTGTCCTTAGCATTAAACAATATGTGGGACAACTGTGAGGAGGATTTAAATGCTACTTGAAGATTCTGCTTGCTCGAAGGATGTTTGCAATTTGTTCGCTTGTTTTGCGAAAATATGTGACGGAGATGAACGTTTCAGCTGAATTTTGCAATTACGGATATATTTAATAACAATTGAAAACGAACTCAAATAACAATTGCTCTGTTATTTGAGTTCGTTTTTTATAGATCAAGTTTTAAGATGGGTTTTGTTGGAAAACCATTCTCTGAAGCAATTGAACTGATGGTATTTAACTCGTTGATTCTTAATTTCGGGGTAAGGTGGATTGAAACATGTACAGATTCTGGCAAAACCAGGGAACAAATCGCAAACGTGTTTCAAAAGTAAAATGTCCTCAGATTTAGGAGCCTTATATATCGCAAGTAGCTGCTCCATTTTCGTATAACTGTTTTACAGGGCAGTTTTCTAAGCTAAAAACCGGTTGAGCGCACGAAAAAATGCTTGCAAAAAAATTTGTCGCAAATTTTGTGCTCCACAATTTTTATACTAGATGTCAACATCATTGGAGCTATAGAAACCGCGAAAAAACGATTTTTGTGACCTTTTCGCCCTGCACGCATTAATTAAGAATGAAACATTTCCCGAGTAGCAATTCAATGAAGGGTGTGATGGTGGCTTAGATAGCTAAGCACTTGGCCTTTCAGTCAGACAGCTGGGGTTCAAATCCCACACAGAACCAAAAAGCAGCAAAAATTAAAAACTAATGCAACCCATCACACTCAATTCCCCAATCCGGCTTAGGCAGCCGTGGGGTCACAACTGCCTTACACCTTATCTGGAAAATTTGTCTCTCGGATTCGACGTTAAACTGTATGTCCTCCATATTCAAATCTTAGTGCTGAGCTTGGATATCTGGCAGAGAAGAGGCCGGTGCTCAGCAGTGGGACATAAAGGCCGATGATGATGATTATGTAAATAGTGAAGCTTGCGAAAAGATGTATTCGAGTCTAACGTGGTCTTCCAATTTGTGGCCGAATTTTGGCAAATCTAATTGTAACCTTGTCCCGTCCTAATTGGGAAAATGGAAAGCACGGCATGCCGAAACAATTCGAAACTACATTGTTATAAGCAAGAGGCTTGAGTGGCTTGAAGCTCAAAAATGGCCTAGCTTAGATATGTCTTTAGAATCCCTGACTTCAACCTTATATAACCAAAGGTTTACCAAATACATACCAAATTCAGTTTTTATAATGAAAGTATGTGGCATGGCCTAAATATGTCTTTGAAATTCCAGCACCACATCTGAGTTTCATTATGCGCATTCGTTCACAAACTTTTGCTACATTGAAGAGACTACTTTTCATACATGACCAAGAAATAGCTCCTTTTCTTCTTCTTTAGTGGCGATACAGCCCTTAGTGGATTTTGGCCTGCTGCACGACACCTTTCCGTCTTCCCTTGTCTAATACCCGTTGTCTCCAATCTATCACCTTCATTGTTTCAAGGTCGGCCAGGATACCATCCAATATTACCTTAATCTCTCTCTTACCGTCCGTCATTATTCGCGTTCCTCGTTCCAGGGACATGCGTTTCAGATGTCAAAGCCATTAAAGACGTTGAGCCGATGCCCAGCCATCGAAGCCGTTGGGCCAATGCCCCAACCATCGAAGACATTGGGCCGATGCCCCAGCCATCGAAGACGTTGGGCCGATGCCCCAGCCATCGAAAACGTTGGGCCGATGCCAAAGCCATCGAAGACGTTAGGCCTTTGTGTACCGTACTATGTCGGATCTTTAAATTAGTATGTCTATTCAATGTTACATTCACCAAGTGCGCTCCTCTCTTTCCATCGGTCCGAGTAGTTTCCTTAGGATGCCTCGCTCAGCTTCTCTCAGTGACGCTTGATCTTTCTTGATCAACGTCCATCGTTCAGCGGCATACGTTAATATTGATCTAATTAGTGTGATGTATTTTGTAGTTTGTTGTTCTGAATAGTAATTTGGTTTTTTATTTGCCTAGTAAGCTTTCTTTACGTTTGTTATTTTACGTTTGTTATTTTATAGCTTAGCTAGCTGAAAGATAACTTCTTCGAATGCGTGTTCATTTACGTGCAACGTTCCTGGCCCCTATTATACTCTTCTATCCGCCGTTCTTTCGCTTGTTTGCAGAAATGCACCAATTTACTTTCTAAACCTCAGATACAAGGATTCCTAAACTCCACATCTACGATGCTCGCTTGAAGATGAGACATGCCGTCTCTACTCGTCCCTCCTGATTTCAATATAATATTTATGTTAGATTTTGCATATTTCGGGGAGGGTTTGAACCCCCAACCCCCCCTGGCTGCGCCCATAGATGGTACAGAGTTTGTTATGTTCATCACACATTTCTATTGTTTGCCAAAGTAGTTGGATCTGGTCTATAGTCGATCGATTGTTCTAAAGTTTGTGAGGTAATCCTATAACGTTAAGCTGTAGTAGTAGCACCTGCCTAGATATATTGTCAATGGCTTGCTTATAACCTATAAATAGGTGGTACAGAGTTATCTTGTGCTCATTACATGTTTCTAGTGTTTGTAACAGTATATGGAACTGGTTAATTGTCGATCGATGGTTCCGAAAGCCGCACTAGTAGTCCTCGAGTATTTCCTCGGAGATGGCTGTTACTCTGTTGTACAGAACACTCGATAGTACTACTATGTTTAAGATAGTTACGACTAGGAATAGGTACAGTGAAGCATGCCAAAAGATCTATTCGGGCCCAATGAGATCTTCCTAATTGTAACTGAATTTTGGCAAACCTAATTTTAACCTTGTCCCGTCCTAATTGGGGAATCCGAAGCACGGCATGCCGAAACAAATAGAAACTAGATTGTTATAAAGAAGAGTGTCTTGAGGCGCCTTGAAGCCCAAGAATTACCTAGCTTAGGCATGTCTTTGGAATTCCTGACTTTAACCTAATATAATGAAAGACTTACCAAAGGCATGCCAAATCCGGTTGCTATTATGAAAGTATGTGGCATGGCCTAACTTTGATCTATCTTTAGCATTCCTCAAAGTCGGGAATGCCAATTCCGTTGCTATTAAGAAAGTCTGTGAATATATCTTTGAAATTCCAGCACCATATCACTTTGAGATTCATTATGCGTATTCATTTACAAACTTTTGCCACTTCCAAGAGATTATTTTCCATACTTGAACCAAGACATAGCTCCTCTTCTTTTTCTTTAGTGGCGATACACTTACCACCCTTAGTGGATTTTGACCCGCCTCGCAATACCTTTCCATCTTCCTTCGACTAATACCCGTTGTCTCCAATCTATCACCTTCATCGTTTCAAGGTCTGCCAGGACATCGTCCATCCAACTTTTTCTTGACCTCAATCTTGCCATCCGTCATTATTCGCGTTCCTCGCTCCAGGGACATACGCTTCAGATGCCCCAGCCATCAAAGACATTGAGTCTTTTGTACCGTACTACGTCGGCTCTTTTAATTATAACGTCTATTCCATGGTTCATTACTATACGCCATATGACGTCCTTTCCTTCCACCGCTCCGAATATTTTTCTCGGGATGCCTCGCTCAGTTACTCTCAGTGACGCTGAATCATTCTTGCTCAACGTTCATGGTTCAGCGCTATAGTAAGTTGCCTAGTAAGTTCTCTTTTCCGCAATAATTCTCGCGCGGATTTTTAACAATGACGTTGTTTGTTATTTTGGAGCTTAGGTAGCTGAAAGATTACCTCTTCGAAAGCGTGTTCATTTACGTGCAACGTTACCACTACCAACATCCCCGATCCTCACCCCTACCCCCACCACCAGGTAAAATAATTTCTGTAAAATCTGCAATCTACAATCCCCAACAAGGCTAAAGTTTGCAGGAGATCTACGATCACAGAAACACCTCCAAGCAGCAGTGAAGCCGGTTGCAGTCAACAATCCCCAATAAGGTTAAAGTATGCAGGAGATCTACGATCACAGAAAGACCTTCAAGCAACAGGGAAGCCGGTCCAGCAGAACATATTCCAAGCTTGTGTCAGCTATAGAATTGATGGTTCACGGGATTGATGTAGATAGCTTTGTTAGTAACTTGATCGCCCATTGTATGAGAATACGCACAACCTTTCATATGGAATCTTATGATACCTGAAGTTGTATTTGAAATCTATGCTCACGCACGATTCCATACTTGTACAGGTTCAATGACTCATCAAAACGAAGTCAAACTCTTAATTTCATCCACTTTCGGTCCACTCCATCCATTCCATTCACTTTTCATCCACTTCCCGTTCACTCCGCTCACCGTCCACCGTTGTGGGTGGGTTTTGGGGGTGGTATTGGCACCTGGTTGTGGGGGTAGTGGAGGTGCAGGATTTTGAATATGACATCTTTCCCTACTCGTATCCACTGTGCGTGTTGTAATGACGATCTCGTCCGCAGAAGCGCATACTTGGCGGCGCTTCGTGTTTATATCATCTGTTATGTTCTGTGCTATTATTACTGATTCCTCTATTATACAGGTCATAGGGCATCGCGCCTGGTCGCGCTCCAGTTGTGACGTTGAAATCCTCTGACACTTTCCTCGCTATAGCAACTTGCTCTGTAGTTTCTATTAGCCTAAACTAAACCATGTTTGTGAGTTTATGCGGCAATTCAAAAACGTTAAGTTGTAGGAGCGTCTGCCTTGATATGTTGTCAAAGGCTTGATTATAATCTACGAACAGGTGATACACAGCTATTGGTTTGCAGTGGTTCCTGTTAGCGTAAGCTTAACCATGTTTGTGAGGTAATCCTAGGATGTTAAGCTGTAGTAGGAGCGTCTGTCTTGATATGTTATCATAGGCTTGCTTATAATCTATCAATAGGTGGTACAGCGTTATGTTCTGTTCATTACACATTTCTAGTGTTGCCATAGTAGTTGGATCTAGTCTACAGTCGATCGATTGTTCCAAAGTTTGTGAGGTAATCCTAAGACGTTGAGCCGTAGTAGGAGCTTCTGCCTTGATATGTTGTCAATGGCTTGCTTATAAACCATGAATAGGTGGTACAAAGTTATCTTGTGTTCATTACACTTTTTTAGTGTTTGTAATAGCAAATGGATCTGGTTTATTGTCGATATTGTCGATATTGTCGATCGATGGTTCGAGTATTTCCTCGGATATGGCTGTTACTCTGTTGTACAGAACGCTCTTCAGAACTACTTTGTTTAAGATAGTTATTCTTATATAGTTCGCGCAGTCCTTTTGTTATCTTTTCGTAGATCGGGCATATTAATCCTTTACTCCAATCTGTAGGCATGCTTTCTTCTAGATATACTTCGACGATAAGATGTATTCTTCGGCATAAACAATCACCACCACTTTTCAGTAATTCATCCGTTATAGTATCGGTGTCCTAAAAAGAAAGCCTAATTTGGGTCAGATAAGGTTGGGGTCGTAACTGATCGTGTCTGGTTTACAAGCTGTCGCCTAAGTGGAAACCGAACACTGACCAGACTAGGTTGGGGTGATAACATGCTTCCTAATGTATACCATATCACGCTTTTCTAATTCGGCGGGGAGACGGGATGCGTTACAAATGTGATGAGAGCCTTTTGCGGTTACTTCAATTGGGTCAAACACGGAATATGCTTAATTCGATTCTAATAAAAACCCTAAAAACCGAACTAAAATTCCTAGCCGGGTTGTTTGTTTTTCGCGATTTGTGATGAATCAGAGTAGAATTTCAGTTTGTTTTCGTCGTATGGAATTTCTGTCGAAAGCCTGTTTTTGTGGAAATATTTCAAATCAGATTTCAGCCGGCCTATGTTGTTTACACGTACCCTTCTCGCGCAACAAGGATCATAATAGATTTATGTTTCCATAATCCCTCACGGCTCAATTTGAGTGGAACGACAATCACGACTGTAATTTCGGCGGATGTGTACCAGCGGTTTATGATTTATAGTTTAACGAATTCATAAATCCCCAGCTTTTATTTCACACACACACACACGTAGATTACCTTTTTTTACTTCTCGCCTGCCACGCAAGAGCCGTGCGGAAATCCAATTTAAATCACGGAACGCCGACTTGGATCTGTGTCAAGATTTTTATTTCACAAAATTGAATAAATCTCCAACATTCCCAACAAATATTTCACCTTCATTTTGCAACAAACAACTAAAATACATAAATAAATGAATATTAAAAAAAATTTAAATTATATTTATTGTTTTCGTTTATAACTTTGTCACTTTGTAAGCTTGTTTATTAGATGAATAGGATGGTTGTGGCTGTTAATACAAGGTAATCCATATACACTGAACAGCATTGCAGTTGTTTATTAGTTTGGAAAATCTTATTGTGTAGATTTAAGAAACATCTACTGTAGATATTCTCGCTGGAAATCTTTTATTCAAACAGAATATCTCTGTTTCGTATAAATTTCGTTTTATATGGAGGAAAATTTGTCTTTGTTTGTGAGATAATACAAGGGAAAAAGCTCACGTAGGCTACATATGTACATAGCATTACAGGACCCCTTTTTCATTTGATTAAATGCGTGTTCGCAGTTTTTTTCTTCGTCTGTAATTTCCGCCGCAGACAAACTTTTCGGAAACGGAAACATCGAGAAGCTTCTTGATATAAAAGACACACAATAACATCGAAAAATGCGTGGGGAAAATTGGAAAAACTCGAAATATTTTTCATAAAATAGAGAATATTAATTATCCTTCTTTTACATAAAATGAACTACACGGAAAAAAGACACTTTAAAAATTACAGTTTCAGATAGTAGCAGCGGCCTTTCAGATAGTAACAGCGAATTTGAAACTGTAAAAACTACAAATTGCCCTAGTTAGAATTCCCCTAGAAAATTACAGTTTCCGGTATTAGTAAATAAGTTTTATAAGTTACAGTGTGCGACTGCAATCTTTACAAATTTGTATTCGTAAGGACGCTGCTACTATTTGAACTGTAATTTTTAAAGTGTACTTTTTTCCGAGTAGAAAAGCCAATATACATGGTGTGTCAGAACTCCACCGACTAACTTTCAGGGCTGTTTCTATAATCCAAAATAAGCATAAAACGCTTCAATCTAAAGCCATCAATCTTTCAAATGCCTTAAAACCTTTGAAACTTTGTCTGGAAAGATAGGAAAGGTATCGAGATGAATTTGAAAATTTAAAAAAGGAAGCAAAGTGTAGCAGAAAAATATTCCTTCAACTCTGAATTTTCTAAAACTCGTCAGACGAGGGTGAAACGCCATTTTGACGAACTGTGCGAAGATGAGTGTCTCCAGGATTCGAAAGTTTGTTCAAAGTGAACACATTTTATCGAGTATTGGACCTCATTATTAATCAAATGATATCGCGTTTCCTTCCAATGAATGAAGTTGTTTCCGATTTCAGTGTTTTCCAACTTGCCACTTTAACACTTTGCCACATTTGCCACTTTTGCAACCACAATCACTTTTGCAAAATTTAATTGATAGTGAGTGGTCTTCTTCTTCTTCTCGCGGATGGGTCACTTAGGACCGAAAAATTGTGTAAAAATACTGTTTATGTCTTGATTTTTTCCGGTGAAATGAACAAAAAATTAGGTTTTTTTAGATAAGCTTTATAGAGCTCCGCCCTCGCAGGGGGGCGGCTGTAGGTGCGTTTTAAGTTTTTCACTTATTGTTCAATAACTCCGTTTCTGTTGTGCGTCGAAAAGGGAAATTGTCATTTTCTGTTGCAAAACTGAACGGGCCTCTGACCAGTGTCTGTCTGCTCCTTGCAAGTCACACACGGCGTCTTTTCATGCTAACTTGTCATGCGGAAAATTACGCGAACGCCGGTTCACCCGGTGCAGCGGGAAATGTAAGCGAAAAAAATTTTTTTTCGATCACATCTTTGGACGCTGTTCTCTTGATTCAAGAGCGCCGCGTCTCCAAACCGGTTCGTTCGATGCGAGATGTTTACCCGCAACGGGCGGTGGAAGAATCTCGGACATGTGGCATCCTATTCCCGCTCTGCCTCAATTTTAACACAAAAATCGGAAAACGCGTTCTTTTTTACCTAATTTGCGGGGATTCCTCTCCTGGGATAACCAACAGTCGAATCGGGACCGGACCGACACCAATCGATTCGGCATAGTGCCTTTTAGTTTGTTTTGGAGCTTAACTGCATTTGCGTTCCGGAACGCCAGAAATACCATGTTTTGCAGACGTCCGCTAGAATCCTCCGGGATTTGCTAAATTAAAGAGCAGGTCGTCGTGATATCGGTTACTAAATAGTGAACAAAAGGTTCTATATGGCGATGGGAAAGACGTACTGGTATATCGCATCCGGGGGTGGCGACGACGTCCATCCAAACTCGATACTAATTTCTCAAAATTGGGCAAATTGAAACCTTCCATATTCGGTGAAATGCTTTAGAATTGTATTGCTCTTTTCATGGATTATAGCCCGACGTGCTACTTTAGAACGACACCTCTCGCGACGCATTATACCTCCAGGGAAGTACCGCAGGCTCCAATTCGCAAAGTCACTCTTTTTTTTCACCTCTTCAAACGGAAACGCGAAAAGGAAAATTTGCATTTCCAGTCTGAGATCTTATATCTCAAATCCATCTACGGATTCGCACTCCAGGTCAAAAAAACTACGACCATTGCTTGCCGCTGAATCGCCAATATGCACTTACAGCTGATCATTCTGACACTTTTTTGCTTAGTTTATATGCTAATGTCATCTTTGAAGTTTATCCGTTTATGATTAATCGTGTCCTTATGAAAAGATAAAATTAAAAAAAAGAATTTAAATGAAAATTATGATGATTCGCTCTTTATTAGGTTCAGATTCAAATAAAATTCAAAGAGATTTCTTGCAATCTCTAAATTGCAGATTTCGGCGACTTTGGCTCTTGATTAGCAACGTCAAAATTCGCAATTTTTCACAAATTTCTACAAGAAAACGAAAATTTTACAGTTTTATTTTAGCAGATTCTTAAAGTTCAGACAATGTTACATCAGAAACAGTTGCTTCCGTCCACATTTGAATTAAAAAAATTATTTCGTAAACGGCAAAATTTACGAGTTTATTTTAAGAATAATTAAATGTTTTAAATATAATTTAGATTCCAAAGGTACCATTCCTGTCTTCCTGGGATGTATAGCCACAGAGTTATTTGTAAAAACTGTCAGATTTACCCTTTGACTGCGAAAGGAACGAAAGGAAGCCATCTTAAAATTTATCGTCATTTTCGATTCAAATTCGAATAGAACTCATCAGTTCTACTAAAATATGTTGTCTGTGTTTTCTGCGGCTGACGGTCCAGACGTGGCCGATGTTTGAAATCTCCCTCCAATTGTATACTTGATTTTGAAACTTTTGCGTTTCTCATTTTATCACGCCGCGCCGTCCCCATTGGAGGGGACCGTTCCAATTTTGTCAGCTGATACTTATGGTGGATATCCACATCCAGTCAAAGTTTCATTGAAATCCCTTAAGGGTTAATATTAATCTTTCCAAAGCGAACCGTTTTTCAGAATAAATTTATTTGCAAACCATTTAAAGCGTTCTCCATTTAAACCCATGTAAATTTAAAAACGAAATTCAGAGAAGGGACTATTTTGAGATTTTATTTTTTTTTACTTTGTGACAAAACCGATGGATTTTACAAAATTTGCAAAGAATACTTTTTTGTAGACACCGATATCCTACATCCGCATATAACGGTTATAATTTTCTATTTTGAGGCGTTGATTCGGCACTATCGGCCTTTTAGTTTGTTTCGGAGTTTAACTGCGATTGCGTTCAGGGTGGCGCCGGAACGCCAGAAAAACCTGTTTTGCAGACGTCCGCGAGAATCCTCCGGGATTTGCTAAATTAAAGAGCAGGGCGTCGCGGTGGTGGTTAGTAAATAGAGAACAAAAGGTTCAATGTAAACGAAAGTGAATGTGAAAGACGTACTGCTCCATCGCATCCGTGGGTTCATCCAAACTCGAAACGAATTTCTCAAAATTAAGCTAATTGAAACCTTCCATATTCGGTGAAATGTTTTAGAATTGTATTGCTCTTTTCAGGGTTTATGCCCGACGTGTCTCCTTTCGAACGACACCTCTCGCGACGCATTACACCTCCGGGGAAGTACCGCAACCCCCAATTCGCAACAGACGTCCTATATCCGGATATCCCGGTTATAATTTTCTATTTTGAGGCGTTGACGAGATATTTGCAAAATCCATTTGAAGACAAAATAATTTTCTACGCCGTCCCCATTGGAGCAGCGGGCACTTCATGTGGCCACCCACATTCGGAAAAAGTTTCGTTCAAAATCCTTACAGTGCTAATATATATTTTCGCGATTTTTGAATATTCTTAAATTTTCGTGTTCGTTTTTGGTTGAAATTCGTGATTAACATGTCTGGAGTAAAACGATATATGTTGGTTATGTTGAACGTCAAAGTTGACAACATCAATGTCACTTAATTAATTTAAAGGTTATGAACTGGTTTGATTGAACTTTGATTTTGAGTGAGATTTTTAGTAATTTTTACGCCACAGCTGATTTTTTTGTTGTAAGGCTTAGTAACTAATATCAAATCGTTAGATATAGTAACTTTTTTATGAACGTTGACAGCTCTTCATTTCTAATATCACTCCTTTAATCATAGTAACTTTGATTTCAGATAATTGGCAACACTATATGATGAGTGATGAGTGTTTGATTATATTAATGAATTTGATTATACTATATGAATCTCAAAAGTGTTTGATTATATTATTTTACAAACCTAACAGCATTAAGTATTACTTGTACATAACTCAAGTAAGCTAATACAAGTGGCCTCACTTGCGTTTTTTTAACGCGATTGATTTTTCCCATAGCGTACTATGTGTTTCTCGAGCGGTTTCGCGGTTATAACGGTTACCGCTCGCGGGGAAAAAACCTTAGTGCGGCCTCGGCCTAATGCATAAACCATATCTCATATCTCAGTAGAACATCGACCGGGTCTAATTCATCGAGCAAGTTATTTTTCAGTTCCCGTTAACCGCTACAGCAACTCAAATGGACCTATCAAATAGTTACCAACAATCCCACACCAAATATTAATTAAAAAACCTAACCTAACCTAACCTCTGTCGACGATATATAGATCACAACTTACCACAAATGAATCCATACATATACGTCTCCTCGTTTAAAATTTTTAGGAACGAGTTATAGATTTATATATATATATATATATATATATATATATATATATATATATATATATATATATACAAATATAAATCATTACAACCAATGCTTTATTTCTTCATCTTATTGTGCCTTCTTAATATAGCGGTAGGCGACCGTCATGATTATTCTCGTCTTGTTTAGCGCAGCCCTAAAGAATTCAACGGATGTTCATTCGAAAACTCGCGCAGATTTCTAAGCCATGATATTTTTCCTTCGCACTCCTTATGCTATGCCTTTCCTGTCCACTCTCTTTTCCTTTATAACTAACTGTAACAATTGATATCTGTGGTCTCTAGAGATATGGCCAACATAATTCCGTCTGGTCGGGTCTCGTCTGATTTTGTCTGCTTTAGTCTAGTCGTACCTAGTCTTGTCTAGTCTTTTCTGGTCTTGTCTGGTCTTGTCTGATCTTGTCTGATCTTCTCTGGTCTTGTCTGGTCTTGTCAGGTCCTGTCTGCTCTTGTCTGGTGTTGTCTAGTCTGGTCTAGTCGCGTCTGGTCTTGTCGAAGCGTGTCTGATTTTGTCTGGTCTTGTCTGGTTTCCAATTTGCGTATGTGGTCTTTTATGAGTGTAGTTCCTTATATCGAGTGTATAATAGGATAGATAATATATAGCACCGTAGCATTCGTGTTTTCAGGGAGTTTTATAGCGTTTGATGTCTTTGCTCGTGAAGAATTGTTACATTTTGACAAATGTGGCCCGAGCGTATTCTATGCTATAACTCTCGACTGAGTGATCGTGCGTTTCATTGACCCATACTCTCGGGTATATATATATATATATATATATATATATATTTATATATATATATATATATATATATATATATATATATATATATATATAAATAGTAAAAGATTTGTATCTTTTACTACACAAACGGTAGAATTCGTGAAATACGATCAACAAAAACAAACTCAAATTCTTCTTAAATCGACGTTTCGATTTATTAATTAATTCTTTTTCAAAACCTACAAAATTGTTACAGAAATTACAAAAAAAAAAGATGTTTTTAATTACTTACAAAGAATGTGAATAATTTATTAAGTCGTATAACATAATATAACGTTGACAAAAAGTTATAGATTACATAACAACTAATTTAAAGCGGGTCATGGTAGCCTCATGAACAATTTAAGTACGGTGCTTAAAAATTATTATGTTATTAGCAAATGTCGGACACCAACCGATCGGCACAGCACGTGGAAACCAACAAAAATTTTCGATTTATTAAAATAAATTAAAGTTGAAAAAAACTGCGAAGGTGCGCATTGTGAACGATAGTGACGTCAGTCACATTGGAAGGCCACCGAAGTCATGAGCACATTGGAAAAAATTATTTATAGACGTAAAAGCTGTCTGGGCAATTGAATCAATCACTAAGATAAACAGATCTTCCTAGAACCAAGGAGCTCAACGACACCCATTTAAGAAATTATGTAACAGGTGGAACCACTAGAGAACACAAACCGCAGTAAAATCGTGAATGAATTGTGAAACCGCAGAAAATATATAGCAAAACAGAAAACCACCCATCCAATCAACTGTATCTAGACGTCGCCCAAGTCATAAGCCAAGCGTACATATTGCTCAGCCCGTCCATGTCTTTCCTTCATTGAGTTCATGGCTGCACCCGCGTTATGAATAAAACACATTTCTATGAAGAGTCTCTTAGATAGACGTGACTCCCTTGCAAAGACTTTTAGGTCATCATAATTGACCCTATGGTCCTTGTCATTACAATGTGTTGCTAAGGTGCAAGAGTGGGGGTTTAGTCTGCAATCACTTGGCTAACTCCAGATTGGCCAGTCTGGAGGACAATCTATCGCCGGTCTGACCAACGTACACCACCTCACACTCCGCACACGATATACGGTAGACTACATTTGATTGCATTAATGTGGGGGTTAAGCCTTTGAAGCGATTGAAAGATCTTCTGATGATATTGTGACATTTATCTGATGGTATTGTGAGCTTTTGTTCCTGAAAATCCATTTGATCCTTAGGGACAGTGTTTCTACAAAGTGTAAGCTCTAGTATATTTTTGTATCGTTCAATGGGACCACCTCAGCGACAGTTTGTCTTGTAGGATTGGAGAACAACAACTTCCTAAGTACAGTTGTGGGATAGCTGTTCTTCTTTAGGATATTAAACAATCTATCTATACTATCGTTACGAAGATCTGGATGTACAATCTTAAAAATCCTAGTCTTGAGACCCAAAACTACATTCAGTTTGTGCTGAAGAGGAGCGCTGGACAAATAATTAAGGTATCTGCCCAAACTTGTAGGTTTCTGGTATCAATCTAATTGTAAAGTCATTTGTCCTGATGATCAGGGTGTCTAGAAAGGGAAGCGTATTATTATTTTCAGATTCTATTGTGAAGGTAAGATGTTCAATATAAGAATTGAAAGCAGGACCTCAGTAGTTAGTGTGAGCTGGTATTGTTCAGACCGGCCAAAGATTGTCCTCCAGACTGGCTAATCACAGAAGTAATTGCAGACTAGAACCCCACTCTTGCGCCTTAGCAACACATTTTAATGACAAGGACCATAGGGTCAATTATGATGACCTGAAAGTCCTTGCAAGGGAGCCACGTCTGTCTAGGAAGATCTAGGTATCTTCCGTATTACTTTGGTTTTTCGGTAAACTGCTGCGAAATTGTTGATTCAATTTTACAGACGACTTTTGCGTCTATAAATAATCTTTTTCAGTTGCTCGTGACATCGGTGTCTTTCCAATGTCACTGACGTTACTATCGTTCCCAATGCGCACCTTCCCAGTTTTTTGCAACTTTAATTTATTTTAATATATCTAAAATATTTTTTTTGGTTTCCTCGCGCTGTGCCGATCGGACGGAGGCCGACATTTTGCTAATAAATAACAATTTTTAAACACCGTAATTAAATTGTTCATGAGGCTACCATGGATCGCTTTACATTACGTGTTATGTAATCTACAACTTTTTGTCAACGTTATATGATGTTATACATCTTAATAAATTGTTCATCACCTTCTTTGTATGTAATTAAAAACATATTTTACTTTAAACATAAAGACGGAACAAAACTTAAATATATAAATATACTCAACCTTTCTGGAGCTCTATAATACTTATGAGTCTTTTTAGGACTACCAAAAACAAATCTCTTGATTAGTTGATGAAATTAGTCAGTAAGTCTATAGCTTTCAGTTCACCTTCGTGACACTCAACAAAAACCATAAAAATAACATTGTTCCTAAGATCATGTCTTTCCAATACTTTGAGTGGATAGCCATCTGTGGACGCGTTTCGAGATTTATCTCTCATCAGCACAGCATTCCTTCTTCTTCTTCTTCTTTCGAATAGGCCTACTTTGGACCACGCTTGTTCAACTGTTGGGCTTTGACCTTTGCCCAGTTTTGTCGCATCTGCTGCCGGTGTAGCTCCTTTCTCTCTTCTGTCCAGGTGGTACCTTTCCTTCAAGGTTTTTCCTGAAATTCACGTACTTCCTTTAGATGCATCTCACAGACTGTCTGTTTTTGAGATCTGTTATTCCCAGTTCTTTAATATCCTTCTCGGTCTCTGTCAACCAAGTGGTACGAAGCTTCTTGTTTTGCCAGAAGGTGAACAGACGGTTGGTTAGTCGGTTTGGAGGCAATCTTGCAACGTGGCCATAGAAAGCTACCCTTCTTTTCCTTGCACAGTCAGAGAGCATCTCAATATGTTCGTAGAGCTCAGAGTTATGCCCTCTTCGGAATTCCCCATCTTCCTTTACCGGGCCTAGGATCTTCCTGAGGATTCTCCTCTCTCTGATTTCCAATTTCTCTATAAGACCCCTTCGGTTCAAGGAAAGACACTCCATGGCATACAGGGCTTCTGGTCGTAAGACTGATTCTATATAAGAGATACTAAGACAGGCATTTCTTATTGTAAGTGTTCTTAGTCAGCCGTTAGGCTAGTTCTAACTTGCTGACTCTCTTGGATAATGATGCTCTTTCTGATAAGTTGGGTTCAATCCACTCGCCGAGCTACTTAAATTTCTCAGTCCTCTTGGTGTTTCCCTGTTCTAGTAACATCTCTCTGTTTGCTTCTCTAATGTTGGTGAAGAATTCTGTTTTCTCCAGCGACACTTGAAGACCCACTTTGGCAGCCTGATTTCTGAGGCAGTTTACATGCATTGTTGCCATCTCAAGAGAAACAGCAAACAGTGCCATGTCATCTGCAAAGGCCAGGCAATCTACAATCAGTCCATCGTTCTTACGTCCCAGGTAGATACCACTCTGAGCACCCAAATTGTTCAGTTCCTTACGCCATTCTCTCATAACCTTTTTAAGGACACAGTTGAAGAGAAGTGGGGAAAGTCCATCTCCTTGTCCCACTCCAGTTTTTATTTCAAAGCATTCTGAAATCTCGCCTCTAAATTTAACCTTGGAATGGGTGTTGGTCAAAGTTTCTAGGATCAGTCTCCGGGTTTTGTACAGCATTGCTTCCATGAACAATAATTTGTAAACCACTCACTTGAAAACCCATGTGGTGATTAGGGGTTTTCAAGTAAGTGGTTTACAAATGAATGTTCATGGAAGCAAATAAATTTTTGGTAGTCCTAAAAAGACTCATTAGTATTATAGAGCTCCGGAAAGGTTGATTATATTTATATATTCAAGCTTTGTTCCGTCTTTTTTATGTTTATCTGATTATATCTGATTATTTATATAATGTTGTATGGTTTTACCAATTCAATATCTTTTACTTTGTTTTTTGTAATTTCTGTAACAATTTTGTAGATCTTGAAAAAGATTTAATTAATACATCGAGACGTCGACTTAAGAAGAATTTGAGTTTGTTTTTGTTGATCGTATTACCCGAAATGTACCGTTTATGTAGTAAAAAATACAAATCTTTTACTCTAACTAATAACGATCGTTATTACAAGCTCTATATATATATATATATATATATATATATATATATATATATATATATATATATATATATATATAAATTTCTGTAACTTTTCAATGAAGACGTTGTCTACAATTAATGGTGGTATTGCGTTTAGTGATTTTGATATTAACCTAAACTTTGTTTTCTTTAGGTATAATTTTAGTCCGATTTTCTGACTGGCCTGATTCACTTTTTCCATCATCCTCTGAAGGTCTGCTGCGTTTTCTGGCTTGAGGATTGGCATAAGATAAGCAAACGGCACGGGTTTTCCGTGCCGTTTGGAAAATCAGCGTTTCCCACCAACTTTTTTCTTCATGACCCGGTTATTTTAATATTTTTCCTTCGTGACCCAGTGAACCTATGTGTGACCTACAAATTTATATGAGTTATTGTTAAAATGACAGAAGATAATCAATGGATCACTTCATTAATGATAAAACTAATGTAGCAAAAATTGCATGCAAACAATGCAAAGAGGCATTATAAAAAATACATTTATAAATAAAATAAATATTAATGTGAAGAGCGTTGCTGTTTCTGGTCGACCAAATATTTTAGGTGTAGAGGAAAGGATGACAATTTTATTCATAAATCTGGTTGTACGTCTAATCGATTTCTGAATTTATTTTTAAGAAAAATGTTGAAAAGCCTGCTTTACACTTGTATGTTGTCAAAAAAAGTATTAGAAATGTTACTACTTTTTGTGCCAATACAGGATATTCCTGCTGACAGGAAAGCCAAAAATCCAACAAAGTCATTTTATTGTAATTATCTTTCAGCGTTGTGTCACATGACAGTTCAATTATAAATTCAACATCCGAATCTTGTAATTCTGTTTCAAATTCTACATTCAGTGTAAACGGGTTTCTTATCCATGATTTGTTGCGGTTGATTGCAGAAAAATATTCTTTAATATTTGCCTGTAATCATTGCAAATGATCCATGAATGCACTTGAAATTTCATCAGGCATGGAACTAAGACTATACTGTTTTTGTAATTCTGTTAGTTTCATAAAAGCATTCTAATCCATAAATTTTGTATTTTTGTTGCCGCCTGCATCTTCTCTTGTACTTGAAATACATTGACATTGTAACGTCAGATTTACTACTAAATTATTTGAGTTAATGGATAAAAATTCAAATATATTGCAAAAGATAGGAGAACTTAATCAACTAATTTACTTGTCTTTAGCTTCAAATATTGCATCTTTAGCCGCGGGGGGATATTGGTCTTCTTCTTGTGATTATTCGTTTCGAATAATTGCGACCATCCTGGCTATGATGACCTCGTTATCTGCTTCTGTAAACAGTTCTGTGGTTGTTTTTGAATACCATGTCTTTAGATTCTTCAGCCATGATTATCCTTCTTCTTCCGAGCCCTCTCTTTCCAAATACTTTTCCTTGGAGGATGGATTTTAAGAGTTTGTATTTGGTGTCATTTCTCATTACATGCCCGAGATATTCCAGTTTCCTTCTCTTATTCGTATTCATCGCCTCTTTTTCCTTCCCCGTTCTTTCCAGTATTGTTTCGTTGGTCACTCTATTTTCCCATGATATTATAAGGATCCTTCTGTATACCTACATCTCGAAGGCTTCGAGTTTCTTTTGTGTTGTTTCTTTTGGACATTGACCCGAGATATTCCAGATTCCTTCTCTTAATCGTGTTCATCACCTCTTTTTCCTTTCCCATTATTTCCAGTATTGTTTCGTTGGTCACTTTATCTACCCACGATATTCTAAGGATCCTTCTGTATAACCACATCTCGAAGGCTTCGAGTTTCTTTTGTATTGCTTTGGGGTGATCTTGCTTTGCGGGGTTAATATCCATGGTTCCATGCAATAGTACAATATGGAGAACACATAGCAGCGCAGGATTTTTACTTTGATATCTAATTTGAGGTTGTGGCTTTTGAAGAGCTTAGAAATTTTGATGAAGGCATCTCTTGCTTTTTCTATTCTACATCGGATTTCTTGTGAGTGGTCCCACTGTTCGTTTACTAAGGTTCCCAGGTAGAAAAGTTTGGATACCCGTTCTGTTGGTATATTTTTAATAAATAGTTGGTCAAAAAATAATAAGACTTCTCTCATTTTATAAAGCCTTTTTAAAACATTCCCTCTGGAAATCCATCGTGCATCACAATGCAAAAGAAGATGTTCGTATTCGCTACTCATTTCTCTACATAGTGCTGTGAATAATCTGGAATTCAGAGGGTGGTATTTTATAAAATTCACAATTTTTATACTCTTGCATAACATTTTGCAAGAACAATGGTATTTTTATTGTAGCTATAGCTTCTCTATGTATGCTACAGTGTACCCCCACATATTCTGGGGCTAAAACTTTCATTTTTGGAAAGAATCCTGCACGAAAAGCAGCTATTGCCCGTGCACCATCGGTGCTCAGACAAACGCAATTTTTCCACTCAATACCAATTTGATTAATTTAACCGTCAGTTAAGCTGAACATTTCTTCTGCTGTTGTTCTTGTAACGAAAGTTTTGCAAAACTTCTTTCTTCGATGTGTTGTCAAGATCGTACAAAATATATTAGATTAGCATTCTTCGCAATATCTACACTTTCATCGACTTTAAGAGAGAAAAATCTGCAACTTTTTTGTTGACCAACAACAGTATCTTCGATATTGTATGCCCTTTCCACGATTCTGCGCTTCGCTGTGTTATTAGAGAGAGATATCATATTTATTTGGTTCATCATATATATGTTCATATATCACATATTCG
Source organism: Phosphuga atrata (assembly GCA_944588485.1). Lineage (NCBI taxonomy): Eukaryota > Metazoa > Arthropoda > Insecta > Coleoptera > Silphidae > Phosphuga > Phosphuga atrata. The sequence continues at coordinate 45,903,929 of OX155902.1, forward strand.
AGATCCTATTATTTTCATTACTGGAATTAGTAACTTTTCGACAATTGTATGAGAGTAGCCAGTCTCAGCAATTAATTTGGATATTTCATAAAAACCCATAATTATGTTTTCAGACATAAAAATCTGTTTAAATTCAAAGACATTGACTTCTTACGCGCTATTAGTTTCTTCTTTTTGTTTATAAAGAAATCTGTCTTTTTATTACTGTAATTTGGATGTTTTAATTCTAAATGCCTAATGCTCGCACCAGACTCTCGCAAAGTAGCACGAAGTTGAGCGAGGAACGAGAGTGAGGTCAGGTTACTCGCCTCGCCTTGTGCTTCCTCGCCTCGCCTTGGCTAACTTCGCTTCATGAAGCGGTTTGTCGTGCCCGAGTCAAAGGGACACGAGACGTTTCAACCGTCACAACAAACAAAATATTTTTATTTAATATTATTAAATTTTATGCTCACTCCAGACTCTCGCGAAGAAGCACGGAGTTGAGCTAGGAACGAGAGTGTGGTCAGGTAACTCGCCTCGCCTTGTACTTCCTCGCCTCGCCTTGGCTAACTTCGCTTCATGAAGCGGTTTTTCGTGCCCGAGTCAAAGGGACACGAGGCGTTTTAACCGTCACAACAAACAAAATATTTTGATTTAATGTTATTAAATTTTACTAATAGTAATTTAAATAATATCAAAAATAATTTACTAATAGTAACTTAAATAGTAAATTATGAGCGATTGGTCCCAAGAACTCCAAATACAATTCTTGGAGGCTTTTCAAAGGGAACCAGTTATTTGGGATCAGTTATTGGAATAACATAATAATAATAATTAAAAGCACAAATAGCTGCAGCAGCATCTACTACCTATTCGGTGTCGGTCATGGCACTGAAGTCCTCGCGAAGTAAGGCGAGTGTGTGGATGCCTACTCCGTGTAGTTCCTCGCCTCGAACAACTTCGGCGATGACCCTCGCCGAACTTACTCCGCGAGAGTCTGGATCAAGCATAAAACTTGTAAACCCTGAATTCTAAACTTATTACTTTAATGTAATCCGAATAATATTGTCCCAGAAAGTATAAGGTATTTTTGCACAGAATCAAAATTATTCAATAATGCACATTTAATTTTATTTCGTTAGAAGTATTTTACATTTTCTTGAAAATAAATAAACTAAAACAAAAAGCAGCTTTTTTTAGAGTTTCTTTGCGACCCGGTATTATTTTTCCGTGGTCCGGTACCGGGAAACTCTGCCGTAGATTATAGTTCCGACTTCTTGCTCATTTACTAATAACTTATTTAATTTTTAACAACGAAAAAGATAATATTAAACCAAAACTTGATTTATTTTCGCCATGAAATTGTTCATTTAGGCTGTGACCGCTTTGATGTAGAGAACCCGACCCGAAACTAATTAAACCAAGGACTTTCCGCGGCATCTACATGCATAATCTGTTCCAAATCCGCACACTCGCTGCAATTAAATTTTGTCGAAAAAGCGCCTGGCACTGGGCCATCCACCCGCTTCCTCCTGCACGATCAAACGGCTCGACCGAAACCCGTGAGACATTTTATTGCGATATTTACATCGTTCATTTGCGACAACGCTTAGATTTCCACGACGTGTCGCGACAAATATGGGAATTGTGCAATATACAAATTTTATCGAAATTAATTCATCGCAGTTTTAGTGCATCAACAGATTTTTTTATTTAAGCGGAGATATGTTGCCAAGAAAAATTAGCTGAATAAATACTTGCTGAAGATTTACGCATGTACGGACTAATTTACATACATATTTACATCCACATTTCATAATCTCGGGGAATTTATTCATTGTAATTTTATATGAGTTTGAGATTTCAGAATTGAATTTTTAATAGCGCATTTTCACAATTCATTTTGTAAGCTCTACTGTTTAGTTTATCCTGAAACTTAATTTATATTTATGCTTTTCAACAATAGTTTCGCTAGAAGCTAAACAAATTAAGAGAACAAACTTATTAAAGACGAAATATAGCGTGAATCTTAATATATAAAACAAAGTCAGGTTTGAAGTTTGACTTCTAAAAACTCAAGAACGGACGGATTTTTATGATTTTTGATTTGTTGGATTTGTCTCTACCCATGCCATTATTCCCATGCTATTATTCTATTAAAAACATTCACGAAAAAAGGTAATAATAATGAAAATAATTCATTTTCTCATTTTTTTATGGAACGTCACATATATTCGCACAGTGGAAACTACTTAAGCTAAAACTTAAGCTATGCCATTCGATTCCCCAGGTTTTACATTTGGCGGTGCATCTAGAAAATGGTCAGCGAGTTTATTTCAACGCATCAATTGTTTCTCAATCTGCTACAACATATACAGCGACAACATTGACATTTTTTTTTGCAAAAGGGATCCATTTGCACTAACGTTATTCTACTCTCTAATGTTCGGGGGGCGGCATACTTTGAATCACTTCGAACTGTCAATGGTGCAATGTGCTCAACATTTCGTGCTGCATGTTAACCGCTCAATTTGCTTGAAAACGAAACTCATTGGGATATTATAATAGCTGAATCAGTTCTTTCTGCATCTTCAAATCAGATACGCACATTATTTGCTTTCAATATATCGACAGGTTTCCCATGGAATCCAATTTAACTGTGAAACAAGTACAAGGATGACATTACAGAAGACATCTTACATCGAATTCGTGTCACTTCAAGGAATCCCGATCTCGAGGTGAATGAGGCAATACAGAACCAAGTCTTGCTTTTGATAGAAGACATGTGTTACCTCATGTGCGGAAGTTTGTTAGGAAATGTTAGAAATTAAAGTTAGGAATGCAATTGGCTATTGTGCTATGAACGGCGCTTTCAATCGAGAATTGGAACGTGAATACGGCCGAGATGCATTGAACGAATCAGTTTGAATGAATGTACTACTGTTAAAGTCAAAACAGAAGGATGTGTACGATAAGTTAATGAAGGCAATTCATGATGGAAATGGTGGCTTATTTTGTCTCGATGCGCCCGGTGGAACTGGGAAGACATTCCTCAGGTCCTTGATTTTAGCCACTGTTCGTGAGAGATCCGAAATTTCCGTAGCAGTTGGTTCTTCTTGTATAGCCGCCACGTTGCTAGAAGAATGCAGAAGCTCATTCTGCTTTTAAATTACCGTTAAACCTTCTGTAGCGGCAACGAGCCGTTACATTTTTATTTCTTAGTTTTTCGAGGGTATTACAATTATTACCTAAATATTTTCGGACAATTTCCAAAAATAGTTTATTAGGATCGGTAATGTAATCATCGAGCAGATTAAGAAATATTTGTACTTTTAGTTTTACGAGGGCATACATTTACGAGGCCAAATTGGATATTTTCAGACGGATTTCCAAAAATATTTTATTAGGGTCGATGGTGTAATCCCCGGGAAAATTACGACAAGATGTTTTTCCCGAGAATCGGTAATTACCAAAACGACAAATAGAAAAGCGAAAAATAATCACCCCCAGATGAAGGACCAGTATACCTGGAGATAATATAAATACCTAGACCCCCGAATAAAGTTCAGTTCGATCCACTTAATTCCGTCGAGATAATCAGACGCAAACAGTCAAGCAAGACATTCAGCAAGTCGACTCAAATTCAGTTCAACCAACAGGCACAACCAACCAACAAAGTTCAGTCAGTCCAGCCAGTGGACTCAGACACAATAGTCCAGCCAGTGGACCCAGTCAGCGAAGTGACACTAGTTCAGCCAGTGGACTCAGACACACCGGTTCAGCCAGTGGACTCAGTCATCCAGACTCAACCAGCAGTCAGTCAACCAGTCGAGTCCAGTTCAGAGAGGCCAGTTCAGAGTTCAGCTCCACTCAGTCCCTCAACAGTGTTTGTATCTCTTGAACATTTGTATATACATATATATATATATATATATATATATATATATATATATATATATATATACATATATATATATATATATATATATATATATATATATATATATATATATATATATATATATATATATATATATCCATGTAAATAAATTCCTCTGCAAACCGTGAGTGATATACTATTCCACGTCTCTTATCCAAACTTCTAACGACTGAAATACCCACATGCAACATGGCGAAAAAATCGGCAATGGCCAAAGTGTTAATAGCAAGTATAATTATCATATGGGATAATTGCACAATGGCGCACAAACGTTCATTAAAAGCACTAAATCGAACCATGAAAGATTTGTTTTGGAGACGCAAGAATTTTAATGTCTGGCAATTTCCGGCAAACACAACAGTAATTCCAAGATCCACCACTGCCGATGAAATAAACGCTTGCCTCAAATCATCTATTATGTGGCACTGTGTTAAGAAACTTCAGCTGACGACAAGCATGCGAGTTGCATTGCTAAACGATCCATCTGCCGAAGATTTCTCCAAGCAATTGTTGTCAATCGGTAATGGCCGTCGACGCCGTCGACGAAACCAACGGATTGATTTCGTTTCCGCATAAATTTTGCAATTTCGTCTCAACTAAGGACGAGCCCATCAACAAAGTGTTCCCCAACATCATTGTTAATCACAAAAATTACTACTGGTTGAGTGAACGAGCAAAAAACAAAGATGTAAATCACTTAAACATCATAATCCAAAATCATCATCTTTGGTCCACCGCATTCTTTGAAAGCTTTTTTTTATATATAGGCACCCACTACCTGGGTAGTGTGGAAATCCTTCTCTTCCAGAGATAATATACCCACTAAAACCACCTCGCCCCACCCCCCTACCATCCCCCCCGAGTACCATCAGTACTCCAGTTCGGGACCGTTGTAGTCGGGACCAGTGGTGATCCTTTTCATCACGGCTGGCCGTTCCTGGACAGCAGCCTGACCTTTGTTTTATCTTCGTCTTTTGTTCGAAGTATCGTGGCACACATCGTTGCTACTGCTTTCCAGTTGTCCTCGCCTTTAATCATCAGCTGGACCATATTAGAGGAGTTGATAGGCTCTCCCATAGCCCGCTCTGTTGTAATTCTGATTTCAGCCTTTGCATGCATTCGAAAGTAGTATGTTCAGCTGAGTCTGTCCTTTGGCAGTATCTGCAGCTGTTACTTTCAGCCTTTCCAATCCTTTTAACATATGAGCTTCCGTGTCCGCTCAGCACTTGTGTTAAGTGGTAGTTAACCTCGCCATGATTGTGCTTCAGCCATGACTCAATTTCTGGGATGAGAGTTCTGGTCCAGTTCCCTTCCTTGGCGTCGTTCCACCGTTTCTGCCATCTGCTCATGAGTGCGCTTCTCTGTCGAGCCCTCCCTTCTGTATTTGTGCCTTGTTTGCTGGCCCGTTCCTCAGCCATTCAATCGGTCAATCGGCGGGACTGCCGCTATGACTTGTAGCGCCACATTTGACACCGTGCGGTAAGTGCAGTATATGCTTATTAACATGCTGCGTTGTTTTATGTTATTTATTCTTTAAATCTATTAGTGTCAATTAACATTGATTTTCGAGATTCAGGCTACAAACACTCAAGGATTGGGCTTGAGATTTGTTGATCGTTATGGCAAATGCAAGACGAATTGGAAATTGAATTCGTTTGAAATCGAATGGCATATCGATTGGGATTATCTAACCTAACCAACTCATTGGATCTACTTCGCTTGCCACCGCACAATTTACAATTGAAGGTTGGCTCGGTGGTGATCATGCTTCGAAATCTGAAGCAACCAAAGTTAAGTAACGGAACGCGTTTGGTGGTGACAAAACTCATGAGCAATGTGATTAACGCGACGATACTTAAAGGGAAATTCAAAGTTGGGGAAGTTTTTATTCTGAGATTTCCGATGATCCCAACCGATGGGCCATTGGAGTTTAAAGGAATTAAATTTGCAATTCGTCTTGCATTTGCCATAACGATCAACAAATCACAACGCCAATCTTTGAGTGTTTGTTGCCTGAAACTCGAAAATCAATGTTTCTCTCACGGTAAATTGTACGTAGCTACAGTAATTGTATGTTCACGTGTCGGGAAACTATCCGGTTTGTTCATTATCGTTCGCCATTCGTCGCGCCCGACGACAAAACAAAAAATGTAGTATATCAAAAGATAATCAACTCGATTTTTGACCTCTGGATTTTGGCCATTTTTACATTTGGAATTTGGGCTTTTGGATTTTGCACTTTACGATTTTTTGATTTTGTGCATTTATAATTTGTACTTTTGGATTTTGGACTTTTGTACTTATTGATTTTGAACATTTGGATTTTGGGTTTTTATATTTTAAACCTTTGCACTTTTGGATTTTGGCCTTTTGAACTTTTGGATTTTGTTCTTTTGGATTTTCGACTTTTGGTATTTTGTGCTTTTATATTTTGATCTTTTGATTTTGGGCTTCTGTAACTTTGGATTTCGGACTTTTGGATTTTGCACTTTTGGGCTTTTATATTTTGAACTTTTGGATTTTGGGCTTTTGAATTTTTGACTTTTGTATTTTCTTTTTGGCTGTTGGACTTTTGGGTTTTGGGCCTTTGGATTTTGAACTTTTGGATTTGGCTTTTTTATATATCGTACCTTATGCGAGGGAGAAGACAGACACCATTATATTCTCATCTATTATATAATCGAGTACGATTATGTTACCAGATATCGATATGCGTAACATTTGACTGACTTCAGTCAAATAAGATCATAAGATCATAATCATAATAGGATATTTTTTTATGATTATAGATTCTGAGGCGATACGAAGTTCGCCGGGCCAGCTACTATTTAAGCTCTATAATATCAATTTATCAATTTATTTCATTTATAAGCTACAACGTAGAACAATTGAACCCGTTCTTTCGAAAAGGGCATAAGTAAATGAACTAAAACATTTCAGAATCAACAAAAATATATTTTTTGTAAAAAGAGTCATTGATGCTGAAGAAACTGAATATAGTGGTTGTTAAATATAAAACATACACGCTTTTTGGAATATTTATTTATTAGAAAGGAAACAATTTTCATCAAGATATTTTGAATTAAAATTTTTGGACTTATGCCTTTTTCGAAATGATTCGATGAATTGTATTCCTTGTTTTCCTTGTTTGCTGAAGTAGTTGGCCATGAAAAAACCTTTTCATAGAAACTTTGGTACTCTGCTGGGATATATTTTTCAGGGTCTAGGAGCATTTTCGGTATGCTCACGATGCTCTATTTCCGTAACTAATAAAGTGATGTTCATATCTGACAGATGCATTTAGTTCCACTTGAAAGGGGCATAAGTTGCCCCTTTTATGGGCGTACATAAGTTGACTTGTGGTGTATACACATGTGCTTCATGGAATATGTAAAACGCTTCAATGAAAAAAATGGCGTAAAAAAGTGATATTTCTAAATAGTGTGACACATGCCCTTTTCGAAATGACGGGTTTAATTACATTTAGAAAGAAAACAAATTGTGAACATATGTAAGCCAAATGAACCATTGGTTAACCTTTTATTCCGGTAGGTTTAACTCCTAGGTAATATTCCTTTATGGAGTATGGTTAAAATATCTCTCTCAAATTTATGGCGATTTAGGACGATCTCAGTATCACTACCTTCATCACTTCGATGTTACATTATATGAACTCAGCATCAAGTCCATTTTTAAATTGAAGATTCCTCATACGACTCTCTTGATTATTATATTAAAATCAAATTCAAATTTGGTAAATTGGTAATTTAATGCTGGTGTAGTACTCTTGTAGGGAGTAGGGCTCGATATGGAGAAGAATGTTTCGTATGTGCTTCTTGTATTCCTGAATAATATTTTTTCATTTTAAATTAATTGATAGCGCGTTAAATAGTTTGATATTACTGTACGGCGGCATATTTTTCTGTCATGCTAAGGTTATGTGTGGGAAAGTAATTTACCCAGTTTTGTCCGTTATTCTTTGCATTGTTTACTTAAAATGCATTGTTTAAAGTAATTTTTATGTTTAAACAGAAAAATCAGACTTTCGTAAATATAAGTTCCTGTTGTTGTTAGGATTTCCGCTTTTCTAAATTTTCCTCTGCACGACTCGGTGAATTCCAGATCGAAAATTACTCGGATAGCTTCCTTTTGAATTTTGAAAATTTCGTTTATCAATGTTCCGCTATCCCAGAACATGATCCCGAACCTCAATAGGCTGTGTACATTAGCGTAATAAATTGTTTTTAACGTATTTGTAATTAAATATCGTCTAAGTATTCTCATCGCATACACAGACCTATTGAGTTTCTTTGATAAATTCATTATGTGCGTTTCTCAATCCAAATTCTCATCAAAATATATTCCCAACAGTTTAACGCATTTAATGCATTTTTAACGCAAAACTAAATATCGCAATAAAATGTCTCTCGGGTTTCGGTCGAGTCGTTGGATCGTGCAGAAGGAACCGGGTAGATGGCCCAGTGCCAGACGCTTTTTCGACCAAATTTAATTGCAGCGAGTGTGCGGATTTGGAACAGATTATGCATGTAGATGCCGTTGAAAATCCTTGGTTTAATTAGTTTCGGGTCGGGTTCTCTACATCAAAGCGGTCACAGATATGTGTTGTCGGAGATTACTATTTTTTTGGGGAATAATCTTTGGTCCGGTTTTCTTTTAAAAATATTACGTTTGTTTTTTCTTCGTTCATAATTAATTTATTTTCATCAAACCACGTGTTTAGTAATTTAATGGTAGTTCTAACTTTCTCTGGGATATCTTCTAAATATTTGTTTGTGGTTATGAGGCTTGTGTCATCTGCGTAATTTATCATGACTGTATTTGTCTCTATAGTCGCTTGAGGCAGATCATTTACATATAATGAAAATAATATGGGCCCCATGATACTTCCCTGCGGAATCCCCACTTTGGTAGTTCTCATTTCGGACTTGATTTTATCTTGTCCTGTTGAAATTTCTGTTATTTGTGATCGGTTTTTCAGATATGATTCGATCGGCTGCAGGGCTACTCCTCTAATGCCATACACACATAATTTTTGACGCAACAGGTTGTGGTTCACGGTATCATACGCTTTAGATAATTCCACGAAAATCCCACCTGGAGAGTTTTGATTTTCTATATTCCATATTGTACAGCTAATATATTGAAAGCAGGCTGTCTCAATGCTTTATCCCGCCCTGAAACTATGCTTGCAATTAGTTAGGATATGGTATTTATTCAAAATAGAGAGGATTCGTGTACATATTAGTTTTTTAAATTTAAAAATCCGATCGTAGACTGATAGGTCTATAGTTTTCCAAATTGTTCATTTCTCCTTTCTTATAAATCTTCCAGATTTTTAGTGCCTCTGGGAATATTTCTATCTGAATGGAATTGTATATAATAATATAAAGTTCTAGTGGCCCAGCTATTTCATTTATTCCCATTTTACAATTGGCATATTTACTTCATCTATTCCAGCACTTCTTTTATTCTTAAAATTTATTATAGTGTTCATTAATTCCTCTTGGTGGAGATTTACTCAAAAACTTCAAAATAACCCGAATACAATGTTCGTAGATTTACTACGAACATAGTATTCGGGTTATTTTGAAGTTTGTTGATGGAGTTGCTAGTTTTTAAATGTGAAGTCATATTAATTGCTCTCTCGGCGAAAAACTTGTTAATTATATTTGCCATTTCTGGTTTAAAATTTTGTATTGTGCCAGATTCCTTACTTGTGTTCAGCTCCGTTATTTCTTTGACAGCCTTCCATGTGCTTCTTATTTTATCCTCACTTTTAGATATTAAATTTTTGTAATGGTTCTTCACGGCTCAAAGTGGCAATATATTCTTTTGAGTGAATTATACTTTGGTTTTATGTCCTCGAAATGTCTGGATAATATTTGTAAGGTCTCTAATTGTCTTTTTATCTCAATTAGCCCCTTATTGTGAAATAAGTTTTTTTCCCTTGATTAATCTTAATTTTTTTTAATAGGGAAGCATTTATTGAAATACATTTTGAATATTTCTATAAATTTGTCCCACTGCAAATTTACATCCTTATCTTCTATTGCTTGAAGTTCTTCCCAAGTTTCCTCACTCAAAGCTAGCTTAAATTGATTCTTATTTTCCTCATTATAGTTTTTCTTATTTACATAATTATTAATATTAAGTCTTATTAAGGCTATAAATAAACATGACACTATTCACACTATTTAAATCGAAAGAAATGATCTTAAAAACAATGTTATTTGTCTAGTACTCTTAGTGACATGAAAATGTATTGGGACTAGTAATAACATGTATATGTAGTATAATCTTATGTTGTATGATTCAATATCCTGTGTGATATTAGCCAGGAAGTAATTGTTTCAACATGACATTTGTTCATAGTCTTAATATGACTTAATATTATAAAGCTGCGAGCAGGTTGAATATATTTATATATTCTTGCTATATTTTTTGTCTTTAATGAGTTGGTATGATTGTATCTATAATTAGTATGGTTTCAATATTTAACCCTTTCGTGTCCTAAACGTAAATAATATTTCAGATAGAATAGACATGGTTTTGTTGATAAATATAAAACCAATATAAAACGAGGATGGGTCAAATTGACCCAAGATATCAGTGGTACATATATTTAATCTTATCTCATATATTCCTCTCGAGTTTTGTACATTTTTTTCCAATCTTATCCAGGTTCAATTCTGGGGTTAGTTATATCCGATATTGTTCACTCTTGTCCAATTTTTGCTCGAAAATGTTGTCCTCTGTGTAAAGTCTTGTCCATTATTATTGAATCTTGACCATTGTTGTATATACTTATCTAGTTTAGTACAGTTTATTACTATCTTGTCGAAACTTTCATTCTATATGTTCGGTATTGCCTGAGTTTCCCTGGTCTTGTCCCGTCTAGTCTGGACAAGACTGCACTAAAATAGGTCAGACTTCATTCTAGTCCAGTCTTGTCTTGTCATTTCATCCTGTCTTGTCTGATATTGCTCTCTATTATATATAACAACAATATCTGTCTTCACGAATATAAAGCTTGCTAAATTGTTCCTACGAGTACAATTTTGAAAGTTTCGTCTGAAATTTTTGTGGGACGTATGTGTACCATTCGGGGCGAAAGGGTTAAATCATTTAATTTAACAACATAATGATATCACCAGAAATTAAAGCAAAGAGTTTGTTTGGGTAAATGTTAAAAAACAAGAAAAGTTATTAAAATAAATAGTTAAGATTGTTTAAGTCACGCAAATAAAACGAAACTTATAAACAACAAGAATACACAAATAAACAAAATGCCATTAACAATAAGCGAGTATCGTTGCATATTCTAAGGCTTAAATCGCTTAATCTACGCAAGCTTGAAGACGAAGTTTACGCGCTCGGCCAGGTTTAATAAGATTCGAAAATTGTTACGAGGGGCGGATAAAATCAAGCTGAAGGGTGGATCTGGCCCTAGAGCCCATGAAAATCGAAATCCAAGTATCGTGACTGCAAACATTTATATTGCCTAGTTTTATAGAATATTTGAGAAGTTTATTCTCCTTGGACCTGCGACATTCGGGAGGAGTCCTGCAAGAGTCCTACAAGAATACAGGAAGACCTAAAAGTAGAAAGTTCGAGGAAGTGCATATAAAAGGCCCAACTAATATCGATGTTTTATCCAAGTTTCGGTCTTTTATTCTGACCTTCTTCAGGGCTTATATATATATAGTTATTAGGTATCAATGACTTAAATATAAATATATATATATATATATATATATATATATATATATATATATATATATATATATATATATATATATATGTGTGTGTGTGTGTGTTGTATTGTTTTCTCGGAGATTCCGCGTTGATGCTGAGGGTTGGCTCTCAGAAGAACCGGATTCTCGACGTTTCGGCGAACTAACATTCGCCATTCTCAAGAGATATATGCGTCCGTACGGGTCAACCGTTAGACGCATCCTTTTTTATGTGTCTATATATTTTACTATATATTTTAGTATGCGTCTAACGGTTGACCCGTACGGACGCATATATCTCTTGAGAATGGCGAATGTTAGTTCGCCGAAACGTCGAGAATCCGGTTCTTTTGAGAGCCAACCCTCAGCATAAACGCGGAATCCCCGAGAAAACAATACAACACAGGTATCTATCCGCGAAAACCTCAAATACAACATATATATATATATATATATATATATATATATATATATATATATATATATATATATATATATATATATATATATATATATATATATATATATATATATTATATATATATATATATATATATATATATATATATATATATATATATATATATTATATATATATATATATATATATATATATATATTATTCAGATTAAGGTCTGAACGTGTTAACTTTAATATAATATGTTGTCTATACCCCTTTGACAATTGACAAAAGTTACAATATAATAAATAGGATAAGAACTGGGAATAACAGATCTCCGGTCTGCGCGAGCGGTGTAGAGGTGACGCTGGTGGCCTCATGTTAGAGCGCTAACTAACAAGAATTTGTACCAGAAAATAAATGTGAAAAATATTAATTAGCGCAATTTACAATAACAACTGGGGTTCTGAGCCTATAAGTGTATGTGAAAGCAAAAATACAATAGGCCACAAGTAGGCCGCAGCGTGTGAAGGGTTATTACCCGGCATCCACATCGGACCAAACTTAAAAAACAGATCTCCGAAACAGACAGTCTGTGAGACGCACCCTGAAGGAAGTCCGTGGATTTCAGGAAAAACTCAGAAGGAAAGGTACCCCCTGGACAGAAGAGAGAAAGGCGTAACACCGACAGAAAATGCGACAATACTGGGCAAAATCAAAGCCCATCAGTTGAACTAGCGTGGCCCAAAGTAGACTTTTTCAAAACAAGAAAAAGAAGAAAAAGGATAAGATACATATTTAGAAAATGATTACTCAATAAATGTTAGATTTTACGGTTAGTTGAACGCATGCGCGTTCGCCGTGTTTAAAAGGCGCGAATATGAATGTTTCGGGCACATTTTATTATTTTCACTTATTTCACTTATCTTATTTCACTTATCTTTCACGTTATTTCGGAAAAAGTTTTAGGCAAAAATCCGAAAGTACGCTATTTTCCTGGTTTTCGTGTGTATAGCTTGTGATATATAAACTTGATTAATAAATCTATTAGAATTTTACTCCATCACACACATCAAACAAAGGCTTTTAGCTTAACACAATGCAGGAGACAATGTTCTACAAATAGAATCAACTCGTCTACAATGTGTCTTTCAATAACACTTTTCCGCCCGACTACCCGCAAAATGTACGCATCATTCACAAGGATTCCCACATCAACCGAAAACGCAAATTCAACAAACTTAGGACTCACTAATTACCATTTTAGATCCTCCTTGTAAATTCACTTTTAAAGCGCCTCGTCGGGAAAAATTGTGATCGATGTCCGTTGACAAAATAAATATTATAAATTCGGAATGAAATCGATCCTCGAGGGGTGTTTGCACGGAAGCCGACGAGGCGGCCGGGCCCAGCAAACAACCCTCCCCGACCGTAAATGGAAAGTAAATGTGAAAGTTTTAAATACATCCCCGGCGGCTTAAACACAATCCATTGTTATCCCACAAGGAAATAGTTTCAGCAAAACTCTACGTACAGATATTTGAGTTTCCAGACCGGCTAGCCGTATCATATATCAGTTTACTAAATTTCAAATAACACAGCAAACTTGACATTATTGTTAACTAGGTAGTTTAATTAAACTAGACCGGTCGTGCCAAATAAGTCTACATTGAAAAGACTAAACAGTAAAGATTAGACATACAGGACTAGATAGTAAAGATTAGACAGACAAGAGTAGACAGACAGGACTAGATAGACAAGACTAGACAGACAAGACTAGACGGACAAGACTAAACGGACAATTCTAGACAGACTAGACAGACCAGACTAGACAGACAAGACGAGAAGAACAAGACTAGACAGACAAGACGAGACAGACAAGACTAGACAGACAAGACTAGACAGACAAGACTAGACAGACAAGACTAGACAGACAAGACTAAACAGACAAGATTAGACAGACAAGATTAGACAGACAAGACTAGACAGCCAAGACTAGACAGACAAGACTAGACAGACAAGACTAGACAGACAAGACTAGACAGACAAGACTAGACAGACAAGACTAGACAGACAAGACTAGACAGACAAGACTAGACAGACCAGACTAGACAGACAAGACTAGACAGACAAGACTAGACAGACAAGACTAGACAGACAAAACTAGACAGATAAGACTAGACAGACAAGACTCGACAGACAAGACTGGACAGACAAGACTAGACAGATACGGGTAGACATACAAGACTAGACATACAAGACCAGACAGACAAGACTAGGCAGACAGAACTAGACACACAAGACTAGACAAACAAGTCTAGAAACAAAACACTACACACAAAGGCTAGGCAAACAAGACTAGACAGACGAGACTAGATAGACAAGACAGACAGACAAGACAAGACCTGTTTTAAGGAAGAATGAAATTGTTGAAGATGTTGTAGCGGCTATGCTTTGGAAATTACAAGAAAGATTTATCGATTCGAAATTAATGTGGTTACAGAGTATCTCGTTTATTATAAACTTCTTGTTGACTGATTTGAAAGACAAATCATGTTTTTATTGAACCCAATACATTTCGCTGCTTTGTCTGACTATTTGGTCTTAAATGACTAGTCTTGCATTCTTGCTTTAGTTCTCTGTATTTAAGTTATTGTAGTTTTATGTGTTATAATATCTGTAATGACGCAGATGATGCACTAATGTTATTGGTTAAGTATTATTGGCAGACAATATTCTTTCCTCAAATAATATTTTTACAATCGATGCCCCAGATGTTGCTCTAGCAGCCGATCCATTTCGAAAAGCGCCTTCCCTGCCGAGGATCTTTTCAGCGATTCACAGAAAGGGGAATCTCATTCACCCAGCACCCCGACCGACACATTATTACATTTCAACATTGACTAGACCCTTTCTCGCGTCCAAAAGATCCGCGCGATAGCTACTTTCCACCCCTACAGAAAATTTAAATATTTGCTGCTCCTGCGTGGCTGCTATCAAGCCTGCACCGAACGAAGAAACTTCTCGGAGTCAATTTAAAGTTCACCCCGCTCATCCTTCTATTCTGAAAGCACACGGAAAATTGTTCCCGAAAAGTTTCGCTTTGAAGTATTTTTTTGCCTTCACTTTCTCTCTGCTGAATATGAATTAATAGATAAAAATTATAATAAAACACAGTTTTATACTTTTCAAAATTTAATGAATAAATAAATTTTGAAACGTATAAAACTTTTTTTTATTATAATGTTTATTATAAGGAAGTTTCAACAAGTAACTCTACAACTAATCAATTAATTCAATAAATTAATATAGATAGTTCATATACAGATAAAGTAAACTGAAAGTAAAAGATCTTCTAATAATAATACGAATGATCGAAGTCATAGTAAAATGGGTTTTTCGAATTCGCTGGTTAAACAAATATTAAACAAATCCTTTAATTATCCACCTCGACTTCGTCAAAAGTCGAAGTGGATAATTAAACGATTTATTATTCAAAACATAAATGTTATCGACTGTTACTTGAAATAATATAAGAAGTTAGGTTGTGTCTGAAGTAATTTTAAAATTGTTTTACTTTAAAATCATATCATTCTTATTGGAGGTTTTTTTTGTTTTGAACAACCTCAAGGGCTCTTTATTTTAAATTCTGAAATAACTGCGATCCCTTTAAAGAGCCTTCGCGACTCCCTTAAAAAGGCTTCGCGACCCTCCAGGGGGTCGCGACCCACACGTGTACATAGCCATGCGAACTGCTATATTTAAGTTTGGATATACAATGCATAATAAGTTTTGCTAATTCTGTTTTCGCAGGAACGAAGACAGACTTTGCAAGGTTTAACTACCAGCGTGTTAAATCTATGATTGTTTACTAGTTCTTAGCTTGAGTTTAATTTGTGTAGAATACTTGCAATTAAGTAGCGGATGTTTCAAATGTTGCGAAAACTTCATCAAGTTTAACCTTTTGTCGAAGAATTTTGCATTTTGGCCTAACAAACTTACAATTAGTTTGGGCATCAACGCACGTATTCCGTGCATACAATTGTTAGAAACTAGAAGTTCACACAAAGCAATTAACTCTTTACACACACCCCATGCCGAGAATATTCTAAAAGCAATAGGCATCTGCACTTATATATAGTTTACATTGTATCCATTTATAATGAAATTCTTAAATTAATAAAATCATTTTTGAAATCACTAAATATTTTAAATTATGAAGTCATTATTAAAATCATTAAATCATTATTCAAATAATTAATTTATCAGAAATTTAAATATAAAATTATAAATATGTAATGAGATTATAAATATGTAATAAAGCTTAATTATTATTAGTTATTATTCCAAACTAATCTTATTGCATAGACATTCTATTATCTATATAGTCTAGCCTAGTCTATGTTTTTCTAGTTCACAGAAAACCAACCTGTATTATTATTATTACACTCGTTACAGGACTTTTATTAGACCGCGCGAAACATTATGACTACCTGTTCTTCCTCTTCTTCCAGTACACCTTCATTCTTTCACTAACGGCTCTCCTCCACTTCCACTTTTTTTAGTTCACGTTGCCCTTTGGGCTTTAGGTGCTATTTTCTCTGACTTCACTTCCCACTTGTATACCTTATGCCTAAATATGCCATTGTCTATGACAGCGATTCTCAAAGTGGGCAATATAGCCCCCCCCTGTGGGCGATGACGTCATTTTTGGGGTCGCTAGGTAGCCAGGGGGCGATACAGGGGGCAGCAAGAAAAATTTAACTTAATTTAACTTAAAAAAAAATGGCTCGGTGTCAATTTTATCAATTCCCATATCTATTCGGGGCCCAAAGTTGTCCAAAACAACATCTTCAGATTTCAGATTTCCCTTTCAAAACACTATCGGTTTCCTTGAAAGAATGTAGCCAATGATGGATAGTTTTTGCTGTAAGAGGTTCAACACCATACTGACGTCTAATATTACGTTGCACTGTGATAACAGATTCAGTTTGCACAAGCCAAATAACACAATGCGCTTTTTGTTGTGGAGTAGCCATTGCTCTGCACTGCACGCCTGAACTAGAGATGAGCATGAGACTCATTTTTTCTCAGAGTTTTTCATTCCAGATCCTATCCCGTGGGACGGATCCCTGTCACTATCCCATTCCATCACATTTCGTCCCACTGTCCCATCCCACAATTCTAACATTTTTACATAGCCACAGTCATCACATTTTTCCCAATTAGCACTTTTCGGTTCAGACTTTCTTAACGATAATTTGTTCAAATTTAGATTTTCCGTAATTTCTTTATCCGACGGTGAGTAATCCTTTTTCGTCGCAAACGGATCGTAAGACTTTTCAGCAACTACATTGTTATCACAGAAATCTCCTGGCCTCGACATAATATGAAAACGTGCGTATTGATTATTGAACTCATCCCATTATTGAACTCATCCCATTCCATCCCATACAAATTTGTCGTGCCATTCCATTCCATTCAACGCGACGTTCATACCACTCATCCCATCCTATGGGACGATGGAATGGGTCGACGGGATCCAATGCTCATCTCTAGTCCGAACAGAATTAAGCTAACTGAGCCCTGGCGCCATTTCAAGGTCAAGCAGTCGTGCCAGCTGCAGGGGAGCAAAACTTGGGCAGTTGAAGAATCAAACACCACTAACTACACTAATGTATATATATATATATATATATATATATATATATATATATATATATATATATATATATATATATATATATATATAATGCAATAGATTTGGGGGGTGGTATTAACATATTACACATGGGTGATGAGAAGTTTGAGAAACACTGGTCTATGATATTCGCCGAGTCTATCGGTGCTCTTACCAGATCAATTTCTACTTGTGTCATACAGGTTGTAGTGGCCTTGGGGCCCTTGATGTACCTGAGGATTCATTGGGTGAGTCTGGTATGTGGCAGTCTGCTGATGTGTCCATAAAATTTTACTCGCCTTTTTGTAATGTCCGCTGCGATATTAGAGAACTTCTCTGTGGAACTCTATAGCCTTCGTCTGTGAGTTTTGGACCAATAATTTTCCTAATGATTTTTCTTTCCTGTGTGAGGATGTTCCTTCCAGTGAGGTTTAACCATAGAAGCTTTGAAGTATTTGATTCCATTTGCCACCTCCTATTTGTGCGAGTTACGTTTTCATCGATATCTAAAATAAAAGGCAAACAGAAAAATCAACTAAATTTAGAAAGCGATTTAGTTCTATGTGTAGCAAAAACGGATCCGCCATGGGAAAAATTGATTAACAAGAAGGGCCTGTTTCTTATTTAAACCATCTTATAAAAACCATTAATGTAAATGTGTGCCTCGGTCATTAATTCCCAATGTAATTAATGATTCATGTGACTCGAAGTTATTTGTTAATTTGTGTTAAGCTAACTTGTGTTCTACCTAGCCTTTAATTAACCTTTTCTTAATAAATATAACATTTTGAAATAGAATGACTTATTTTTAGGGTTCCGTACCGAAACCGGAACCCTTATAGGATCACTTTCTTGTCCGTCTGTCTGTCTGTCTGTCTGTCTGTCAAGACCATTTTTCTTAGGAACGCGTAGAGGTAACAAGTTGAAATTTGTATCAAATACTCGGGTCTACGGTCTCTTTCAGCTGTGAAATCAAACTTGTAAGTCAACGCAATCAAAAGATATGACCGTTTATGTTGCATATTTTGCGATTTCACAAGGGAATCAAAACCTATAGGGTACTTCCCGTTGACCTAGAATCATGAAATTTGGCAAGAAGCGGTGTCTTACAGCACATGTAAAAGGAAAAATCTTAAAACCGTAAATATGTTGTTTAATTACAAGAAAAATCCGAATTTACTATTAGAAACTTAGGAAAATACACTAATGTTGTCGTAGTGGTATTGTCAGGCTCCAGAAGCATATGGGTTGCATACAGTTAGGTCGTCTTTCGTAAGTTCCGAAGGTTAAAAAGTATATGTTGGCACCAAGCTGTTTATTCTGAATTTTCTTTGTTTATATTCGTTACGCATTTCATCACGTACGCTCTATATACATAATATATACAGGGTATATATTATGTCTAAATTTTGCTTGTTTATAACGGACTTGCGACATACTCAAGTCCCGTAACATCCTGTATATATTTTATTTCGTCTAATTTTTCTTTATAATCTACATAATATGTTGATAATCTACTTAATATGTTGTAGATAATATTATTTAAGTATATTATACTTAAATCACGTACGCCCTATATTTTTTGGTAGTCAATTGCCCAAAAGCAGTCAATTGAACAACTGAATGTTAAGAGTATCGAAATAGATCTAGAAATAGTTAATATATTAGTTTATATTAGATCTAAAAATAGTTAGATCTTAATATAAGTTAGTGAATAAGTGTAATTCTAAAATAAAGTTTTCTTTTTATAACTTTAAAAATATTCGCGTTATTTAAAAAAAAATACCCTGTATACCTTTATACAGGGTATATGGCTATACAGGCAAAATTAAGCAGTAAAAACAAATAGTGAAGTTCCAGAACCCCTAAACACTCATAGTGATTGGGGGATGTATGGTAATATAATATAGGGTAGAATTCCATCGTACGACAGCGACATCTTGAGGTTATGCTTGCAGTGGTACTAAGATGGTCGTGATTTCAGGAGGGCCACTTGTCAGGTTAACTGAATGTGCTTGCTACGTCCTCCACAAAAAAAGACAACTTACTTACAAGTTTGTACGGAACCCTCGGTGCGCGAGTTATAACTCGCACTTGGCCGATTTTTTTTTTACTATGAATGCTTCTCTATGGTAGTTCACTCTTAAAACGGCTTTGCTTGATAATATGTTACATGTCTACAGTCTCCCACAAAAATAATATTTTCAAACATTGAAAACCTCTAACTTTGGTACTAAATATAAGTCGATGATAGATTGTAGATATGGTGGTGACGACTTGTATCTACAATCTATTATCGACTTATATTGAGTTCCAAATTTAGAGGTTTTCAATGCTTGAAAATGTTATTTTTGTAGGAGACTGTAGACATAACATATATCATACTGTAACATATTATCAAGCATAGCCGTTTTACGAGTGAACTACCTGTAAGTCGATTAGTAACTGTTACGAGTGAACAACCTTAAGGGCTCTTTATTTTAAATTCTGAAATAACTGCGATCTCTTTAAAGAGCCTTCGCAACAGACTGTTATGGATTATAAGAAAAGTTTCTTTCACCCGAACAATTTGTCGCTGGTGTACATAGCCATGCGAACTGCTATATATAAGTTTGGATATACAATGCATAATAAGTTTTGCAAATTCTGTTTTCGCAGGAACGAAGACAGACTTTTCAATTATCCAAAATCTAGTTTTACCAAAATCCTTTCAGAAGACATGTGGCATTGAAAATGTATGCATTCTTGAACTAAGTCAATGTCTAAAAAGGACTTACCGTAAGGATTGATGATGAAAATTGACCCATTCTGGTAAAAAATGAAAACTTTTCATTGAACCTCTCGTAGGCCTTCGGTTTTTTTTTTAATTTGGATTCGAGTCTATCAATAACGACGAGAAATGTATTAACCCTGAATGTATTACTTGAAATTACTCTCATTTCTTCATCGCGTGTTTCACCATACATTTTTTTCCTTCTTTTTTCATCGACTTTTTTTCAAAATGCTTAAAATTCTCCAGTTTAGCTACGGAAAGCGATTCAATTCGTAAAGATCGGCGACAGTGATCACATCTACGGTAAAAGCCTGCATTTGAATATTCGTATTGTTTATTCTTTCCAAAAAAAAAAAACACACACAACACAACAACCATTACGGCCGTTTCCAGTTTTTCTAAATTTAAATCCCCGTTTAAATTCCCGTCGCTTTGTTTCGCATTACAGGTTTCTCGGTACAATCATCCTTGATTGATTCCTAAGTTTTAAGAACTTCGTGCCAAGAAACACTCCAACTTCTAGATGCGTTCTCTCTAGCTGACCAACGTGTCAAATTTACTCTCTTTACCGTTTTCGCTTTCCTAATTTCAGTCATTAGCTTTTGCCCGCGTTGTGTCGAATTTATAAAAATCTTAGTCTTAGATATTCAACATGACTCGCTAAAAATTCAGCTAACGAATTCAGCTAACAGTTCCAAAATCATACAATAATTTCTGTTATTCGGATCACTGAACTTTTCATTTTTCCCTCTATAGCACACAACCGAAGAAAAATTAATACATATAAGGAATTGCATGACTCAATCAATAGAGGCGGCTTTTCTTTTCGGCGGCTTTTTCGTTTGTATCGCCGCTCTTTATCTGTCTCTCTCAGACTCAATGTCACTACGCGACGTATGCCCCTAACAGCTCGGCCCCGTCAATCCTGCTTCGGAACAAGCCCCACTACGCAAATTGCAAAAAAAATTAATTTAACAATATACGGTGAAACATAATGACATGTTGAATTGTTTGTGAGGACCTAATAACATTTACATTAAGGTGTATAAAAGTGAATCTTTTTAATTTCTGTACGACAAAAAAAATGTTGGCCCCAAATTTGCCGCCCTAAGCTCCAGGCTACTCAGCCTGCTGGTAAATCCAGCACTGTCTCCTAGTTTAGACATTGCTTTCAGACAAAACATACGCGGCAATGATTTACGCTTGTATTCGACCTCAAAATCAAGGACTGGGATTCGCAGCGAGTCGCGCGCCGCTTTTCGGTTTAAAAATCGCGCGTTTAATGAAAAAATAAATACACGTGATATCTCACTGCACACCTTCCACCCCCTCGTGAAGTTTCGTGATTTTTCACAAACCCCTTCTCCCGTTTCGAGCCTCACGTGATTAATGGACGATCCCAAACATAACGGATTTTTATTAGAAATCGTAAATTATACCAAATAGAGTCTATTGAATGTCTAATAGACATTCTAGATTAGACAATTAACGCTAGACTAAAACCTTAACATATGTAGGTGAAGCAATTGAATGGATGGTCAAAGCAAAAGAGACTAGACTCTAATTATATAACATTATATAAATAAGAGTAGACACATTACTTCACGAACAAAACTATAGTAACGATGATAGACGGATTATACTGTTCAGAATATACTAGACAAGCTACTGTAGGAAGGCAGATATAAGATAGGCAAAACTGGATAGACTAAACAGATAAGGCTATAGGTACAAGGTTATTACAACAAGATTTGACATATCACATCCTCATTACATTGTGTGTAACATCAGTGTTTCATATTGGCATATAGCACCTCAGGGTTGATTACTGTATTGCTTTGACGAATTCTCGTGAAGGTGAACTGACATTTCTTGTTGTATATACCCTGTGTTTTGTAAAAGGCTCTCATCATTTTCAATAACCTAGTGTTCTGCGCGATTTTCTCTTTTTCTGTTGGTTCGATCATTTCACCTAAGTACTTAAAGTGTGATTTTGTGTTCAAATTTAGTATATTTACTTTCATGCAGAAGAACTCAGTTTTTTAAAGGGGATCTGTAGCCCTACTTGTTTCGTTGTCTGTGAGAAGTGCCAGATCGTTCGCGAAGACTAGACAGCCGACCTTTAGCTTGTCTTTGGGTCGTCCAAGTTGTACTGGCTTCCAGTGACCTTGTATTTTCAGCTCCTTCTTCCATTCCTTGATGACCTTATCCAGCAGTAGGTTGAAGAGGAGCGGTGAGAGTTCATCACCTTGGCGAACATCTGTCTTCATGTCAAAAGGTTCGGAGATTTCCCCTTCGAACTTCACCTTAAATGTTGTGTCTATCAGTATTTGTTTGATCAGTCGCAGTGTCTTGTCTTCTTGAAGTCAATGACTGGAGTGTTCCTGAGAGCTTTGATTTTCAGGGTAGTCTTCAGGCTGCACATGAGCGACCAGGACGGAACACCCCGGGTACAAAATAATTACTATTAATTATTATTCCAAACTAATCTTGTTGCATAGACATTCTATAATCTATATAGTCTAGCCTAGTCTATGTTTTTCTAGTTCACATATTCCCAATCTCTATTATTATTATTATACTCGTTACAGGCCTTTTATCAGACCACTCTAAACGTTTATGACTACTTGTTCTTCCTGTTCTTCCAGTACTCCTTCATTCTTTAATTAAAGGCTCTCTTCCTTTCTTCAGTCCACGTTGGCCGTTGGGCTTTAGGTGCTGTTTTCTCTGACATCACTTCCCACTTGTATACCTTATGCTTAAATATGCCTTTGTCTTTGATATACTCCGGGTCTATCGGTGTTGCTTCTAGATCAATTTTGACTTGTGTCATCCAGGTTGTAGTGGTCTTAGGGCCATGGATGTACCTGAAGATTCTGTTGGTGAGTCTGGTCTATGGAAGTCTTCTGATGTGTCCATAAAATTTTAGTCGCCTCTTTTTAATGTCCACTGCGATGTTGTCGCCCTCAACTCTGCACCACAGATTTTCCTCGAACACTTTAATAAATGCGCTAGCTTTGGAGTCTTCCAAAAATGTTGGGAAAAACAACTAATTAAAATATTACCAAAACCCAACAAGCCCAGTTGGGTTCCTCCCAAGAACCTCCGCTAAAGACTTTAGGGCAATCAGCTTGCTGTCGGTAGCAGGAAAAGTGTTGGACTTATTTTTTATCTCAAGGATTGAACGATATTTTTACAGCCACTATTTATTTAATGAGAACCAATATGGTTTTCGGGAGTGAGTACTATAGACGCTATGAATATTGTCCTTAGCTTTATTAGGATATCAAAACAGAATAAGAAATATTGTGTAGCCGTAGCCTTTGACATTAACGGAGCCTTTGACAATGCCTGGTGACCTCTAATCATACATCGATTAATCAAAAATGCTCAAAACAACTTAAAAAAACCTAGCTCGAGATTATTTCGCAGGTAGTAAAGCAATTATTTCCGAGCCAAGTATCTAGGTGGAGAAACTTATCTCTAAAGGATGTCCGCAAGGATCCAAGTCAAGACCAGCATTTTGTAAAATTTTCTAGGTCTCCATTTTCGATGAAGATCTTCCAATGCTGCAAAATAGTAGCCTGCGCGGATGACATTATATTATTTGTCCACGGTAATACTATCGCAGAATTAAAGCAGAGGGCAAACGATGCCTTGGAGACCCTGAACCTGTGAACATCAGGAGTAAACTTCATTTTAATCCTGCAAAGACCTAAATCTTTTTCTTCTGGAACTCACCTAAGCAAAGCATGACCTGTAATTTGGCAAACGATAGAATTAAATGTCAGAACCATATAAAGTACCTTGGCGTCATAATTGATAAGTGTTTAAACTTTAAGGAACATCTAGCGAGGTGAAGCAATGGAGTTTACTAATTTAACCATAAACTTCAGCGTTTGTATAGCAAATCGGGATGTTTCGCTCCACTTATCTTCTGGCTGCAACCGTCTCTGATCCGCTCCGTGGAACGTTCTTCTGTAGCCTATTAAAGGGATGAAATAGGAAGAAACAATTTGAGCAGGGAAATACACGGATGGAAACCCTTAAAACAAATTGTTCCGCACGGGAGAAAAACCGATGTTGCCTTCCATGCGCTGATCGAAGCACCTGATAAAGATTAGCATCAAATTATCTAACAAACGCGAGCGTGGCCAACATGTCGGTTGAAGTCAGACGCACGAACCTGTCGCGGACTCGCAGAACGCTCGAAACGCACTGACTTATTTCAAATCGCGGCGTGATTGATGCTAATTTAGCGCGGTCTCGACCTAGGTCGCGACACCTGTCGTTCTCCTTTGGATAGAGGCCGAAAACCAATTCGGTCGAAGTCGTTTTGAAGTCAATGAATGTGCATATGACTGGAGTGTTCCTGAGGGCTTTGATTTTCAGGGTAGTCTTCAGGCTGCACAGGAGCGACCACGGCGGAACACCTCGGGTACGAAATACAAATTGGGAGGAACAATCAAACGCACGAGATACATCGTAGAATAGGAATGGGTTAGGCTGCTTTTTGAAAACTACGAGAGGTGTTATAAATGTTATAAGTGATATACGCATATGTCTGAAGAGAAAAGAGTATGAACAATGCTTACTACCGGTAGTAACATATGGAGCAGAAACTCTGATATTAACAAAAAAGTCAGCAGAAAATCAAATGGTAGGTCAAGAAGCAATGGAGATAGCTATGCTTGGAATTACTAAAGAGATTATTCCTAATAGTCCCGTCAGACAAAGAACTAAAGTTAAAGACATAGTTTTACACATAACTAGAATAAAATGCAGTTGGCCAGGTCATATGGCCAGAACATCAGACGACAAGATGACTAAAAGAATATCGGAAAGGCGACAAGACAAACGAAATAGAGGTAGACCACCTATACGCTCGAGCGGTGAAAGAAAAGGGAATTGCTGGGAATTTGATACGGAAGGCCCGGAACCGAGAGACTGTGTGTGAGGCAATATATCCCACCCCAATTAAATATTTTTTTGCAGGGTTCGTTTTGCGCAGTACGGTTTTGCATTATCGTGTTGCAGAATAACGCCTTTTCTGTACACAATCGTTGGCCACTATTCAGTTAAAAATTGATTCACTCGATCTAATTGTTCACAGTTTGTCCAGTTTCAGCAATTGAACGACCCCGTGAATACACTACCAAACACATTATACAAACACCTACTTTGCTTACCTGCCCAATCTCCTGCAAATTTTCTTGGACGGTCGACCATGCTTGGTTAAAAGTCTTTGACAGCTCCTCGATTGTCTGACATGGATTGGCTTCTACTTCCGCCCTTAACATGTCATTGGCTTAAGTTGTTGGCCTTCCTGATCGATACGAAAGAGCCAACGCCAAGAGCATTTACGAACGTCCAATGCATTTGAATAAACATCGCAAATATTTTTGGTTGCAATTGTTGCGTTACTACCCTTATAAACTCAAAAAGCATACTACGCCAACTATGTACCTACCTTTTGTGTACCTCTTCTGATATTTGGTGCCATTTCACCATCATCATCATCAATCAGCTTATTGAAGTCGACTGCTGCACGAAAGCCTGCCACAATAGTTTCCACTGTCCTCGGTCTTGTGCTGTCTACATCCAGTTGGTACTGATGCGTTTTAAGTCGTCCGTCCATTTGGTGAGGGGACGCCCTCTATTTCTGAAGGCTTCCGATCTATGCCTCCATTTAAGAATTCGTCTTGTCCATCTGTCATCAGCAGATCTCGCAGTTTGTCCCGCCCAGTTCCATTTTAGTACAATTATTCTCTCTACGGCGTCTGCAACTCCCGATCGTCTGCGGATTTCAGTATTTGGTATGTGATCCCTGAGAGAGATGATTCCCAGCATTAATCGTTCCATCGCTAGTTGCGTAGCCATTTCACCATAAATTACAAAAAAAATCATTATTTACTTAACATTGAAGTACATATTGAGCTGATAAATGACAAACGAATATCGACCTGAGAAGAAACGACATTACTTTCCGGTCTCCTTATTATATAGACTCGTCTATGTATTCTATTATCTTGTTTTATTTGGTCAATATTCTAATGTCTAATTTAGTCTACTTTGTGCCTTCATTGTGTCTACAATAGACCTCGGTAATCCGCCCATCGCTTGGCAAAGCGGTGTCAGATTATCAAATTCGTCGGATTATAGAGTGCCACCACCAACCCCTAATAGTACGGAACTTTTTGAAAAGGAGAACTTTGTAATCCGGCCAAATATTCATCAATTTTCTTTTTGCTGTAGCATAACGCTGTCCTGTCTCTCAGCTTCCTGAGAAGCAAAAGTTCGTTGTATGATTACATCGTTCTCTTCGTTTATGCAACATTCTTTTCGGCCCATTGCATACTCACTTCAAATGCGTTGATCGTATTTTCTGCTACAACCTGTGGAATGCTTTCATCATCTCGTCTTGATTTATAATTAGAGTAGAAGCTTGGTTACTAATCGCAACAACAAAATTAGACTTTCTTCTTCATTCATACCAGATGTTCAAATTTTCGAAACTAATCTGCGTTTCGGTGGCGAGTTTCGGTGGTCAAATCTCTACGACTTCCGGAGTGACACTGAGTGCATCCATGACAATATATCTAATTGCTGATAAATTTCAGGAAAACCCAAATCTCTTATTTTGAACTCTTTTACTGTTTTTGCATTACATTTCCGTCTTTTTTGCTGCACTTAATTTGCATGTCAGATTACAAGGGGCGCCAGATTAGACGGGGTCGGATTACCGGGGCCGGATAAGAGTCAACTGTAGTTTGTTTCCAAAAGATAATATTCCCAAACGCGTAATTTGAATTAACTTATTGAAAGATGCAGAGATGTCAATACAAATGTATACCTATGTTTCATAGACTTTAGCAGAGCGTTTGACCTCGTGAACCACGACAAACTTGTTGAGGTGCAGGCGTATGGGGGTTGGAGGTGTAGAAGCTGCTTATCTTCGTATCATCTTAAACCTATATTGGAATCAAACTGCTAAAGTAAGAAACAATAAAGCAGACAGTATCAATTTAAAGAAAGGAGTAAGGCAAGGGTGCATTCTGTCACCTCTACTATTTAATGTATATTCGGAGGAAATATTTTAAAAAGCACTGGACGACGCAACAAATGGTGTTATTATTAACGCCGAATGTTTGAATAATCTGCGATACGCGATCATGAGCAACAGCGAAGAAGGATTGCAGCGGCTAATGAACCGAGTAGTTACCGTCTGCGAAGAATATGGCATGGAACTTAATATAAATAAACCTAAAACAATGGTTTTTATTTAACTAAAACTATCAGAAAAGGTAGGCAAAAAGGCAAATAAATTAATGAAAAAAGACTTTAAATTTACAGTTTTAGGTCGCTAAAAAGGCCATTACTTACTCAAAATTTTGTTTATAAATTTTAATTTTTGTTGGAATCTAGGTCAGTTCTTGGGTATTTGGAACAATGATTAATACTCTTAGTCTTTTTTACAAGGTTTCGTCCATTATTTTCGGACTTACTCAAAGAAGCTACAACATTAAGAAGCTACAACATTACATTATCTTCCACTTACCGAATTATTTCTATAAAATTAAATTCACCGTCATAAAATTCAAATTATTAAATTTTGAATTTTATGACAGTGATATTTAAATAAGTTATTTATTGTGAATATGTAATATTGTAGCTTCCTTGAAGAAGTCCGAAACTAAAGGACGAAACGTCGGAAAAAAGAGTAAGAGTATAAATCATTGTTTCAAATACCCAAGAACTGACCTAGATTTAAAGAAAAATGGAACGAGAACCTGAAAACATTATAAATTTTAATTTTCATTAATTGTTATCTGTGTAGCACACCATCAGTTTTTCTAAATTATCTTCCGTCAGCCGTTGACGACGGTCAGATAATATGGTCTTGTAGATGGAAAATGACCTCTCCACATCGCACGATGTTAGTGGTGCAAATTTATAATTTGGGATGTGTGATATGGTAAATTTTTCTGGCATTTCAGCATTTTCGCCAGCCAATAATTTTGAAATATTATTCAGAAAAGCATATCCAGTGTTTTTATTTATTAATTTTGTCAATTTTTTGTATGCTTTTCGACTCACTTGTCCTGGGGTTGACATGAGGGACTCCGTTACATTATTGATAATGCCAATTGTTTCCACCAAAGGTGAGGTATTTGTTTCAAGTAGCTTTATACCATCAACAAGAATTTTGAAATTACTCTTGATATAAATTAAATCGTTTTTGATGTTCGGTTTCGTAAAGTACATTTTTGCATCTTTTATAGCCCTAGCCGCATAAGAATCAAAATCTTGTATTAGCTTAAACTTTTGAAATTTGCTAGTAGGAATATTTTCAACAAATAGAGAATCAAGTCTTTACCTGTTTAATTGATTCAAAATTGTCGCAATAAAAGAAGGCAGCTTTCAGCCAAGTGCCCCGTCGTGTTATTATTGGCTCAGGAGGCAGCGGTAGGCCATGTAAATGGTCTCTATATACTTGAATTCTTAACGGAGATTTGAGAAATACCTTTTTTTTGTGCTGGCAATTAGTCCGTTTACGTTTTCATATTCGTTAGGTATTACTTCACATACCAAATGCAATGCGTGAGCTAAGCAAGTGACATGTATAAGATTTGGGTAAAAAATCTTCAAACTTACAGCAGATTTCACCATATATGCAGCTGCATCTGAATAATATAATTTAACTTTATCATGCTGGATACCATTTGGCCATAATAATGCTAAAAAAAATGTAGGTAACTACCTGTAGACAAAATTTAGACTCGTACCTACTTAAATTATCGTTAATAAAACGTGATATTGTAGCATGTTTGCTTTTTCTAAAATTTTGCAGGCCAATAAATGAGCTTTTGAAGGGCCTTCATCGGTTAGTTTTCCTACTATCAAATTTGCAACATATCGTCCCATGGCATCAGTTGTTTACGCATATGTATATATCATGGAGACCAATAGCAGTTCGTATGTTTTCAATAGACTAAAAATTTAAAATATTTATTATTTTTTTATATTAGGAGCAATTTTGTCTTTAAAGGTAATCTTTTAAGGCAACTTTAAAGGTACGTACAGTTAAAAAACACAGAATTGTCCCTAACAGATAATTTAATTTCATGAAAGTAGAAATCAAGATTTATGTAAGTATCCTATGATTTTGTTAAATTAATTTGCATACCTTGTCGTAACATTTAGACAAATAGTTTTTTCGTAGTGTAGATTCACTGGGTACATTCTTTTTGCAATATTTCTCCAAGAATCCCTTAAATTCAGTGATTTCCAATTTAAAAAAGGTATATTTGCGGCCACTAAAGCTGTACATAAATCTAAATAAAACTCATTTTTTACCTGCGTTTGCTCATTTAAAGTACCTTTGGGTTAATAGTGATTGCTTCAAATTTTTGCTTTTATTTTCTTTATGAAGCTATGTCTTTAAATGCTGCTCAACATGGCTACTCTTTTTAAATACCACCTACAATTTTACATTAACATAAGTAATGTTTCAGTTTGTGTTTAATGGTGAAAAATTGTAGAACTTACTATTTTACTGCAGGCGCTGCAAAATACACCGTCCCCATCCAATTTCAGTTCGGATATACCTGATATCCATTCTTTTACTTTTCTATTAAGGGGTGTCTTGTTTTGGAATTTTGATAAAAAAAAAAGTTCAAATTCACTCTTGATCAACTACAACACAAGACTACAAGGGCCAAACAAACAGCAGAAACAACTGATGTAAAGGCAATGACTACAGTGAGAAGGGAACTTTCAAATATTACGTTAGTTATTCACGATCTGTAGAAGGGCTGGGTTTTCAAGGATTGGCTGAGAAAATTAAGAGTGGAGGGAATAGTTGGTTCCGTAAGTTTCGTGGTATTTTAACAAAAGAAAGGAGATGATCAAACAAATCGGTCTGTGACACCGCTAAAAGAAAAAAAAAACAATTTCGCCTGGTGAAGGTAGGATGGCTTCTCAAAGACTGGTCAAAAATCTAATTTATGATAAATAGACCTAAATTGCATAAGAAAATGCCAAGAATACAAAATAGACACAGAAATAGGCAAATATAGGTAAAAAAAAACGAAAATAGGCAAAATACCTGGTAAAATAGGCGATAAAAAAAATAGTACAAAAAAGGCAAGAAAAGGCAAAATCAAATAGGGCTCTAATGATTCAGAATTTACTAAAACAAATTTGTGTATTATTAGAAAGTCGATGCCTGAAAAACTGACGATAGGTGTTTTGCCTAAAATCCGATCTCTAGTATCAGTAAAAACCCAGATGCTAACGCTGAAATAACGTAAACGGGAACACCCTGGAAAGAGTGAGGAAAATGACATAACTGGGCTGCGTGCTCAATGATAGCTGGGATCATTCGGTTGAGATAACGGCTAGAGTGGAAAAGGCAAGAGCAGTATTTAACAACATGCGTAATGTGCTGTGTAATCTCAGGCTCAACCTAAAAACCTGGTTCCGTGTTTTGAGGTGTTATGTTTTTAGCACACTGTTTTATGGTGTGGAAACGTGGACACTAACAGAAACAACGCAAAGGAGAGCGGAGGCCTTTGAAATATGGTGCTACCGCAGCGTGCAGAGAATTCCTTGGACAAGCCATACTACCAACATCGAGGTCGTAAACCGCATGGAGAAACAAAATAATGAATACTGTCAAACAGAGAAAAACCAGCTACTTTGGACACATAATGAGAAGCGACAAATACGGAGCGCTTCAACTCATAATTGAAGGAAAAAAAGATGGAAAAAGGGGGCCAGGCAGAAGAAAGAATTCATGTCTGAAAAACTTGCGTCGATGGACGAATATGACTTCAGTTGAATTGTTCCGAGCTGCAGTGGATAAAGTGAGATGAGCTAATGTGATCGCCAGCGTCCTGATAAGATAAGGCACATCGAGAAGAGAGGAATGAAAAAATCTATTCAAAATTCCCAACGCACTTTACAAAATTCTCAACTGGGTCTCGACTGCAGCAGTCCATCAGAAATCTCGATTGCCCTTCAACCGAATAACTTTAAATCTACGTCCCCGTTTGGGAATAGAGACGTCTCGAGTGCAGGGAAGACAGACGTAAAATATTTAGCGCCCGTAAAATATTTAATGCCCGTTTTAGACTATTTTATTGTCTCTGTAAGTGCGGCCAAAGTGGGAATAATCGGCGCGCCGGAATTCGCCGCCGATCGATGCGGGGAGACCGCTGAAAATTTTAACCGAGACGAGGGTGGAAATAAAACGTGGAAATATTTGTAATTTGGGTCATGAGAGGGAACGCAAAATGAAATAATGCACGACGTTGAAACTTGCACGACAAACGTTAAATTTGAAATGAATAATACGCAAACAATTTTGGATGTGAAATAGTAGATAGAAGACTACAAAATTAACGCTAGACTAGACTATACTAGATAAGCACATTTGGTAGCCAAAGTCTAGACAGACTTGTCTATATACCGGATTAGATCGATGAGATTAGGCACTAAAACGAAGACTAAACAAATTGGAATCGATTGAAATAACTAAACTATTTTTCGGTTCCTTTTAAGAGGTTTTCCTTGAAAAATCCTGATTTTCGACACTTTGCTTGAGCAATGCTCCGCAGTCTCTTAGCAGATGTTTCCTCTGCTGAGCTGCACAATCTGCAAGCGTCATCTTCCTCTAGGCCTAGAGTCTTGAGGTGTTTTCTAAGTCTGCAGTGTCCCGTCAGGACTCCTGCCAGAATTCTAAGCTTGTTCCTTTTTAGTTCTAGGCAAGATTTTGTTCTCTTCTGGATAAACGATCCCATCATTACTTTGGATTGTCTTAACCCTGGAAGTTCTCTCCAAGGTGTTCCAAGGTTCTTTTGTTCATCCATTGTTTTTTATTCTTTTTTGTTATTTCTTCATATAAACTTTTGTGGGTGGTGTTCATACTCCTGGTGGTGTTCATTCTTAATACAAAAAGGTTCGGACCTATAGAGGGATTACTAGATCCCTTATTTACTAGAGGCTCTTAGTAAACGGATTGGCTTCTTCGGTTCCCTCTATACCTGTGTGTCCTGGTAGCAGTAAGCCGATTGGTAGCAGTAAGCCGACAGCGTTGCTTTATTTCCTCTATCAGACTTGCTTATCTCTCCCACACAGTCCCATACCAGATTGGATCTGATGGTGTATGAACTATAAACCTTGATAGCTGCTTGACTCTCTGACAGGGTAGCAATTCGTTTAATGCAATAGTTCCAGTTGAGCTTAAATTGTGTACATCTTTCGGTTGCATGTACCTCTGCTTGGAAGATACCTGGGTAGATTCCCATGGATTCGAGGTCCAAACACTCCTGCATCTGTACCTTCCTTCGTCTTCGAACCATTTGTACACCACCTGATAGCACTTTGCTCAATATGGTATTGAATGGACTGTATTTAACGATAAATTTAGCGATTGTACATCAAATCAGGATGGTCCCATCACTTACCTCCAGGCTGCAGCCCGTCCCGCTAAGTGGAACATCCTTCCGTCGCCTATTTAAGGGAGGAAATAGTAAGAAATAATATGAGCAGGGAAATACAATGAAAGAAAACCCTTAAGTCAAATTGTTCCGGATGGGAGAAAAGCCCATGCTGCCTGAACCAATTAGTTAACCAAGTATTGACATCAAAATAACTAAAAAACGCAAGCACGGCCAACATGGCTGAGGTCAGACGTACGAAAATGTCGTGGACTCGCCGAACGCTCAAAGCACACTGTAGGATATCTCATATCGCGGCGTGAATTTTTTGCTTATTTAGCACGGTCTCGACCCAGGTCGGGGCACCTTTTTTTTATTATTGTGGTTTGGGGGAAGCTCTGCCAGCCTGTGTGTGTGGCTCACACCCACTAAACCCCTTCTTCCACTTGGCTTAGTTATGCGCTACCCCGGTATCGCTTGCGCATTCCATCAGGGTGGGCAGACCGGACGGTTATTACCGCCCTAGTTTTGAAAGAGTTTCTGGTCTTTTTTCTCTCTTCCTCTCATCTTCTGTTTTTTGTTGCATTATATTGTGGAGCATGCTCATAATCGCCACCCAGTTTTCTTCTGTTTCTAATAGCAGTTCGGCGACATTGTCTTTATGGGTCCACACGCTGATGCGGCTTCCCTCCTCAAATTATTTCATTTCATGCATTGGAAGATTGTGTGTTCTGGTGAATCCGTTTC
This sequence comes from Phosphuga atrata, assembly GCA_944588485.1. Taxonomy (NCBI): domain Eukaryota; kingdom Metazoa; phylum Arthropoda; class Insecta; order Coleoptera; family Silphidae; genus Phosphuga; species Phosphuga atrata. The sequence continues at coordinate 45,937,645 of OX155902.1, forward strand.
ATCGCAATACGAGCAGCTTTCATTTTCTTGTTTGCCTATTCTATGTAGGTACGTGCCAAAGACGCCGTGTCCGGATATTGCCTGCGTGGCGTAAAAGTCCACCTCGCCCCACTTCCTTTCGTGCCATTTTGCCACGTCGGGTATGAATGTTTTTGCCCAGCCTTCCATATCTTACCCATTGAGTCTACCACTTTTCGAGCGTCGAGCCCCTGATCTCCGTTTTGTGTTTAACTCCTTTGATGTACAGCTCTATTCTTTCCTCTACCTGTAGTCTGATTGGGGGTAGCGCGGCGATAGCAAATGCCGCCTCCGTTGCGATGGTTCTGTACCCGGAGATAATGCGCAGGGCCATGGTTCTATTTATCCTCTCCATCATATTATGGTATCTTTTGTATCTTAACGCTGTTGCCCATACCGGTGCTGCATACAGTATTATTGACCTAACTGCTGTGGTTAGGATCCTTCTCTTGTTTGCACTCGGTCCTCCCACGTTGGGGGTTATGCGCGTTAAGAGCATGAAGGCCTTTGCGCAGGTTTGGCGGATGTGCGTGGTCATTCTGAGGTCCTTATCTGGTATACCCTCATGTATTTGGCGGCTGGTTTACTGTCGATAATAGTGCCTTCTACTTGGACCTGCATATTTTCTATTTTTCTTCTTCCTGCCACGAGGACGATCTCTGTCTCTGCTGGAGCTATCTTGATCTCCATTTTCTTCAGCTGGTTTATAACTCTATTTGCTGCATACTGTGAGGCTTCCTCTAATAACGTTGGGGTCCTTGCCTTGATGACAATGGCGAGATCATCTGCGAAGGCTAGGTTTTTTTAGCTTGGCTTCAGCTCCTATGTCCAGACGTAATATCTCATCATAGTAGATATTCCACAGTGTCGGTCCCAGGACTGAACCCTGCGGAACCCCTCTTGTGACTTCGATTTTATCCCCCTGTGGGGTCACTTTGTATCTACCACTGAGATACTATTTTATTAGCTGTGTAAGATATGCGCTTACTTTGGCCTTTTCCAGTGCTTGTATTATTTTTTTCCACGGAGCCGAGTTAAATGCGTTTTCGATGTCTATAAGTATTACTACGCAGAATTCTCTGTTTTTGTATGCCTTTTTTGCTATGTTGTTAGGTGTTTCCATGACTTTCTTAATAGCATCTAGCGTGGATCTCCCTTTCGGAAGCCAAACTGGTTCTCATGTATCGCCTTTTTGTCTTCTAATTCGATTTCCAGCCGATTTTTACTAGGGCTTCTAGTAATTTTGCTCCTGAGTCTAAAAGGCATATTGGCCTGTATGCCACCGATTTGGTTGTATCTTTTCTCGGTTTCTCTATCAAGATTAATCGTGCGATTTTCCATTTAGCTGGGAACGTGCCAGATGTCAGGCATTTATTTATTACTGTGGCTAATCCACAGTGGGATTTATATCCAAATGTGGATACCGGGCAGGCGATTGCTACGTATTTCACGACCTCCGGTGGGATGTGGTCCATCCCTGGCGCCTTTTTTTCTTTCATTTTCTTGGCAATTGCTTCTATTTCTTCTTCTGTGGTTTTTGGTACGTTTTCCAGTTTATTGGTAGGCCAGATGATTTTTTCGCTCTCCGGGAATAGTTTTTTTTATTTGCTTTAGTGTGTCCTCTTTGGTAAGATTTGGTAAGGTCGGGGCACCTGTCGCCCTCCTTTGGATAGAGGCCGAAAACCAATTAGAACAACAAAAGTGGCCTTAACAGGTATGCTGAGGATTCTCTGCTAAAATGGGCTTACACATTGGGCTCTACATATTGCTGTGTAGTTTTTCTCCAAATGGTATTTGCATACCATTTCGTCTTTCGGTACTTCAAGGCAGGGGACTTTGGCAGCGAGGCTGTTCCGGTCTCTGCTGCCGATTATTTTACCTCAACCTATTCCTTGATGAACCATACAATCGCCGATCTGGCGGTTTCCTCTACGACAAGGTGCAAGAGGGTCAGACCTAGCAGCAGCTCCATTTCTGTTGTCAGGCATGATCCGATTTCCATGTTGATGCAGACACATGCCAGTATTTGAATAGTCTCAAGCTATTTCTTTATAGGGACAAGCTTGGTCTCTCACTATCTTGGTATACATCCATCGCAGGATTCCGGAGGTTGAGTGTGACAACCCCACGTTTTCTCTGCTAGATCACTGTATATCTGCAAGATTTCTGTACATTTTTAGAGCGCGTTTGGCTTTCCCTACCACTTCCTCATGCTTATTCAATAGGAGTTTGCTATCTACTGTTGTACCCAGATATTTTATCTCCTTGTATTCTACTGCTCTCCCATCTAACAATATGGACTATAGGCAGTTTAGTCTTCTCTTCCTAGTAAAGAGTATCCCCGTGGTTTGTAGATTGCAGATATTGTGGTGACGATTTGTACTGCGACCTTCATAGATCTATTGTACCCTCTTCCTCTAAACGTTGGTATACTTACCGTCCCCGTGGTTTTGTTCAAATTGAGTTTAAATCCCATCATCTATTAGTTGATGATGGGAACATCGTTAATCGTACAGAAAGGCCTCAACTTTGAGGCCTTTCTGTACGATTTAACAGTGCGTTCCCTTTGATTATTATGACTATGGCATCGGAGTAACCTTGACATTTAATGTCTAGTTCGTCCAGTCTAGCCAGTAATTCATCAACTACCAGGCTTCGCATCAGTGGTGATAACACACCTCCCTGTAGTCACCCTCAAGGAGATCCGGATGCGTGTGTCTTTTCTCACTATTGCCTCCGATCTTCTTGGTCTTATTAACATCATAATATTAGTCTTCATGTTATTAACAAGATAATCAATAAAACTTAGCTGATCTGAATTAATTTGACTTATATAAAAATCTACATGGGCGAAGCATCGGCCTATAGCTCGTTAAGTATACAATATTACACAGGGTATGGTATATAACAGGGGTGGACAAACTTTTGATCACTATGGGCGACCTGCTGCTTTAAATTGGAGGCGGTGGGCTACTACGACTAAATGATTGGACTGTATATAACAACGACAAATTTTTATTTTTACAATGTCTTTCTGGCCTGCTCCGTTGAAACGATCTTCCTGTCGCCAACTAATTTAAGGGAGGAAAAGGGATGGAATAAAAGACAAGAAGGATATAAGGCGGAGAACCCTTGGAACGCAGATTGTCTAGAATTGGCCAAATTCCCGAAAGTTAAAATCAACAGAAACGTACGTGGTTGCATGCCGGCCGAAGCGAGACGTGCAAACACTCTTAACACACTGATTCTTCTTCTTCTTCCTAGTGTTAGTCCCGCCTGGTGGCACGGTCCGCTGTGAGGATTCGTTGTCTCCATTTCTTTCGGTCTTGAGCCACATCTAGGTGTAGATGTGCAGTCTTCAGGTCATTATGGATCGTATCAACCCACCCCTGCCTTGGTCGGCCCTTGGGCCCCTTTCCCGTGACTTCCAGGATATATGCTGACTTAGCTATTTTGTCCTCTTCTGCACGCAGCACATGGCCAAACCAGCGTAGACGCATCTTCTGATGGATTGACGCCGCCTGTCCACCTGAGCATCCTTGTCTCCATGACGCTTAGCCCACGTCCCACCTCTTTTGTAGTGGGCCAACACTCAGTACCATAGAGTACGACTGGACGGATAACAGTGCGGCAGACCTTGGATTTAAGGTGGTCTTTCATCCGGCGGTGGCAGGAGATACCTGTCGTCGCACGCCATTTCAACCAAGACGCCTGTTTTTTTGCGTTGACCTCGTCAATGATTATTCCATTGTCAGAGACAGCAGATCTAAGATATTTGAATTTTGTTACACGAGGGAGATCTTCTCCATCAACGCTGATGGTCCCAACTTTCTGGGGATCTAAAATCATATACTCAGTCTTCCTTTTATTGAATCGCAGGCCATATTCAGCTAATCGGTCACTCCACATTTGTGTTTGGTGCTGGAGTAATAAACAGCAGAGGCGACAAGGCAGAGCCCTGGTGGACCCCTACCATGATGTTGAAATCATTGGTTGCTCCAGCAGCAGCTTGAACATAACTCGTCGGTTCTTTGTAGAGAAGCTGCACCTAGTTAACAAGAAATTCTTGACTTTCGTGCTCTCGGAGCGCCAAGCAGATTACATCTTGAGGCACCCGATCGAAAGCCTTCTCCAGGTCTGGAAAAGCGAGATGCAGTGGCTTATTCTTTTCACGATGCTTCTCGACTAGAAACCTAGCTGCGTAGAGTGCATCCGTTGTACCGCAGTTTTTCACAAACCCAGCTTGGTTCTTTGTGAGTTTTGCTATCTTGCTAAAACCTTTAGTCGAGTAAACCTAGTAAACCTTTTGTCGAGAATGCGTCCGAAGATCTTCATCGCGTGGCTCAGAAGTCTGATTTGGCGATAGTTTGAACACTCAGCAGGGCTTCTTTTCTGAAGATTGGGACAGTGATGCTCCGCTCCCAGTCTGTTGGTATCCGACCTTCTTTGAAGAACTGCGTTAACCATCTTGCTGCATCCTGCAATTTCATCTTAACACACTGATTAATCTATCTAAATCGCTGCGCGATTTTGGCAAATTCTTTGCGTGCGATCGACACCTGTCGGAGTAATTGATCGCGATATCAACCCTTATGAGTACCTCTTTTGATAGACCGCAACACCGATAAAAAAGGGCCCAAACAAACATCCTCTGTGTTATTTCGTCATAAGAAAGGTCATAGTACTTAGTAATAGTACTTAGTAATAGTGCTAATGCAAACATTAAGATTAAATCTAAAATGAATAAATAATACTAATACTACAAACTCTGTCGCACGGCTTTGGGAGCAGTGTACATATCAGAGAGCCGTGCGACTAGAAACAGCTACGCGGAGAACCAGTCGCCTACGGTCGACGCTTTGGCCACTCCTGGTATATAAGCTTAATACGATATAGTCAATACATTAAAGTCCACACTAACAACTTAAGATTTATTATATAAATATTAATAATAAAAATAAAAGTGACTTTTTTGTCCCAAGCAAATATCTCATGGGAATTAGAAAATATGTAAAAGCTTTCAACAATCGGAGCTTACATGTTCGAATATATGAATAAAATATTGATTCAATATAAGCTTTTGTGGTTACATCTTTTGTGTGTTCGTGAATTTGGAGATTCTTTCGAAGGCTTACAACGGCTTCCCATTTGCTCAACATCATTACCTAATTATAGTCGCGCTTTGAACACTCGGAAAATTATTGTAGTCGTGAAACAGGGAACACCGTTTCACCTGTTGAATTTGTTATACGTTTATAATGTCTTTTCTAGTTGCGTTTGTATAAACAGTTAGCTTATATATTATCGTTTAATTGCTGTCTGGGGCTGCAGTTGCGTCAAATATTCGCCTTTGGTAGGTTTGTGTGTACTTTAATAAATATCATTTGTGGTGACACGTCAACGGTGGCTTTCATGTTTCGAGCACAAACTGGACAAACAGCGAGCTCGCTCGAATTCCTTTGTATACATAGACCGTCTTCTGTGGTGCTATTTGACAAATTACCGCGTTGATACGAAGAATGCAGCGGGATAAATATGAAAGAACAAAATGACGAAATAGAAAAGGAACAGTCAGCAAGTCATTAATGGCACGTGCGTTGCCAAGATAAACATATCGTGCTTGCGGATGGAAACAAATCGGTCAATTAAGATGTTATAATTGGAAATTGAGAAATAATTGATTATTAATACGCAACCTATTTCATGCCCGAACTTTCCTAGCCTTCAAGGTTTATTTTAGTCCATCTAGCCTTGTCTGTCTGGTCCTGTTAATCATATTATATTTGCCCATTATTAACTCTAAATATAATTTAGTAAACAAGATTATTTACTATTGGTAAAACCATACTGCATTATAGATAATCATATAAACTTATTAAAGTCGGAACACAGCCTGAATACATAAATATATTCAACTTATAAAGCTACGTAAAGGTTGAATATATTAAAATTTATATGTTCAGACAGGGTTCTGACTTTAATGAATTTATAAACAAGATCAACTAATATGCAAAATTTGGTATCCTATGTATTAAGATCAACTATCAAGGTAATATTTAAAAGTACCAAGAGAAGAATAAATATAAACAATCTATTACTCTCCACTCGTAAACAAGTTGATTGACAAGTGGAGAGCAATAGATTGTAGAACAGTAGATTGACACGTATCTTAAGCTAACTGTAAATATTAGTAATCTATTAGTAAGTTTTCCATAGTCTATAATAGTAGGTATACAGGGTCCGCCAAAAGTATTGCACCAAGTTATGTTGAACTAATACGCGTGCGATTTAAGACATGATATCTTAAGGTTGCATACAGTATGCACCAGTTCATATTTTGACGATGTTTTTAATTTGTTAGTAACAATTGTTTCCGTGTAGTGGCGCCACATACGTTTTTTTTATATGACATCATGGGTCGTTTTTGGTATCATTGGAATTTTTTTGTGAACATGAGAGTCTATCAGAAATGTGGGGTCACTTAACAAAATTTTTAAGAAAAAAGTCAAATAAAGGGAAACATAAATATTGATTGAATGGAAATTTCTATTCATTATCATTATTATTTCTATTCATTCTAAATCAATAGAAACAATAATGTGATACACGTGACATCTTGTCAAGCTTAATACCGTTAGCACATCAAGTTTAAGAAATGAATTTAACAGAATAAGACAGGATAGAAATTCTGATAATCGTTGGTTATGGGGATCGTAAGAGAACTCACGCGGAAGCGCGTCATTTATATAATGACACTCATCCAAACATAATCCCTATCAGTCGGTTCACAGTGACTCGGTTCGAAGAAATCAAAAGTGTGAAATATCGTAGTTCCTCTTGTAGACCTAGGTCGGCAACTAATGTTGATAGAGTACTAAATATTTTGCTGGATATAACCTTTTTTTTGAAGGTTTAACATTTATTAAAACACAGCATACATAAATAAATATGGTGGTGGATAACAAATGTCGACCCTCTGCATCGCGCACATCTCGGAACCGCTCTTCGCATTTCTTCGGGATGGCGTTGTATAGACCTATATTTGTTCTGCTTCTGTTTCCTGCTGAGCCCTTTCGTCGCATACTTTCTGTGACATGATATTGTATATTATACTATCCATCACTAGCCACTGTTCTTCGGAATCGAGCATGTATTATACCATTGTTGCTGAATGGACCCTATTTTTAATTTTTTCGCGCTCCGCATGCCACCTGTTGCACTCAAAGATAGTATGGACAACCCCGTCCTCTTCTCCGCAGTATTCGGAGAGGCTGTCTGTTGCTTTGCCAATTCTATGGAGGTAATCCCTATAGCACCCTTGGCCACTAAGTACCTGGGTTACATAGTAGTTCACTTCGCCGTGTTTCCTCGTCGTCCAAATTTTCACATCCCTAATTAATTTTCTTGTCCATTGTCCGTTTGTTGTTGTGTCCCAGTTTTTTGCCATTCTTCGTATGATTTAGATTTTGCCGCATTTTTCTTTCAGTCCTTGTCCGTCTGTCACCGTTTCGTTGCGTCATGTATATGTTTAATCTCTCACGTGCCATTAATTCAATTGGAATAATTCCAGCGACTACTAAAGCCGCTTCTCTGGACACTGTTCGGTACGCGCTGCACACCCTCAATGCTAACTACCGCTGTACCGATGCCAGCTTATCTCTTAAGGTTTTTGTCTTCATTGCCTTTGCCCATATCGGGGCTCTATATAACATAGTAGAGTGGACAACCGAACACAGAAGCCTCCGCTTACTACTTATGGGTCCGTACATTTGGCATGAGTCTCTTTAGTGCTGAAGCCGTGTAGCATATTAGTAAAGCTTGCGACAATGCGCTAAATTGTCGCTTTACTAATATGCTGCTTGAAAGATATGCTTTTGTCGATTACAACGCCTAGGTACTTTAAATAAGCTTTTGGCGTGATTGTAGGGTTCCTTATTTCGAAAGAAATTGGCTTTTATATATTTATATTATATGCCTCTTTCCCGTCAGAAGTACAGCTTCCGTTTTCTCAGGGGCCAACTGCAGTTGCTTCCCTGCCATCCACTCATCTACTATTTTTATAGCTTCATTTGTTTCAGATTCTAATTACTTTTCCCTTTTCCCACCAACCACGAGCGCAAGGTCGTCCGCAAAACCGACAAACTCTACCCCTTCCGGAAGTTTAAGGCAAAGCACTCTATCATATACAATGTTCCACATTGTAGGGCCCATCACTGAGCCCTGTGGAACACCGCTGTAGATCTCGTTCTCCACTAATTTATTGTCTCCTACCATAATAATTTTCCTCTCAGACAGGTAGCTGCGTATCATACGTAGTAGGTATGGGGGGGAAACCTCGTGATGTCGTCTCGTCGAGAATGTTTTGCCAGCAAGCCGAATTAAATGCTTTGCGCACGTCAAGTGTTACCAGGGCACAGATTTTTCGGTTTCTACGTGTGCCAGCCCTAGCTTCCTCTGCAGTTTCAATGACCTTCTTAATGACGTCGGTAGTGGATTTTCCTTCTCTGAATCCATATTGCTTTTCAGAGAGAACAGTCCCAGTTCGAAGCGCTCTTTTGACCCGGTCTACTAGCAGTTGCTCAAGCAGTTTACCTGCGACGTCTAGTAGACATAGTGGCCTGTACGAAGAAACTTCATTAAGGGGCTTATCTCCTTTTCTAAGGAGGACTAGTTTAGCCTTTTTGCTTTGTGTTGGAAAGTTGCCTTCTTTTAGTTGTTTATTCATTACTCCAAGCACATACTCGGGAGCATCTCTGACAAAAAATTTTAGTACCTCTGGTGGAATTACGTCTGGTTCTGGGGCTCTCCCGCTATTCAGGCGCTCACAAGCTATTTTAAGTTCATCTTGTGTGAATGGTACTATCTCCATTACTAAAGGCTGCTTCCGTCTTGGTTCTTCATGGCTGAAGCACTAGTCGTTTTCTGGTAGCATTTCTTTTTGTTGGTAGCGTCGCATTACACACTCTAACGATCATATATATCATTTCCTCCGCTGTGTTTTCAGAAGCTTTTGCAACTTCAATTTCTAATTGACGGATTAGCTTATCCTCCTTCAAGGGTTTAGTTGGCCATCCCTTATATGTTGTTTGTAGGTTCACGCAGTTTTTACTTTGGCTCTGCAGGTTATAGAAGGTGTATCTATGATCACTAAGTGTTTCTCTCTCTGTCCAGTATTTGCCAGTTGTAAACCTAGTCAATAAGTTGATCCGTGGTAAGAGTGAGGTCTATGATAGACTTCGACTCTCTTCGTTCGAAGGTAGGAGTATCACCAGAATTTTGTATAAGTAAGTCCAGGTCAGCTAGCCTGTCCATGACCCGGTCACCTCTTGCATCCATTGCTGGACTTCCCCAGTAAGGAGATTTGGCGTTGAAGTCGCCTGCCATCAATGATGGTTTCTTTTGAGCTCTTATACTGTCTCTTATTTCAGTCAGTGATATTTCAAACTGTTGGAGGCTGCTGTTAGGAGAGAAATAACAGCTATACATTATATATATATATATATATATATATATATATATATATATATATATATATATATATATATATATATATATATATATATATATATATATATATGTATATATATATATATATATATATATATATATATATATATATATATATATTCAGGGTTTTAGGGTTGCAACCGCTCGTTACCTCTACGAGCTCTTGAAACTCATTTCATGTGGTGAGTTACTCCACGTTTTCCTGTCCTGTTCTTACTCTGTCCAGTCGCTTGTCTTTGCCTCCTCTGTTAATTTCCTCCACGGGGCTCGGTCTAAAAGCTTGCTCCTCCATGCCTCTATCTTTAGGTTCTTAATGTCCTCTAGTACCTGATCCTCCCATCTGCTTCTCAGATTTCAATTTAAATCACTGGTCTCCACATTGTTATCATCTTTATCACTCTGTTGTTTTCCATTAGATATATGTGGCCATACCAGCGGAGTCTTTGTACTTTTATCACCTTAACGATATCTTCTCCTTTTACGATGGTTTGTATTTCGGAGTTCACTAGTCTTCTGTGTTCCCCATCAGTGATTCTCTTTAATCCATATATTCTTCTAATGATATTTCTTTCGAAGATTCTTAGCTTTCCCTGTTCTACGTTTGTTAGGTTCATCGTCTCTGCCCCATAGGTCAATACCGGTCTAATTGCTGTTTTGTAAAGCTTCATTTTCGTATTTGTGCTTATACTCTTGCTTATTTGTAGTACGCTTTATATCTCACCTGCACTCTATGGTTTATCTCTATCCTTCGGTCATTTTCGTTGTTTATTATTATTCCTAGGTATTGGAAGTCGTCTACTATTTCGAACTCGAAATTTCCTATGTACACTTGTTTGTTAGTTGTGGTATTCTCTGTTTACCTCCATGAATTTGCTTTTTTCCTGATTTATTTTTAGGCCATATGAGTATAAGCTGTTCATTTGGTACAGCTTATGTTGTAGCAGAAAAGCCAGCATGGTTCCCCCCGAGGATTTCTTTCCTCTGATCGAAATGTCTGTTGATGTCTGTTTCTAGACCAATTTTAGCGTTAAAGTCTCCACATGTTATGCTGAAGTGGGTTCATTTTTCGTTTAGGGCTGCTGCTATAGCTTCATAGAATATGTCCACTTATTCGTCCGTGTGGGATGACGTTGGTGCGTAGGCCTGTATGATCTTTAAACTATATCTCTTACTAAGTTTCAGTACCAGGCAGGCTACCCTGGTGGAAAACCTCTTGACCTCTAGAATTTGACTTTGGAGGCGCCTGTTAATGAGAAAGCCAATTCCTCCCTCCGACCTGTTGTTCTCGCCAGCATAGTAGAAGGAGTGGACGGATTACAGTGTCATGAGATTTTCACCTCGTCTTCTGACTTCACTAAGTCCGAAAACGTCCCATTTGATATTTCGTGTTTCAATCTCTAACTCAGCCATACTATCTTCGGACAGAAGCGTTCTAGCGTTGTATGTAATAATATTAAGCTTTTTTTGCTTGCTGCTTTAATAGGTTTCGCTGCTTTAGTGGTAGGTTGTACTAACGATTTTTTGGCTCTCGCAGAATCCTCGAGGCAGACCCTTGTGGGGGTGTGAGATTTGTCATTGAATTATCTACCCACCTGGGGTTCACTTCCTCTTGTTTGAAAAATTGTCATAATTGGCATAAGGGGTTTTGGCCGGAATTCGTCACGCTATCCAGGCGGGTTGGAAAATAGGTACCTTAGCCGCTCCTAACATGGAGAAAAGACGCAGTCTGCAGCCGCCCATTCTGGATCAGACGCTGCGCGAGAATCTTCTTAGCTTCCCCTTCATCACTTCGAGACCTTACTAGCAAGGGTGGCCCCATCAGTAGCTGTGCTACCGACGGCATCGCTTCCTGGATGCAAGGTTACTGAGCCTTCTCATCAACGACAAGGTGTTGATTCCCCGAAGAGGGTATTTCTTATGGGGTCATCTTAAATCTTGAGTTTATCAGAACCGACCTGAAACCCTGAAAGACTTACGAAACATTCGTCAAGCTATTAGTGTGATTTTGACAGAAATGTGCCAGCGTGCAATGCGTTCATTGTTTCATCGATCTCAGCCATGCATCTAATCAATATAATTTTTATTACATCCATGCTTTCCATGCTTGTCTTTGGCCAGCATTGTGATATCATCTGCGTAGGCAACTACCTGTATCATTTTATTAATTAAAAACACACCTTTGCAAAAACACCCGCTAATTGCTGCATCCAATACTAGAATGAATAATGTCGTTGATAGCCCATCACCCTGTCGTGCGCCTCGATTGATTTCGACCGCATCGGTTGTGCCCTCCTGTGTCATTGTCTTTGCTTTTGAGTTCCTCATTGTCATTTCTGTTAGCCTCACAAGTTTTTCTGGGATATTTGTGTCTTTCGTGGCTTTTATTATATGATTACGCTTTAGGCTGTCAAATGCTTGTTTAAAGTCAATGAAACGTTATTTGTAGTCCTATGCCATGTTCGTTGCACTTTTCAGTTAACTGTTTCACTATGTGTACCGCGTCGATGGTCGATCTTCCCCTTCTGAAGCCGTGTTGGTAGTCTCTCATTTGTGTCTCTGTATATTTCATAAGTTTTTTGTTTATTAATGTGGTTAGGATCTTGTATACTGCGTACGCAGGTTGATTCTCCTATAATTTGAGCATACGTTAGGGTTCCCCTTCTTGTGTATTGGAACTATTGTCCTTTTTCCCCAGTCCGAAGGCATCCTTTCTTTTTCCCAAACTTGTGATAGTAGTTTGAATATTCTTGGTTTTAGTTTGTCCCCTCCATGTTTTACCAGCTCGTTGACAATACCATCGCTTCCCCCTGCTTTATTCCTTTTGAGCTATGCATCTCTGTTGCGGTTTTCCCTGGGTTTTTTTCTCTTACACTGTCACTTCCTGCATTTTCGTCGTCAGATAAGAGCTTCTTAAAATTGTTTCTTCATTCTAGGCCACTTATGTTTGTTGTCGTTCTTTTCATGTTTTGTTTCTTTATGAATTTGTATAGTTTTGTATTATTTTTATTATCCTTCTCGATTATGCTGATTACTCCCTCCAGCCATCTTATATTCTTTGTTTTTATTAATTTCTTGTAGTCCCTCCCGGTTCCTGTTCTTAACCATGTTATTCTCCCGGATTTCTTCTTCTGTAGCAATCCCTTACAGTCTTCGTCGAACCATACTTTCTCTTTTTCTATAGTATTTATTCCTAGGATTTTACCATCGGCTTCTTCCATGACTATTTTTATATTACTCCATTCTTCCTCAATATTTTCCTTTTCCGTCTTTTTGATATAAGATCTGTTACCTCCTCCTCATACTGCTTCATCTTTCTTATTATCCTTTCGGTATTTCATCTCTTCCTGTCTATATGCTTTTTCTTTCCTCCTACTATTCTAAGCTTTAGCTTCGCTATTACTAGCCTATGGTGTGACCCCACGTCTGCGCCGCTGAACGATCGCACGTCTTGTACCATTTTTTGCCTTCTCTTGGCAATTAGAATATGGTCTATCTGATTTCCTGTATTTCTGCCTGGGAGTAGCCATGTTACTTTCTGTTGTCTTTTATGTTTGTATTTTGTGTTTTATTGTCCTTTAATTTGTGGAATTTGGGCTGACTATGTACATATCCATTTCAGTTGCTAAATTTCCCAATCTTGTTCCATTATTAATTGTTTCGTCATGAATTATTTCTTTTCCAGCGGTTCCCTTCCAGTGACCTTCTTTCCCCACTTTTGCATTGAAATCGCCCAGAAGAATGAGCGTGTCGCGTTTTGGGGTCGCCTCGCATATATGTTCTAGTTGGTCATTGAACTCGTCCTTATCCTGATCGTAAGTTAGGCGCGTATGCATTTATGACCGTTATGTTGGCTATTTCATTTTTTAGTCTTATATGCGATATCCTTCCGTTTAAACTCTTGAATTCAAAATGTTTTTTTATCAGTTTTTTGCTTATCATAAAGTCCGTTCCCATTTAACCTTGCTTGTCCTTGCCTCCATATAGTAGTGTGTACTCGTCTTTATCGATCCTGCCTTCTCCCTTCCATCTTAATTCCTGCATGGCCAGTAATTCTAGTTTATATTCTTTAATTTCTCTCGCCACTTCCTACATTTTTCCTATAACTAGCATTGTTTTTATGTTCCAAGTTATTATTCTTATTACTGACTTCTTCTCCTATTTAGAGTTTTTCTCATTTCCGTTGCATGGTGGTTGTATTCGTCTTCCATCTCCTTACCCTCTCTTAGTAGTTTTTTCTAATCGTTTTCGAGATTTTCCTCAATTGCTGGCTGGTGTCCTGGTGTTTCCGGGGATCTTTCGCTCACCGTGCGTTTCTTCTCCCAGTGACATTCATTAGTTCCCACGGCTTCTTGACCATATGCTACCCCATTTACGATCAGTTTATTGTATCTGGGCACGGCTCTATGTCCTTGTTGTTTCGCCAACTTCAGGTGGGGGAGCAGGCGTTTTCATTCCTCTAGCACTTTTTTCGTGTAGTCGTCGTTATTGCCGATGTCGGATCCTTTTAGCTTGTTGGTCCGTTCATATGTTTCCACTTTCTTATTCCATGATTATAGCTTAATGCGGATTGGTCTGTTGCTGTTTGGCTTAAAAGCTCCTAGTTTTGTGATTTCCTAAATGTCCTCGTCTGGATTAATTTTTACTCCAATGTTCTTTGGTATTTTTACCACCTTCTTTTTTACCTCTGTCTGTTCTTCCTGCTCTTTGTCAGGTATACCGTGTTCTATGATGTTATTTCTCCTTATCTCCCTTTTAACTTCTTCCAATATTTCTTCTTGATCCTTGATTATCTTTCCTAAATCTTGGTTTTCCTTCTTCAGCTCGGAATTTGCCTCAAGGCTATTATCTAACTTCTGTTCGACCACAGTTAGTTTTGTGGTTATTTGCGCAAACATTCTGTTTATTTGTTCCATATATTCTTTTTTCCTATCTAATGGTTTCGTTGTTGTTGGATGGGCAAAGCCCATTTAGTTCAGGAATAATCTGAAGGTGACTTTGACCGCAGGGTTGAATTTTCAGAAATAATGTCTCAACTAATAAAAGATAACGATAATTTTATGAAGAACATTATGTCAGATGAAGCCACGTTCCAATTGATTGGTTGTGTAAATAGACGCAATTGTAGATACTGGCATCAAGTACATCCACAAGTAAAAATTGAAGTTCATTCACAATATCCGCAAAAGATAAATGTGTGGTCTGGGATATTAGATGGTATTATAATCGGTCCTTTCATTATAGATGCAACACTAACATCTGAAAGGTACCTGAGGATGTGACGAACAAAAATCATTCCTCGAATAAAATAAATTGTTGAAATTATCTCATCCAACCAGATGTCTGGTTTCAGCAAGATGGTGCACCCACACATTTTGGTAGGAAAGTACGCGAGTATTTAAATGTAACTTTTCGTAGAACAGTGCTTCCCAAACTGTTCGATATCGCGGCTCCCCTGCAACTCCTAATGCCCTCCTAACCCCCTGCCCCCTTTTTTTTATTCAATAATTTTGCTTTGGGTAAACATATATATTCTATAATTAAATACACTATTATTAGTAAATGAAGAAAATTAATTATTAATTATAAAATGAAAAATAGTATAAAAAGTTCAGACAAGTAACCAGTACTAATACATTAATATTTGACAATACAGCTCAAAAAATTTCACTAGCATCTTTAGTAATGTCTCTCGCATTTTTAAGAAGTCAAATTTTGTGAAAAGTGAAATAAGAAGCATAAATATGTGGAAGCAAAAATAAATAATAATTAGAATTAATTACATTATTGTTAATAAATTTAATGTGATGGATCTGTTTGAATATTTTTGCACAACAAATTTAGATCTGGCGATATATTTGAAATTAATATTCTAAGATTATGCTTGTTCTTAATCTATGATATATGCTTGTTCTTAATTAATAACATAGTTGAAAATGCCGATTCGCAGAGATACGTTGTTGCAAACGGAACCAGAATATTTAATGCTGAGCCAGTTAATGAGGGATATTCGTTTTGCCGCTTTATCCAGAATTCTGAAAAATCGCTTCCAGAAAATTCCAATGCGAGTATTGTATCTGATCTCAAGTCAATTAATTCCTCTTGTAATTTCCAGCGACGATGATCAGATTGTAAATTATTACTAAATGGTGTTATTATCCAGTCATGTTCTTTAATTTGATTTAAATTCGGAAATACTTTTCAAAGAAGTTAATTGATTCTGTTAAATGATTTACGATATTTGTTTTAAGTTTCTTTTGACAACGACTTGTTATTTCCTTCAAGAAATTCATGCAAATAAATAAACATGCTCGTGCTTCCTTGTCCAAAGCTCTTGGTCCATATGAACAATTTGTTTTGAAAGGTTTGTAGCTTATTGTTAAGAATCAGTGAATTAGTACTTTTTCCCTGAAGAGAAAGATTCAGTTCATGAACCTTTTCGAAAAAAATCTGCTAAATACGAAATTAGATACATTGACCTATCATCGCAAAAAAGGGCAGCTAAATCTGGTTTCTTTTCTAGGAGAAAAATCCTAATCTCGTCATTATTCGTTGTAATTTCAATATTTTAAGGGAGTTACTAATTTTAATTGAAGTATGTGTATATTTGACACTTATTTAAGGAAGATATATTTGTTCATACTGTGTACTTGTACATACTGTGTTATGTTCGCGGCTCTTCGCGGCCCCCTTGCGGGTAGGCCCCGGCCCCTTAGGGGTAAGCGGCCCACCACTTTGGTAAGCACTGTCCTAGAAGATGGATTGGACGAAGAGGATATATTGAGTGACCCCCACGCTCCCCCGACCTAACACCGTTATAATATTTCTTTTGGGGACATGTAAAGGGCGTTGTGTACGTAAATATGTTGATAACATTAGAGAACTTGGAAGCAAGGATACGTAACGAAATAGCCCGCATTCCTCGTGTATGGTTGCGAAATGCTTTTAACAGTTTTATTACCCAAATTAACTATTGACAGGAAGTAAATTGAGAACAATTTGAACATCTTCTCTAATTCATCTTGCATATTTTATTTGTTGTAATGTAGACCGTAGAATGAAAACAATATTTATTATTAAATTCATTTGATTTATTTTTAAAAAATTTTGTTATGTGATCCCACATATTTTATAGACTCTCCTATTCACAAAAAAATTATGTATCCAATGATACCAAAAAAACGACTCATTATGCCATTAAAAAAAACGTATGTGGTGCCACCACTCGGTAACAATTGTTACTAACAAATTAAAAATATCGTCAAAATATGCACTAGTGGATACTGCATGCCACCATAAAATATCTTGCCTTAAATCGCACTTGTATTAATTCTACATCGCTTGTTGCAATGCTTTTGACGGAGCCTGTATAATACTGCAACAATTAAACTAAATTCTGTGTAGGCATCCGCATTAATATATATCTATATATATATATATATATATATATATATATATATATATATATATATATATATATATATATATATATATATATATAATATAATATAATTGAATGAAAATTAGATAATTATAGATAATTACATAGTAGATTGACAAGTAGATTATGCAATATTAACATATTAGTAATCTATATTTGTTACACAAAACATGTAATTGTTACAGAGATAAATTAAGACAGAATCCGCAAATATAATTTTTTTATAGTCTAGAACAGGGGTCACCAAATGGCGGACCGCGGTCCGGATCCGCACCGCTGACCTATTTTGGGCGGACCTTAAGTAAACAGTAACTTGTATTACTGAGTACGTAACTTAATAAAATGTATCCCGCGCTTTGTCTTTGCTTCGGTTTATTCGACAAATTCGTTCATTCGTCTAATTTTGTCTCTCTAGACTCGTCTATCTAGACTTGTCTTTCTATTCTTGCCTCTCTGTTATTGTCTGTCTTGTCTGTCTAGCTTTGTCTGTCAAGTTTATTCCGCCTAGTCTTGTCTGTTTAGTATTGTCAGTCTAGTCTTGTCTGTCTAGTCTTGTCTGCCTAATCTTGTATCTCTTGTTTTGTCTGTCTAGTATTATCTGTGTAGTCTTGTCTGTCGTATCTTGTCTGTTTAGTCTTTTCTGTCGAGTCTTGTCTGTTTAGTCTTGTCTGTCTAGTCTTGTCTGGCATCATCCTCATACAGGATGCAATGTTTCTCACTTATATTCAGGGTTACTACAGAAGAAATAGACACTTTTAATGTTTTATTAATTCAAAGCTATTGACGTTATTATTAATTCTTTTAAACTATTTTATACAGCGGTTCTTACAGTTTTCTAAGTGAACTCATAGGTTCTCAATGTGGGCTCTTCCTGTCACACGGCACACAACAAGTCTAGTTCAGTGTTTTCCAAAGAATGGTACGCGTACCCCAAGGGGTATGCGAATGGTTTGAAAGGGGTACGAAACGATGTTCCAAAATTTTCATTTTTTGGTGTGCCAAAGTTTATATAAGAAGAAAAATAACAATATTTACATTTCAATAAAAATAGCGCATCAAACATTACTTTTCATAAAGTGTTTGAATCCTTGAATTAGCTGTAAATCGGCAAACAATTCCTCTTCGTCATCTTTGATAATGAATTAACCCGCCGTTTGTGACGTGTATGTCTCTAAGACCGGGTGGTTCGAAAAAGTCGAATAACTAATCCGTCATCGAATTGAGTAGTGATTTTGTGTACCTTCCTCATTTCGAGTCCGCCACCGTTGGTACACCCCGCGTCGGCGACACGGACAACTGTTATCTGATGACTACGTAGCACAAATATTATCGGACAGTGAAGCTGGAAGTGATAGCGAATCGGAAAATCCACCTCCAGATCAAATACAAAATTCGGTCAACGAATAGGATTTCGCAACAACTCCTTGTTTTATTAGAGAATGAACAAATCTACAAAAATGAAGTAAAGAACCCCATCGATGCACCATCAATACCCACAGTGCTTATCAGTAGAATATTCCTTTTTGCATTTGAGACGTATGAAACCGAAACCAATTTTGTCGGTAAAACCAAACATACTAGACTTCACATTTCGACCACGCAATACATTTAGGTCAGGAAGTATTTAATTTGGCCGGTTTGGAAGTTGCAATATTATAACTCAGTTACCAGAACTAGGACTTTTGGAATTTGGAGGCACTTCTTTGACGACACCATAATAGATGTTATTGTCACATGTACAAATCAATACATTGATACAAACATAAATATAACAGAGAAACACATGCTCGATGGACTAAGTCAATGCTTTATAAAAAAAGCATTGCAAAGATAATTAGGACAAAATTGCAAAGATAATTAGACCTTACCTACTTTTGGGACAAAAAAAGGGAAGGCTTTCGTGGAAGATAAGCATTTAGACAATACATTCTAAATAAACCAAATCCTTTTGGTATCAAAATTCAAGCTCCCTGTAATGCTAACATGTTTTACATATTTAGAATGAAAATTTATCTTGGAAAGTAGCCAAATGAAGGTCCATACAATCTTGACAATTCTAGCCGACAATTCTTTCACTTATTTCAATTGAAGCATTCCTACAGAAACGGTCTAACAACAGTTGGAGCAACCAGGAAGAATAAGAAATAAATACTTCCTGACCTCTATTGCGTGGTCGAAATGTGAAGTATGTCGAAATGTGTAAATGTAAAGCCAAGTATGTTTGGTTTTAGCGACAACATTGGTTTCGGTTGCACACGTCCCAAAAGCAAAAACGAATATTCTGTTGCTGTCGGTGTTATGAATGTGGGTGGCAGAAAGAAAAACAAGATATACTTGCTACCATTGCAAGAAATATTTATGTCTACAGCATGTAGTACCAACATGTAGTAGCTGCATGGCCCTTGAAAAAGACTAATTTTTGAGGGGATTGTTGTGTGTATATTTATTTGTTGGAAAGAGTTCATTCAAAAGTGCTTATGTGTAAAGATATAAACGTTATGTTTTGAATGATGTATCTTTGTTTTATTGTTAAAAAACATGTATTTTTAATATTTGACCTAATAAAATTAGGATAGAGTATTGCTTATTAGGAAAATCTTAAGTTGAAAAACCCGGTGCCTAGGACCGGCGTCACCAAAGATGTAAGTCAAGTTCACGTCACAATTGACGGGTTAATACAACACAACCAAAAGAATTTACTAACTGCTCACGATAAAATGATTGCAGATTGTTTTTACTTATAGAAAAATAAGCCGAAACTGTCTTAAAGTGAACTCATAAAGAATAACATTTTTTCTAAAATGTGTAATAATTTTTATTCAGTTTTACCTTAAAAAGTCACGTTTAATTACTTAGATGCGGATCAATAAAACAGTAACATTCACTACTTAAATAAAAATTTTATTTCGCTAGTGAAATAAAAGCATCCATAGCCACACATTAAAGTAATTCACTTGTGGGTTCCGTATACACAACCCTAAATGTTGACTTCGCTGCTTTTTTAAAAACCAACCACAAAACTTATTACACTTTTTTTGTATAAATTTTTGTAAAATAACAATTCTTGGATAAATTAAATAAATGTATCTTGATTTCCGCAATAGTAATCCGCAATTGCGAAACTATTTACCAATAATTCTTAGGATGTATCCGCTTATGATAAATAAAGCACAAATTAATTTAACACGATATTCTAAACAAAATTTTGACGCACGAATCTTTCGCAACGCAATTTCATCGTTGTCACGACAACAATACAAAAAATGGGCCTACGACATTCTTCTCTTAAAAAAAAAACTGAAAATTGAAGCAAAATTAAAGAAAAGTTTGTATAGCGAAATAAAATTAAGCTTTAACTCTCGAATTTAAATTTCCTTAAACCATAATTTTATCCGTTTGTATAATAAATCAATCAAATCAATCTGGGTATCTCTAATATACAGTATTACTTAAAAAGACGGGTACAGTTTTTATTTTTAATAATATATCTCAGAAATTTTCTACTAAGGGGTACGAAGTGTCAAAAAATATTTGAAAGGGGTTCACGTGAATCGAAAGTTTGGGAAACACTGGACTAGTTCATTCCAAAAATGGTGTAACAAATCTGCATTGACACTTTCCAAAGCTCTTGTCATGCGTTGTTTTCACTCATCTAAATCATTAGAAAGCGGAGGGACGTAAACCAGACCTCTCACAAATCCCCATAGAAAAAAATTGCAAGGTGTAATATCGGGGCTCCTTGGCGGCCGCCGTACGAGAACGCGGTTGTTGCTTTGTCGGCTGTTGCACGGTCTGTCAATCGCTGTGGAAGTGTTTCGTCCAGATAATTTCTAACGACACGGTGCCAGTGAGCAGGCGCTCCATCTTGTTGGAAGATATAGTTCCTACCGTCCTCATACAGTTGAGGCATCAACCAATTGATCAACATTTTATCCCGTTACTGTGTTTTCTTCAAAAAATAAAGGACCATACACCTTTATGCGATATACATAATACATAATATAACACTTTTAGAGGTTCAGTCCCCCATATTCGGACGTTGTGTTTATTCACCTTTGGTGGAACGTTGTGGAACGTTGACTTGCCACTGGAAATTATCCGGTCGCAAAACTCATCTTCTTCATTACGTTGCAGCATTTCATTGTAGAAATCTTTACGTTTAAGCTTGTCATCTTCACGTAGATGCTGTACCAACTGCAATCTCTAAGGCCTCAATTTTAGTCGTTTACGTAAAATTTTCCACACTGTTGGATCCGGAAATTGTAGTTCCAAACTTGCACGTGTTGTTGACTTTTGTGGACTTCGTTGGTAAACAGCACGTACACGTTCCACTGTTTCTTCTGACACACGAGGTCTTTCCGGACTTTTGCCTTCACATAAACACCCTGTCGTTTCAAATTTATTGTACAAATCGTAGATCGACTGTATAATAGGTGGTGATTTTCCGTGATTAACGTGTTTGAAAATGTCATGGGACAACAGTTACGGAGTTCGTTTTGGAAAATTCAAGCACGCAATATGCTTTCTCAGTAAAGTTTGCAGCCATCGTAGCTATTATGCTTGCACAGTACTACCAACTGTACTATTGAAACTTCTACAGTTCCCCAACCTGGTAACGCAAAATGCATGTCAATATTACAAATAACATTTGTTTTATAAAGTGCCATGTGTGTGTCTATTTCTTTTATAGTAACCATTCATTTGATAATATGGGCTGTATAGATTGCGAATAGTGTCGGGGCGAGTAGTCTCCCATGTGGAACACCAATATCGGTACTTTGTGTTAAATTGGAGAGGCGATTACTGTGATTCAGTTTGAATTTTACAAGCTGTTTTCTGTCTTGGAGAAGCGACTTGAACCACCACAGGAAAGAATAGTACCTCGTAAGTAAAGAGGAACGTGAGGCCAGGAGAAGGAGAACTAACATAACATATGCAAACCTAACATATGCGAAGTTGCAAGAATCATTGTTCAAAGGCAATTGTATCTTTGCTTCAGGCTCACCAACCCAAGTCATCTAATTAATAAAAACAAGATAACAGAAAAGCTTAAATGGTTATCTTAGACAGGTTAATCCAATCAAAATTTCCTGAAAGAACAATAAAACAAAGTTTACGGTTATTAATAACCGGTTATTTTTTTCAAACTCTTTTCTACTTTACTTAGCTAACATAACCGAGTATCTAGAAAGCAGCAAGAATCTATGAAAACTAAATTAGGAAGTTCCGTTTAAATTTACTTACTATTACTCATATTATGTTTTTAATTACTCTTGCCTCTAATATCACACTACAACAGTTGGTTTATGACTAGGGAGTGCGAAATGCAGTGGAAGGCCTTTAACAGATCACAAGAATGCTAACTGGATATTTGCCTTTATCGAATTCATGCAGCACTTTTGAACAGAATGCAGTAATTGCTAGAGACGGTGGTGGCCTTTTAGTTAAGGTGTCAGACTTCGGAGCCACAAATCCCGGGTTCAAATCCTGGACATTGTGAAAAATAAGCCACCGTTCTCCTGAAGATGGCTCTGGCAAAGTCATCGCAGTAAAAATCTGCCTCGAAACCCCCCGATTAGTGTCTCGTCATCCACGTTAAAAACTGTAAGGGCGCCCCTACACTTGTGTCTACTAAGATCAAGACACCAAGCCAAGTGTAGGCTGTAAGAGGAGGCCAAGACCCGTCCTAGGCTGTAGCGCCATGGGTTTTTTTTTTTTTGCAGTAATTGCTGTAGAAGTTGATTTTTCTTTCCTGAAGCCGTGTTGTTATTTTGATACTGTGTTTATTTTCTTTCTTTCTAGGCATTTATTGTTCTTTATAAATATAATACACGGTTTATATGATCCTGAAAAGCATGTAGGACAAATGAAAATGATAAGGGAAGAAGGAGGTGTAGTACCTTACACGTGGGTTGAAAGTGAGGACAACAGCCACTGGAAAAAAGTAGGCGATGTATTGGGTGCTAATGATAAAGCGAACGAAGGAAAGACGATGTACGAAGAAATGACTTATGATTTTGTGTTCGCTGTAGATGTGGAGGATGGAAAACCTCTCTTGAAATTGCCCTATAATCGCGGGAAAGATGTGTACTCTGCGGAAAATAATTTTTTGTCCAAGAATAATTTACCATCTATCTATTTAGAACAAGTGGTCGAATTTATTTTCAAAAGTAGCCAAGAATCAACCCCAATGCAGTTCGATAATAACTATGCAGCTCCAACTACGGGAGCTTCGCGCTATACACCAGCTAACAATCAATCGGAAGTTGCGAATACTGGAAGGAATTTGGATCCACTTACAGGTGGAAGTAGTTGTAAATAGTGTGTAGCACCTTGTGAGGATATCTAAGCTATGGATGATTTGTTCGGACTTCTGCAGTGACCTGATGATAAACTGTTTCCTGTAATAGATGTTATTAGATTGGCTGTGAGGGATGAGGAGAATAATAATCTTATAGCTCTGTATAATAATAATCTACTCAACTGTGACCCACCCACCGAAGACTTCAAGTATAAACAAACCATACTAAACCCGGACTCGCTGCCCCCTTCATTGGAAAAAGTTGGCCAGATAACTCAACTTCTTAAGAATAATTAGGCAGCTGGCGAGGACTCTATCGTTGCTGAACTGTGGAAAGGTGCATGAAACAATGCCGTGTGCAAGCTAAACGAGATCATCCAAGACATCTGGAAAACAGAGAAATTACCACCAGATTAGAAATCTGCTCTGATCCATCCACTTCACAAAAACGGAGATTTTACTGATCTAAATAACTACCGTGGAATTTCTCTCGTCCCGGTAACACACAAGATTCTCTCGAAGGCGTTACAAACAAAGGCAGAAAATCAGCTGGATAGTCAATTGGGAGAATATCAGGGGGGCTTCAGGAAGACCCGATCCTGCGTTGAACAGATCTTCAATCTTAAAACTGTACTTGCATACTCCAAGAGGAGAAACCGCAAGGTGGTCGTCACCTTTGTTGATTTTAAAAAGGCCTACGATTCCATTGATAGAGAAATGCTTAACAAAGTACTCCAGGAACTAGGGCTAGACAACAAAACCCGCGGACTCATCCTAGAAACTTTGACCAATACACATTGCAAGGTTAAATTTAGAGGTGAGATTTCAGAAAGCTTTGAAATAAAAACTGGAGTAAGACAAGGAGATGGACTTTCCCCACTTCTCTTCAACTGTGTCCTTGAAAAGGTTATGAGAGAATGGCGCAAGGAACTGATCAATTTGGGTGCTCACAATGGTATCTACCTGAGACGTAAGAACGATGGACTGGGTGTAAATTGCCTGGCCTTTGCAAATGACATGGCACTGTTTGCTAATTCTCTTGAGATGTGGGTAAATTGCCTCAGAAAACAGGCTGCCAAAGTGGGTCTTAAATTCTTCGCCAACATTAGAGACGCAAACAGAGAGATGTTACTAGAGCAGGGAAACATCAAGAGGACTCATAAAAGTATCTCGGCGAATGGATTGAACCCAACTTATCAGAAAGAGCATCATTATCCAAGGGAGTCAACACGTTAGAACTACCCTATCGACTGACTAAGAACGCAAGAAGAAATGCCTGTCACGCAACCTGAAACTTAAGCACTACACATCAGTCTTACAATGCTGCCATGGAGTGTCTTTCCTTGAACCAAAGAGGTCTGCTAGAGAAATTGGAAATCAGAGAGAGGAAGAACTTCTGGAAGATCCTAGGCCCGGCAAAGGAATATGGGGAATTCCGAAGGCGGCATAACTCTACGAATATATTGAGATGCTCTCTGACTGTGGAAGGAAATAAAGGGTAGCTTTCTATGGCCACGTTGCAAGACTGCCAAACCGACTAACCAACCGTCTGTTCACCTTCTGGCGAAACAAGAAGGTTCGTATCACTTGGTTGACAGAAACCAATAAGGATATTAAAGAACTGGGAATAACAGATCTCCAAAACAGACAGTCTGTGAGACGCGCCCTGAAGGAAGTCCGTGGATTTCATTTTCAAAAAACCCAGAAGGAAATATACCCCCTGGACAGAAGAGGAGAAAGGAGTTACACAGGCAGAAGATGCGACAATACTGAGCAAAGATCAAAACCCAACAGTTGACCAAGCGTGGTCCAAAGTAGGCCCTTTCGAAACAAGAAGAAGAAGAAGAATCTTTTAGCTCTGAAGGACAACGGAGCAGTTCTAAGTAAATTAAAAACTTGTATTGGGAAGTACCAAATAATGTTGTTGGATTTAGAGCTTTTTGCAATTTCTTTTTGCATCCGAGTTGAGAGGAACTTATCTATATGAACCGCATGGAGCTACTAGAAATTGTAACTTCATTAACTACAAATAATAAGAATATACAAATTGGCTTAGCAACATTATTGTTGAATTTAAGTATATTAACATTAAAACGAAAAGATGAAGTGGGTGTGATATTATTGGGAAGTGTTTTACCTGATATTATGTTGAACGTAAGTGATAAAGAAGCGCAATTTCGAGATTTGGTAGCTTTAGGGACTTTAGTAATGATCAACTATGCTGTCTTGAAGCAGGAATTGAAAGCGAAGGTGAAGGAAAACTGATTTTTCTTGAAAAAACTGCAAGAACTCTGTATTTTATACGGAACAGATCTCGAGATGAAGAGGATGAAATGTGCATCTCAGGTTCAAGATGTATTATACCACTAATATAACAAATTCTTTATATAAGAATAAAATAATTGGAGTTAATTGAATACAATAGATATAAAATATACATTTTGTCTAAAAAATAATGAACAAAAAGACTCGTTTAGGCATTATAAGATTATAATGTCCTAGTCTTCCACGAGCCCAGAGTAATTGAAAAAAGAAGTCCTTTTGTTTGTGTTCCATTCGTATAATATCAGTTTAAGCTTTTGGTGAGATATACTTAGTGAACAAATTTGCATATTTTCCAGCTTTGAATTTCTTAGAAATCAAGAAAAGCGTTTATGTAGTTGATAGAGCTGATTAGCATATTGGGTTTACTTTCTTTAGCATCATTTGAAACGGTTTAATTCCCGCTAGCAGTAGAGTGTCATTTAGACCGTTGATTTTTTTTGATATTTGATATGTGAAAGAGGATTTAAAGAGCTAATTTGGTTTCTATATATCTATATAGGGAAGTAACTTACTGAAATGAATATTTGTAACATTTTGTTGTGAAATCAAAGACTGTTACATAATAATAAATACGTAGTCATAAACTAGTTTCACAATAGTTGGTTACACTTATTTTTAAAATCAAATATATTTTACATGTATTAAATATACTATCTAACCTAGATATTCTAAGCTATTCATTATTATATATTATATAATACAAAACTTGCATTAAACAAACTAAACTATCTAATCTATGTAGTTTCAGCTATTCAGTGTTCATGATCGATCACTCGCGGATATAAACTTCGTTAAATATGATCCATTTAATATATACATATATATATATATATTATATATCAACCTTACATAATAACTTGAAATTAGTTTCCTAACAACAAGATATCATCAATATATATTTAGCCAGAAGTCTGAATGTGTTATCAGTGTCAATTTATGCGAATGACGTTATCATCGAGCATCGAATATAAGTAATCAGCACCTATTTGTGTTCGATATTTGCAATACGCCGAGATAAACTTCCATTGCTTCCCGTCTACAACTCTTACATTTACACTGCAACTACATATTTTCCGCGGCATTTCCCTTCTCGAGCAAAGCAATAACGCTTACATCAAACACACTTTGTCTCACAAATATAACGAGTTCCATTAAGAACAAATCGCATATTATATTTCTTGTATTTGCTGGGAGGACGGGTCTCCGTTTAGGATACTCTGTTGTCGTTGCGGATCAATTTAATGAGGTGTAATGTGTGAGATTTACGAGAGCGAATTAAGAGCAACGAAGCTGCAGTGGGTGGTAATAACAGTAATATCAATCTTGTCCAATTTACAGCGCAATTCAGATTAGGGTTCGCCGGATAAAAATATATTATTAAATTTGATTTGATATCTCGCAAGGGAATTATATATTGGACTTGAAGGCATTATGTAATCAATTGTATTATTGAAAACTTGAACAAACTTGCACACAACTCATTGATTAAATCTGTAGGTTTTATTTAAAAATATTTAAATTTTAATTTTTGGGTTTTCTCGGTATTTTGTTGCACATTTTGTAATTGAGCGATTACATTGCTCGAGTGCTCGATCTGGCAAATTCAACGAATAAATTCAGCGAGCTTACTAGCTACAAGTTCGCGAGTTCATCGATTACTTTGAGCAAGTTTACTAGTTTCTAGCTACCGAATTGGTCGATTACTTAGAGCGAGTTGTGTTGTATGTCTCGTCTTGTATGTCTAGTCTTGTCTGTCTAGTCTTGTCCATCTAGTCTTGTCTGCCTAGTCAAATTCAAATTCAAAAATATTTATTTCATTATCTAAGCAAGTATAGTAAGTAAATTTAGTACATTACAAATACATTCTAAATGAAATGTGTCGTTGGTAGGAATAGGAAATATAACTCAATTTGTATTACACCTTCAAGAAGAACTCTTGTACTTCGTATGGTTCAATGTTATTTAGGAGTTGGAATAGCTGTATCCTGAAACTTTTGATATTATTAATTTGTTTGATTTCTCGCGGCAGATCATTGAATAGTTTCATGCTAATATACGGGGGATTTCTTTCGGTCATCGTAAGAGCATGCCTGGGTAGCTGATACATCTCTTTGTTGTATCTTGTTAGCCGTTCCGTGGGTTTAACAAAATCTATGAAAAGGTGCTTGTGTTTCTTGAGGAACAAAACGTTCTCATAAATAAATGTAGCTGTAGTTGTTAAAATGTTCGCTTTACGAAAATGACCTCTGCAGAATTCACGGTAGTTCAAATTTAAGAGTATTCGCAGTGCTTGTTTTTGTATCTTGAAGACACACTTGTAGTATGTACTATTTCCTCAGAACATAATCCCAAATCTAAGGAGGCTGTGGAAGATGGCAAAATACACCATCCTTAGGACGTCGGTCTCAAAATAATGTTGAAGAGGGACCTCATTGCGAATACCGCCTTGTTCAGTTTCTTTCTCACAAAGTTGGTATATGTAGCCCAGTCCAGGAATTGGTCTATATGAAGTCCGAGGAGCGTTATTGAATCACCTACTGGCACATACGCGCTCACTATTGTTATTTCTTCAGGGTATAGCGACATATTCCGCTTCGTTTTGAAGATTATTGTTTGAGTTTTTTCTTTGTTTAGTTTATTAGTAGTCTATTAGTCTATTAGTATCAAACCACATTTTTTATCAACTCAGCAGCCCTTTTTTCGTTGGTGCTGATATCGTTGATTGTACTATTTAACAACAATAAGGATGTATCGTCCGCATAATTGATCTTAATGTGAGGTTGGTTAATGGGGTCATGTCTTGCCTCTCTAGTCTTGTGTGTTTAGTCTTGTCTGCCTAGTCTTTTCGATCTAGTCTTGTCTGTTTAGTTTTGTCTGTATAGTCTTGTCTGTCTAGTCTCGTGTGACTAGTCCTGTCTGTCTAGTCTTGGCTGTCTTGTCTTTTCTATCTAGCCTTGTCTGTCTAGTCTTGCCTGTCTAGTCCTGCCTGTCCAGTCTTGTCTGCCTAGTGTTGTTTGTCTAGTCTTGTCTGTCTAGTCTTCTCTGTCTGGTTTTGCCGGTCTAGTGTTGTGTGTCTAGTCTTCTCTGCCTAGTCTTGTTCTCCAGTCTTTTCTGTCTAGTCTTCTCTGTCTAGTCCTACCTGTTTAATAATAACTGTCTAGCTTTGTCAGTCTAGTCTTGTCTATATAGTCTCATTTGTCTAGTCTTGTCTGTCCAGCTTTGTCTGTCTAGTCGTCTCTATCTAGTCTTGTCTGTCTAGGTTTGTCTGTCTAGTCGTGTCTGTTTCTTCTTTCCTGTCGAGTCTTGTCTCTCTAGTCTTGTCTGTCTAGTTTTGTCTGTCTAGTCTTGTCTGTCTAGTCAAATCAAATCAAATCAAATCAAAATCAATTTTATTTCTCTAAAGATGTAAATGTTACATATGAGACAAGTCAAGATAGAATATACATAAAACAAGCATAAAAAATAAGATTAATAAAAAAAAAAAAAAAACAATTAAAGAGAAACTATAATATACTATCAAAAAAATCATTAACGCTGTAGAAACAGTTGTCGATTAGGAACAATTTTAGACTGCTTCTGAACGATATATAGTTTGATTTATTTTTAATATCTCTAGGTATACGATTGAAGATCTGGATGCCGATACGATTGGGTGCTCCTTTTGAAATGGTTAGGTTGCTTTTCACAGTTCTAAGATTCTGGCAATTTCTAGTTTTGTACCCATGACTATCCTCGTTAGTGCTCATTGTATGTCGGTTTTTGTATATATGGCAAGCGGCTTCCCAGATATATATACAAGGAACGGTAAGAATTTTAAACTTTTTGAAGTAGGGCTTGCAGGAAATGGTACTTTTGAGTCCGGCTAGTGATCTGAGCAGCCTTTTTTGAGCAAGAAATACTCCATGTGATGCAGTCGATATTCCCCACACCAAAATGCCATAAGACAAAACGGAGTGGATTTCGGCATAATAAACTTTGAGAAGATTTTTTTCTCCCACAGTTTGACGCACTTGACGTAGCAAATATGCCTTGCTGTGCAGTTGTTTGATTATCTTCTCAGTTGTTGCGTTCCATTTCATGTTCTCCTCTAAGTAGATACCTAAAAATTTCACTTTCTTCTCTCTTTCAATTTTGCAGTCTCCAATTTCAAGTAGAATATCATTTGAGGGCATCCTTCTACTACACTGAAACACTACGTAACTAGTTTTAGCGATGTTAAGGTATAAGTTGTTAGCGCAGAACCATTTGAAGAGTTTTTGTAGAATTGTGTTTGTTTGTATAGTAGTTTGTGCCAAGGATCGCTCCGAAATTATCAGACTTGCGTCATCAGCGTATAATGTGCAGTATTTTTGACCAATAAACTTTATCATATCTGCTGTATACAGAGAAAATAGCACAGGTGCTAAAATACTCCCTTGAGGGACACCCACGTTAACAACGCTAGCCTTTGACAATCCTATCTTCTCAGTTGAAATAATTTTGACGTACTGTTTCCTGTCGGCCAAATACGACCTGAACCAATTGCCTGTTTTACCTCTAAATCCATAAGAGTCCAATTTCTGCAATAGTCTTGTCTGTCTAGTCTTGTCTGTCTAGTCTTGTCTGTCTAGTCTTGTCTGTCTAGTCTTGTCTGTCTAGTCTTGTCTGTCTAGTCTTGTCTATCTAGTCTTGTCTGTCTAGTCTTGTCTGTCTAGTCTTGTCTGTCTAGTCTTGTCTGTCTAGTCTTGTCTGTCTAGTATTGTCTGTCTAGTCTTGTCTGCCTAGTCTTGTCTGTCTAGTCTTGTCTGTCTAGTCTTGTTTGTCTAGTCTTGTCTGTCTAGTCTTGTCTGTCTAGTCTTGTCTGTCTAGTCTTGTCTCTCTAGTCTTGTCTGTATAGTCTTGTCTGTCTAGTCTTGTCTGTCTAGTCTTGTCTGTCTAGTCTTGTCTGTCTTGTCTTGTCTGTCTAGTCTTGTCTGTCTAGTCTTGTCTGTCTAGTCTTGTCTGTCTAGTCTTGTCTGTCTAGTCTTGTCTGTCTAGTCTTGTCTGTCTAGTCTTGTCTGTCTAGTCTTGTCTGTGTAGTCTTGTCTGTGTAGTCTTGTCTGTCTAGTCTTGTCTGTCTAGTCTTGTCTGTCTAGTCTTGTCTGTCTAGTCTTGTCTGTCTAGTCTTGTCTGTCTAGTCTTGTCTGTCTAGTCTTGTCTGTCTAGTCTTGTCTGTCTAGTCTTGTCTGTCTAGTCTTGTCTGTCTAGTCTTGTCTCTCTAGTCTTGTCTGTCTAGTCTTGTCTGTCTAGTCTTGTCTGTCTAGTCTTGTCTGTCTAGTCTTGTCTGTCTAGTCTTGTCTGTCTAGTCTTGTCTGTCTAGTCTTGTCTGTCTAGTCTTGTCTGACTAGTCTTGTCTGTCTAGTCTTGTCTGTCTAGTCTTGTCTGTCTAGTCTTGTCTGTCTAGTCTTGTCTGTCTAGTCTTGTCTGTCTAGTCTTGTCTGTCTAGTCTTGTCTGTCTAGTCTTGTCTGTCTAGTCTTGTCTGTCTAGTCTTGTCTGTCTAGTCTTGTCTGTCTAGTCTTGTCTGTCTAGTCTTGTCTGTCTAGTCTTGTCTGTCTAGTCTTGTCTGTCTAGTCTTGTCTGTCTAGTCTTGTCTGTCTAGTCTTGTCTGTCTAGTCTTGTCTGTCTAGTCTTGTCTGTCTAGTCTTGTCTGTCTAGTCTTGTCTGTCTAGTCTTGTCTGTCTAGTCTTGTCTGTCTAGTCTTGTCTGTCTAGTCTTGTCTGTCTAGTCTTGTCTGTCTAGTCTTGTCTGTCTAGTCTTGTCTGTCTAGTCTTGTCTGTCTAGTCTTGTCTGTCTAGTCTTGTCTGTCTAGTCTTGTCTGTCTAGTCTTGTCTGTCTAGTCTTGTCTGTCTAGTCTTGTCTGTCTAGTCTTGTCTGTCTAGTCTTGTCTGTCTAGTCTTGTCTCTCTAGTCTTGTCTCTCTAGTCTTGTCTCTCTAGTCTTGTCTGTCTAGTCTTGTCTGTCTAGTCTTGTCTGTCTAGTCTTGTCTGTCTAGTCTTGTCTGTCTAGTCTTGTCTGTCTAGTCTTGTCTGTCTAGTCTAGTCTTGTCTTGTCTAGTCTTGTCTGTCTAGTCTTGTCTAGTCTTGTCTGTCTAGTCTTGTCTGTCTAGTCTTGTCTGTCTAGTCTTGTCTGTCTAGTCTTGTCTGTCTAGTCTTGTCTGTCTAGTCTTGTCTGTCTAGTCTTGTCTGTCTAGTCTTGTCTGTCTAGTCTTGTCTGTCTAGACTTGTCTGTCTAGTCTTGTCTGTCTAGTCTTGTCTGTCTAGTCTTGTCTGTCTAGTCTTGTCTGTCTAGTCTTGTCTGTCTAGTCTTGTCTGTCTAGTCTTGTCTGTCTAGTCTTGTCTGTCTAGTCTTGTCTGTCTAGTCTTGTCTGTCTAGTCTTGTCTGTCTAGTCTTGTCTGTCTAGTCTTGTCTGTCTAGTCTTGTCTGTCTAGTCTTGTCTGTCTAGTCTTGTCTGTCTAGTCTTGTCTGTCTAGTCTTGTCTGTCTAGTCTTGTCTGTCTAGTCTTGTCTGTCTAGTCTTGTCTGTCTAGTCTTGTCTGTCTAGTCTTGTCTGTCTAGTCTTGTCTGTCTAGTCTTGTCTGTCTAGTCTTGTCTGTCTAGTCTTGTCTGTCTAGTCTTGTCTGTCTAGTCTTGTCTGTCTAGTCTTGTCTGTCTAGTCTTGTCTGTCTAGTCTTGTCTGTCTAGTCTTGTCTGTCTAGTCTTGTCTGTCTAGTCTTGTCTGTCTAGTCTTGTCTGTCTAGTCTTGTCTGTCTAGTCTTGTCTGTCTAGTCTTGTCTGTCTAGTCTTGTCTGTCTAGTCTTGTCTGTCTAGTCTTGTCTGTCTAGTCTTGTCTGTCTAGTCTTGTCTGTCTAGTCTTGTCTGTCTAGTCTTGTCTGTCTAGTCTTGTCTGTCTAGTCTTGTCTGTCTAGTCTTGTCTGTCTAGTCTTGTCTGTCTAGTCTTGTCTGTCTAGTCTTGTCTGTCTAGTCTTGTCTGTCTAGTCTTGTCTGTCTAGTCTTGTCTGTCTAGTCTTGTCTGTCTAGTCTTGTCTGTCTAGTCTTGTCTGTCTAGTCTTGTCTGTCTAGTCTTGTCTGTCTAGTCTTGTCTGTCTAGTCTTGTCTGTCTAGTCTTGTCTGTCTAGTCTTGTCTGTCTAGTCTTGTCTGTCTAGTCTTGTCTGTCTAGTCTTGTCTGTCTAGTCTTGTCTGTCTAGTCTTGTCTGTCTAGTCTTGTCTGTCTAGTCTTGTCTGTCTAGTCTTGTCTATCTAGTCTTGTCTGTCTAGTCTTGTCTGTCTAGTCTTGTCTGTCTAGACTTGTCTGTCTAGTCTTGTCTGTCTAGTCTTGTCTGTCTAGTCTTGTCTGTCTAGTCTTGTCTGTTTAGTCTTGTCTGTCTAGTCTTGTCTGTCTAGTCTTGTCTGTCTAGTCTTGTCTGTCTAGTCTTGTCTGTCTAGTCTTGTCTGTCTAGTCTTGTCTGTCTAGTCTTGTCTGTCTAGTCTTGTCTGTCTAGTCTTGTCTGTCTAGTCTTGTCTGTCTAGTCTTGTCTGTCTAGTCTTGTCTGTCTAGTCTTGTCTGTCTAGTCTTGTCTGTCTAGTCTTGTCTGTCTAGTCTTGTCTTTTTTTTTTTTTTTTTTTTTTTTTTTTTTTTTTTTAGAGAGGAGGGGGAATGCATTGTTGCACACCGGATATTCAAACCCGTGTAGTGTGGGGCTCTCTGATCGAGTTCTTCGTGACCAGCATACCCACTAAACCCCCTCCTCTGTCTCTACACTACACTCCACCCGGAACTGCGTGAGCATTACTTCAGGTGGGTGGTGGTGTTTGTACCAATTGTTTCCTTGTGTCTAGTCTTGTCTGTCTAATCTTGTCTGTCTAGTCTTGTCTGTCTAGTCTTGTCTGTCTAGTCTTGTCTGTCTAGTCTTGTCTGTCTAGTCTTGTCTGTCTAGTCTTGTCTCTCTAGTCTTGTCTGTCTAGTCTTGTCTGTCTAGTCTTGTCTGTCTAGTCTTGTCTGTCTAGTCTTGTCTGTCTAGTCTTGTCTGTTTAGTCTTGTCTGTCTAGTCTTGTCTGTCTAGTCTTGTCTGTCTAGTCTTGTCTGTCTAGTCTTGTCTGTCTAGTCTTGTCTGTCTAGTCTTGTCTGTCTAGTCTTGTCTGTCTAGTCTTGTCTGTCTAGTCTTGTCTGTCTAGTCTTGTCTGTCTAGTCTTGTCTGTCT
Source organism: Phosphuga atrata (assembly GCA_944588485.1). Classification (NCBI taxonomy): domain Eukaryota; kingdom Metazoa; phylum Arthropoda; class Insecta; order Coleoptera; family Silphidae; genus Phosphuga; species Phosphuga atrata. Next base: position 45,971,429 of record OX155902.1, read on the forward strand.
AGTCTTGTCTGTCTAGTCTTGTCTGTCTAGTCTTGTCTGTCTAGTCTTGTCTGTCTAGTCTTGTCTGTCTAGTCTTGTCTGTCTAGTCTTGTCTGTCTAGTCTTGTCTGTCTAGTCTTGTCTGTCTAGTCTTGTCTGTCTAGTCTTGTCTGTCTAGTCTTGTCTGTCTAGTCTTGTCTGTCTAGTCTTGTCTGTCTAGTCTTGTCTGTCTAGTCTTGTCTGTCTAGTCTTGTCTGTCTAGTCTTGTCTGTCTAGTCTTGTCTGTCTAGTCTTGTCTGTCTAGTCTTGTCTGTCTAGTCTTGTCTGTCTAGTCTTGTCTGTCTAGTCTTGTCTGTCTAGTCTTGTCTGTCTAGTCTTGTCTGTCTAGTCTTGTCTGTCTAGTCTTGTCTGTCTAGTCTTGTCTGTCTAGTCTTGTCTGTCTAGTCTTGTCTGTCTAGTCTTGTCTGTCTAGTCTTGTCTGTCTAGTCTTGTCTGTCTAGTCTTGTCTGTCTAGTCTTGTCTGTCTAGTCTTGTCTGTCTAGTCTTGTCTGTCTAGTCTTGTCTGTCTAGTCTTGTCTGTCTAGTCTTGTCTGTCTAGTCTTGTCTGTCTAGTCTTGTCTGTCTAGTCTTGTCTGTCTAGTCTTGTCTGTCTAGTCTTGTCTGTCTAGTCTTGTCTGTCTAGTCTTGTCTGTCTAGTCTTGTCTGTCTAGTCTTGTCTGTCTAGTCTTGTCTGTCTAGTCTTGTCTGTCTAGTCTTGTCTGTCTAGTCTTGTCTGTCTAGTCTTGTCTGTCTAGTCTTGTCTGTCTAGTCTTGTCTGTCTAGTCTTGTCTGTCTAGTCTTGTCTGTCTAGTCTTGTCTGTCTAGTCTTGTCTGTCTAGTCTTGTCTGTCTAGTCTTGTCTGTCTAGTCTTGTCTGTCTAGTCTTGTCTGTCTAGTCTTGTCTGTCTAGTCTTGTCTGTCTAGTCTTGTCTGTCTAGTCTTGTCTGTCTAGTCTTGTCTGTCTAGTCTTGTCTGTCTAGTCTTGTCTGTCTAGTCTTGTCTGTCTAGTCTTGTCTGTCTAGTCTTGTCTGTCTAGTCTTGTCTGTCTAGTCTTGTCTGTCTAGTCTTGTCTGTCTAGTCTTGTCTGTCTAGTCTTGTCTGTCTAGTCTTGTCTGTCTAGTCTTGTCTGTCTAGTCTTGTCTGTCTAGTCTTGTCTGTCTAGTCTTGTCTGTCTAGTCTTGTCTGTCTAGTCTTGTCTGTCTAGTCTTGTCTGTCTAGTCTTGTCTGTCTAGTCTTGTCTGTCTAGTCTTGTCTGTCTAGTCTTGTCTGTCTAGTCTTGTCTGTCTAGTCTTGTCTGTCTAGTCTTGTCTGTCTAGTCTTGTCTGTCTAGTCTTGTCTGTCTAGTCTTGTCTGTCTAGTCTTGTCTGTCTAGTCTTGTCTGTCTAGTCTTGTCTGTCTAGTCTTGTCTGTCTAGTCTTGTCTGTCTAGTCTTGTCTGTCTAGTCTTGTCTGTCTAGTCTTGTCTGTCTAGTCTTGTCTGTCTAGTCTTGTCTGTCTAGTCTTGTCTGTCTAGTCTTGTCTGTCTAGTCTTGTCTGTCTAGTCTTGTCTGTCTAGTCTTGTCTGTCTAGTCTTGTCTGTCTAGTCTTGTCTGTCTAGTCTTGTCTGTCTAGTCTTGTCTGTCTAGTCTTGTCTGTCTAGTCTTGTCTGTCTAGTCTTGTCTGTCTAGTCTTGTCTGTCTAGTCTTGTCTGTCTAGTCTTGTCTGTCTAGTCTTGTCTGTCTAGTCTTGTCTGTCTAGTCTTGTCTGTCTAGTCTTGTCTGTCTAGTCTTGTCTGTCTAGTCTTGTCTGTCTAGTCTTGTCTGTCTAGTCTTGTCTGTCTAGTCTTGTCTGTCTAGTCTTGTCTGTCTAGTCTTGTCTGTCTAGTCTTGTCTGTCTAGTCTTGTCTGTCTAGTCTTGTCTGTCTAGTCTTGTCTGTCTAGTCTTGTCTGTCTAGTCTTGTCTGTCTAGTCTTGTCTGTCTAGTCTTGTCTGTCTAGTCTTGTCTGTCTAGTCTTGTCTGTCTAGTCTTGTCTGTCTAGTCTTGTCTGTCTAGTCTTGTCTGTCTAGTCTTGTCTGTCTAGTCTTGTCTGTCTAGTCTTGTCTGTCTAGTCTTGTCTGTCTAGTCTTGTCTGTCTAGTCTTGTCTGTCTAGTCTTGTCTGTCTAGTCTTGTCTGTCTAGTCTTGTCTGTCTAGTCTTGTCTGTCTAGTCTTGTCTGTCTAGTCTTGTCTGTCTAGTCTTGTCTGTCTAGTCTTGTCTGTCTAGTCTTGTCTGTCTAGTCTTGTCTGTCTAGTCTTGTCTGTCTAGTCTTGTCTGTCTAGTCTTGTCTGTCTAGTCTTGTCTGTCTAGTCTTGTCTGTCTAGTCTTGTCTGTCTAGTCTTGTCTGTCTAGTCTTGTCTGTCTAGTCTTGTCTGTCTAGTCTTGTCTGTCTAGTCTTGTCTGTCTAGTCTTGTCTGTCTAGTCTTGTCTGTCTAGTCTTGTCTGTCTAGTCTTGTCTGTCTAGTCTTGTCTGTCTAGTCTTGTCTGTCTAGTCTTGTCTGTCTAGTCTTGTCTGTCTAGTCTTGTCTGTCTAGTCTTGTCTGTCTAGTCTTGTCTGTCTAGTCTGTTCTGTCTAGTCTCGTCTGTCTAGTCTTGTCTGTCTAGTCTTGTCTGTCTAGTCTTGCCTGTCTAGTCTTGTCTATCTAGTCTTGTCTGTCTAGTCTTGTCTGTCTAGTCTTGTCTGTCTAGTCTTGTCTGTCTAGTCTTGTCTGTCTAGTCTTGTCTGTCTAGTCTTGTCTGTCCTGTCTTGTCTGTCTAGTCTTGTCTGTCCTGTCTGTCCTGTCTTGTCTGTCTAGTCTTGTCTGTCTAGTCTTGTCTGTCCAGTCTTGTATGTCTAGTCTTGTCTGTCTAGTCTTGTCTGTCTTGTCTTGTCTGTCTAGTCTTGTATGTCTAGTCTTGTCTGTCTAGTCTTGTATGTCTAGTCTTGTATGTCTAGTCTTGTCTGTCTAGTCTTGTCTGTCTAGTCTTGTCCGTCTAGTCTTTTCTGTCTAGTCTTTTCTGTGTAGTCTTGTCTGTCTAGTCTTGTCTGTCTAGTCTTGTCTGTCCAGTCTTGTATGTCTAGTCTTGTCTGTCTAGTCTTGTCTGTCTAGTCTTGTCTGTCTAGTCTTGTCTGTCTAGTCTTGTCTGTCTAGTCTTGTCTGTCTAGTCTTGTCTGTCTAGTCTTGTCTGTCTAGTCTTGTCTGTCTAGTCTTGTCTGTCTAGTCTTGTCTGTCTAGTCTTGTCTGTCTAGTCTTGTCTGTCTAGTCTTGTCTGTCTAGTCTTGTCTGTCTAGTCTTGTCTGTCTAGTCTTGTCTGTCTAGTTTTGTATGTCTAGTCTTGTCTGTCTAGTCTTGTCTCTCTAGTCTTGTCTGTCTAGTCTTGTATGTCTAGTCTTGTCTGTCTAGTCTTGTCTGTCTAGTCTTGTCTGTCCAGTCTTGTATGTCTAGTCTTGTCTGTCTAGTCTTGTCTGTCTAGCCTTGTCTGTCTAGTCTTGTCTGTCTTGTCTTGTCTCTCTAGTCTTGTCTGTCTAGTCTTGTCTGTCTAGTCTTGTATGTCTAGTCTTGTATGTCTAGTCTTGTCTGTCTAGTCTTGTCTGTCTAGTCTTGTCCGTCTAGTCTTTTGTGTCTAGTCTTGTCTGTCTAGTCTTGTCTGTCTAGTTTTGTCTGTCTAGTCTTGTCGTGGAGTTGGAAGAAAGCGACAGTCGTGGCTCAGAAATATACGGGACTGGACCGGCAAAAGAAGGGCTGGTGAACTCTTTCGCTTGGCGGAGGACCGTACAGCTTTTGCCATGGTGATCGCCAACGTCAGGGAGACCGGACAAGGCACATGAGAGAAGAAGTCTTGTCTGTCTAGTCTTGTCTGTCTAGTCTTGTCTGTTTAGTCTTGTCTGTCTAGTCTTGTCTGTCTAGTTTTGTCTGTCTAGTTTTGTCTGTCTAGTCTTGTCTGTCTAGTCTTGTCTGTCTAGTCTTGTCTGTCTAGTCTTGTCTGTCTAGTCTTGTCTGTCTAGTCTTGTCTGTCTAGTCTTGTCAGTCTAGTCTTGTCTGTCTAGTCTTGTCTGTCTAGTCTTGTCTGTCTAGTCTTGTCTGTCTAGTCTTGTCTGTCTAGTCTTGTCTGTCTAGTCTTGTCTCTCTAGTATTGTCTGTGTAGTCTTGTCAGTCTAGTCTTGTCTGCTAGTCTTGTTTGTTTAGTCTTGTCTGTCAAATTAGTGACTTGTCTTGTCTCAAACGAAACATAAAGCGAATAGCTCTCTCTTGTAACTTGAAGATATATTCAAGTTGGAGAAGGTTGGACTGTCCCCAGAACAGTAAGCCATATCTAGTAGATGAGATTCGAACAAAGCCAAATAAGAAGATCTGGCTGTTTGGAAATTTAGCTCCCTGGAAATAGGCCTAATTGCAAAGGAAGCAGAAGACAGCTTCTTGGTTAAGAGTTTCACATGCGAGCACCATTTGCGTGATTTGTTGATGATGAGGCCCAGAAATCTAACAGAGTCAACAGAATTAATGACATTGTTGTCAAGTGTAAGAGGCGTGAGTGTACCTTTATAAAATAGAACTACAGTATTCTTGGTACTTAATTCAAGACAATTAGAATCGTACCATGACTTAATACAAGCACGGTCATTAGATATAGTAAAGTGGAGAAGCGGCAGGTTAGGTTTGGACCATGTGATACTACTATCATCGGCAAAGAGACAAATTTTTCCGCTGATATTTAGATTCATTATATCGTTGATAAATACTAGAAAGAGTATTGGACCTAGAACGGAACCTTGAGGGGCACCAACATCCACTGCTCTGCAGGAGGAATTGTAGTTATTTAACCTGACTCACTTTCTTCTATTCCCAAGATAGGATTTGAAATATTCCTGCACAGTACCCCGAATTCCAACAATGTTCAAAATTTTTTAGTAAAATTTCATGGTTCACACACTCGAAGGCAACGTCACAAAAAACTGTTGCTGTGAAAAGCTTGTTGTTAAGATTGTGGTAGATATCACTAAGGACGGAGAAATGGCATCAATCATACTTTTACTTGATAAGAACCCGAACTGATTTGTTTGGTCAAGAAAGCCATTAAGCGTACATTGACAAGCCTCTCTATCATCTTTGATAGAGCAGGTATTAAGGCGATTGGCCTGTAGTTGCAGCAAGTGTCCTTATCACCACTTTTATGTAGAGGGATAATGATTGTTGTCTTGAGGCACTGGGGTAAAATACCCTTCTCGAAAGATTGGTTGATTAGAGAGGACAGGGCGTTCATTGCTTAAAGAGGAAGGTTTTTATTGAAATACTTTAAGCGGTAGACCATCAACGCTGCATGAAGACTTACTTTTTATAGCTGTAATGGCTTGCGACAGTTCCAGGTTGTCAACAGGACTTAAAAAGTAGCTGCTTGAATTCGAATTTGAGGCAGAGAAGAAGGAAAGACCGTCGCAATTTTAAGATATATTAGTTGATATATTTTTGGTCACATTTACGAAATAGTTGTTCAAATCATTTGGATCGGGATAAATTTGGTTAGGTGAACGAGACTTATTTTTCAAATCATTAACTATTGACCAAGTTTCGTTAGCGACATTATCAGTAGTTGAGAGGAAAATTTGAAAATAACCTTTTTAGCCAATTTAATGATTTTTAAGTGTAAAGTTCGGTAATGAGAGATGTACTTAAGGACTTTCGGATTGACCGTGAACTGTTTAATGTACATCAAGGATCGCATGTTTTTGGACGCTGTTCTAATTCCCACTGTAGTCCAAGGTTTATGACGCTTGGGCTAAATGGGAGTTAGGGGGAACGATGAATTACTGGCACAGGAAACTTTCATTAAAAAATCTGAGAAGTTAAGGTCTACCTCTCCGGAAGGATAGTTGCAGAAGGATAATCAATTACATTTATTTCGAAAATTTACAAATTTCTTTGTTGAAAAAATTCTACCCAGGCGGTGAGTTGTAGGTTTTGGTTTCTTTCCAAGAGAAAAAATGGTTAAAATTGCTTCATGATCCGAGAGGCCAGAGCAAATAACTGCAGATTCTACGTTGTTAGGTGGTAGGTCAGGCACAACGTAGTGAATGGTGCTAGCTGTGGTTTTTTGAGGTTCTGGTCGGTGATTCGACATGCATTTGAAGCCCAAAAGAATCAAAAATAGATATTAAAGATTTCTGAACAGCACACACATTAGTAAAGTAAATATTAAAATTTCCACATCAAATTTTTCTGCTTTTATTATGTAAAGCATCGAGCAAGCTTACAAGGTTCTGTAAAAAAGATGAACTATCTGATCTAGGTGTTCTATTAATAAATATTATATAGGAATCGAAAAGTAGGCTGTACACTAGCGAAAATTCAAAGACGTTCGGAACTAATAGGAAGTCAAATTTCGAGATCGGAGAAAAATCACCCCCTGAAAGTATTAACTTTCCTCCATGAGCTGAGTCTATTAAACCAAGTAACAGTGGTGTACATTGCAATAAATACCGGTTTGCCTACTTTTAGCCATGTTCAGTTATATGTTCAGTTATACATACTATTCAAGGAAAGCTCATTTCTTCTAAAAACAGTAACAATTCATCTGTTTTGTATCTTAAAGATTGTATATTTATGAGAACCATGCTAAGCTGGCTGTTGTTAGATTTAGATGATGTTTGGTCTTCCGAACACGTCAAATTATTAATTAAAAATTTCTTTTGGGCGAGTTACAGGAAAAATAACTTTTTTGACTATCCCTGAATTTTTGGAGCTGTATGATCCTGTCCGAAGAGACGTTGGACCTGCAGGCGGAGAGGTCGGCTTCCACATCGGAAGTAGAGATACCATAAGCTTCGTAAAAACTGAAGAAGATGCCACGAAGGGCTTTTAGATTTCCTTCTTCACAAAGTGTAGACCCTCAGTCTTGACAAAGTGTATCGATTGTCACCATTAGATTTTTTTATAAACCGAACTACTGGCGGAGTAATGGGCTCCAATGAAGTTTGAGGGTCACTAGGCCTAATAGGGCTGGAAATTATTATCGAGGAACTGTTAGATAGGACATTTGATTTGCATGCGGCAGTAGCCTGCTTGTCAGATGTGATCGTAGCAACAGTCTTGGTAGCAGGCTTGTTGTTGAAGGAGATGGTCCCTCTAGAGTTCGCTGGAGTGACGAGATTACCTTGGCTAGTGAAAATGACCTGCTTAGTCTGGTGGGAATCAGCTTCAGGATTACGCGGAGATGGTAATTGCGGCGGAGATGCGGCAGACCAATTAGAGAACTCCAGTAGGCCAGAGCTTGCTTTCGAATAAGCCGTTGACTAGGCTTTTTTCCTCACGCCAATTTTAAACGACGGATTAGAGGGGTTGGAACGTTCTTTAGTTAATAAAAAACATCTTATAAAGTCTGAAGTCCTCAATTTTTCTTTAATTAGATGAACCACTTGAATGGGTGAAAAGCTGTGGGGAAGATTTCTTGCGATCACATAGTGCCATTTTGTTTCAATCCTGTCATGTCTCAGATTCAATGTTGAATGAGATCGACCAATGATTGGCACTTTGAATTCCTTGCGGGAAAATTCCTCAGGTGTTGTAGGACAATCCGTTTGGGTGCAAGAGGAGGAATAGCTCAACTATTAGTCATCGGCTCAGTAATTTTTTGAGTCACAAATTTTATTTTGGAGTTAAGGTCTTAGATTAATTTTTCTACGCGAACTAAGCTCTTCTGCGTACTCTCCAGCTTCTCTTTTACCTCGATGAATGCAGAGTCGTGAACAGACACGTTGACAGGTTGATCCTCCGCTTTATAGAAGGAAACCGACGACAAGTTGAAAATATTTTGTTCTTGCGGACTTTATGATGGACTCGGGGTTAAAGTTATTGAAAGACTCCAATCACTTTACAAATTTCATCGCTTTTCTGTTCTAACCGATTCTGTTCTAATTTCGAATCGTGACTAAGTAGCACATCGTAGGTTTCAGCGATGACAGGGATATTGTTGAATAATGTTTTAATGGAGCCCATTAAAACGTCAAAGTTTTCGTTTCATATTTGATTTTTTGTTATGTTCGTTACTTTTTCATGGAGGTATTTTAGATTAGTAGAGTCACAGAGAACGCAGAAAAATCTCAAATTTTGGAGTTTTTGGGAAAGCATGATTTTTGTAAGTGACTTGTCCGATTGCATTGAACGAGTTTACTAGCCACAATCTGATGAATTGACCGACTACATGGATCCAGTTTACTGGCTACTAGCTGGCTAATTCACCGATTTCATTGATGGAGTTTCTAGCTACTGGCTGGCGAGTTTACCAATTACATTTACCGAGTTTACTAGCTACTAGCTGGCGAATTCACAGTTTACATTGAGCGAATTTTCTAGCTGCTAGACTGCGAATTCACTAGCTGGCAATAAACTCGCCCAGTGTAATCATATTTAGCAGGTTATAAACAATATGCCAAGAAAGTTGAAAGCTACTTTACTCGCTGTAGTCTGGACTTGTTAGTTAGCAAACTAGATGTGTGTCATCATTATTGCTAGTAAATTTACAACTACAACAACATAGACACATATTTAAATACAACAGAAACATTTTCCAAGATATAGTTTGACTTGGCTAGCTAGTTAGCTACTGAGCGAGTAGATACTTTTATGTATCATCATAATTAAGACATTAGCTTACATAACATATTCACAACACTTAGTTGCAACCGACTAGCTCGTTAGTTATTGTGCAAATAGAAACTCTTGTGTAGCATCATCACAGTGGCGTTATCTGACTAGTCCGCTTCTAAACTCGCTGCACACTGGGCCGGATTTCAAATTTACAGCGACAAAAATAGAATTTTACAATATCTCACAATTAATCAAAACCACTTAAAAGTTATTGTTTGATAATTCATTCAAAATAATACAAACAAATAAATGCGAGAAACCAAGGCCATTGGTTGTGGGAAAGTGTCAAACATCTCTCTTGTCCCTTCGGTACCAAGAAGCAATTAATGCACACAATATTTCACGAAGTATAAACGCCTATTTTGTGTTTGCGCTATAAAATGGTGAGCTTTTTAAATATGGAGAATATAGCGTCAAGTATGTATTTACATGTAATAATACCAAAATTGTAGAAAGTTTTAATCAATTGCGTTATAAAATAAGTTTTGTTAATGACTAATGTAAATATAAATTTTTTTTATAATATACTGAATACATTGATTTTGTTTAAAAAGTTCCACATAGTTCCGTTAAATTAAATAGTTTGCAAGACAAAACAAACATTGGCAATTCTAGGAAAGCAATTATCCCGTCCACATCGTTCCACCTTATTTAAAATTGCACTTTTTTTAAAAGAAGTCCGGCGGAGGTGCTGGGATTTGCGTTAAGTGGAACTACTAAAAGATTGAAAAGAATGAAAACGGCTCACTATTCATCGCCCTTTAAGAGAGTCAGGCCATACAGTGCTTATAATTGAGGATTCAGCAAGGAACTAAAACTAGAGGGACTGATATATATCCCTCAAATCACGTGGTCTCTGAAGCTAGAAAAAATATTATCCAATACATGTCAGTGTATCTGAAAACGAAGCTGTGTTGCTGTTACAGGATCTTTTAGATCATACTGTGCGAAGACTTGCACAGGTACAGTAGGATGTTATCATCCAAAACATGAACCAAACTAGCAACTGTCTTCAAATCAAACAAGTGGGGTCTAGATAACAGTGCAAAAAGTGCACAGTGGCAAAGAAAATCCTTGCTATTAATAATTTTTATGCGGACTCAAATATAATTTATGGATGTTTTATAATTTATGCAATATGTGTCCATAAATTATTGATGCATGGGGATGACATAATAAAATCACTTCATTGCCTGTAGGCCTCCTCTCAGAAGATGTTATAGAGACTAGTCATAAGTCTTACAAACAGATTAGACAATCACTCCAGGAAAATGTTAAGAATTAATACGATTACGGACATTTTGAACTAGTTACTTATATCATCAGATCCTCAAATCACTAGTTATAGGAGAAAACCCACCAGGAAAAAATAAAAATGGAATGAGGTAGTATAAGGAAAGCCTTGAATGCCCAACTATCTCAATGAAGAATGTTTACGAGAAACTACTGATGATATCGTTAGTGATGATGAAGAAGATGTAGATAGTGATGATGATATTGATTTTGACGAAGATCAGTTGTGAACTTGTAAAACAAAATGTTACACTAGCACTTTTGTCATAAATATATTTTTCAAATTAATTTTGCATTTTTAATTAAGGGCGTATGCATCTAATATAGATTCATTTTATATTAAGATCATCAGAATGTCATCATAAAATAATATTTGAGGCAAAAAAAAATTAAATGAATTGCTTTTAATTTTTGTCGCCGTAAATTTGTAATCCGGCCCAGTGTGCGCCGTCTAGCAATTAGTAAACTGCCTCAATGTAATCGACCTATTAGTAAGTTGAGTAAGCATTTAGATATATTAAAACAAACAACAATGCGTGAAATTACCAAACATACAGGAAATTGAAATTTATTGACATAATTTGTTGACTTGGCTGAAAGCGTCGTGAAAGAATAATGTTTTCTTGTTTAACATAACTTGTGATAATGAAATTAGTATTTGAAGAGCGTACAGCCACAGGGACGCACTTAAGGAATTAGATAAAATTACGGCCCAACTCTACGTAATACATTGCCATCCCCCGAGGTCTGCAAAAGGAATTTCGATGTGATAAGAAATGCAACACCGATAATTTCCCTCTTAAATAGAGACCCAATTGAGATTCCTATTTAAATATAAACATACAAGATTGAATGTGAAAGATTAATTTTGTAGAATGAACAAATAAGGTTTAGTCTGGACAAGCTATTGACGGCTTAGTTTTGTAAACAATACAGGACGATAAGACTATACGAAGGACAACAAGACTATACTAAATAGTATATCTAGTGAATGCTAGAACAATACTAAAGTGACTATGCAGGGAATGCTAAAACACGAAAATAGAGACAAAGCGGTTTCTGCAATAGAAAACTAGATATTTAAACGTAGTAGGTAGATTATAGCCGCAAGATAATTTGAATTAACGTATATACATGTCCTACAAATGTAGGTCCTTTGCATTTTATATGTAATATATCGTTTGTATAATGTTAGAGCAGGATCGGTTGCGGCGTCCAAAATTGTCTGGTATAATTAACTTGTGGTAGCAAACAATGGAAACCTTTTATATTATAATTGCGGATATTCTGGGAGTATTAACTAGGGAGTTTAATAACAAGCAGGTCGTAGGTCAGAGGAATGAGATGACTAATTATCGCGTCTAAGTAATATCCGCAATTTGCTGGTACAATGCGTTAAAGTCTGGAAATGACAGTAAACTGCGTGCATTTTATAATCTTAATATTCTGGTAATAATTCTGTGGTCGGCGCTTAAAAGCTCGGAAGTCGTATAATGTCTAAACTGTACGTTTTTAAGCGCCGACCACAGAATTATTAATAACAAATAACACACATCTAATTTTTATAGTTTAAGTTTAAAAGATTACTAATTATAAAAAGAAATTAAGAGCTTTTTAAATTGAACAATTTCATGCTTGTTTTTAGTTACAACAAAATATTATATAACTACAAAGCTATATATTACACGTTCATTATAATTTCATTTCTAATTTAGATTACAGGCTATCACAAATATAATCACAAATATACTCTAAATCAAATTAATAAACCATTGCATTTATAAAATTAGGATAATTGCGACGCTCGAACACAATAGGATTTATTAGAATAGAGATAGTGGAAATGTATATTATACCATTTACATTTAAGAGTGAATATATTAATTTAAAATTTAAATTAATATATTTAAATTTTAAATGAGGCATTCTTTAAGCCTTGCGCATGCACCAAAAATAATTTCAAAACATTAATTCAATTTAAATAAATCCTAATAAAAGGCTGGCGTATTCACTACAAATACATGTATGTTTTCCTTTCGGGAGAGAAGAGGAATCTTACATATGGCACCCGTTATTCAAAAAGTATAGTGTCGGATACTAACCGACTAAACCGCTTCCCCCTTTTCCTCTCACGCATTATACTGTAATTCGCTCGCGCATTCCTTCAGTGCAAAGGCCGTTTTTTTTTATCTGCTGTTAATTTCTCCTTTGTGCCCATAATTTGTCTTATAGCTGTATATGTGGTTTCAGATCTTCTCGCTTACTCTACCAGGCTGTTAAACATTAAATAGTTATTAGATATAGCATTAAATAATTTTCCAGTGGTATCTATGTAACGTGAGTCCCAATAGTCTTGGAATCCATTCGTGCCATGAATTTGAAGAAGAAGGTTATTAATTGACACACATAAAATAAAATAAATTATCAAATGTCAATTTTAAGTAGCTGTCAGTGGTCTTGAGGGTATGTCGCATTGTTTTTAGTGTTAAGTTCAACAATTTCATTAGTTATAAATATGGCTCGGATAAATATGCATTAAAAATTATAATATATATATATATATATATATATATATATATATATATATATATATATGTATATATATATATATATAATATGGACCAAAAAATCTAAAATATGGAAAAAATATGGAGTTAAAAATAACAATATCTTAAAAGTATAGTTTAATGAAAACATAGTTTAATGTGAAAAATAAATAAGAACAATTTTATTCGCCTTCCGTTTCATTAACATTATTGGAATTATTGCAGTACACAATCACCTACTTTTTCAAATTTAAAAAATTAAAACACTTTCTGTTTGGTCGAAATGCTTTGTACTGGCTGAATGATCTTTCAACATCATATGATGTCACTGGGGCATAGTTAAATTTGCACAATTCTTCAAGTTAGTGGGGCACGTCTAGGTTGTCTTCTAATATTTTGCCCGGCATGCAGTTAATTTTTTTAGGGTATCAAATCCTTATTATTTATCTTCTATTATCAAAAACTTATTTTTCTTTAACCCCATCAGAAACGATGCTTCAGACACTTTTTTTTCTATTGCAGGGCTTCTTATACTTTTTTCATTCACGACCTAACCATTTATGATTGTGATTTTTTCGTAACCCAAGAAATATAGAAAAAATGTAAATAAATGCAGATGTAAGATGGATATCAAAATGTCAATGTTAAGAAGATTTTTGTTATTTAAAGACGAAATCGAAATATTATTAATCAAACAAAAATGAAATCTTGCTACTTTTTTTTCAAAATGACCTATGGCTAGTCTAGCTGCGTTATATATCAGATATTTTTGAGGATTTTTTTCCGATTTTTCTCGGATATTTAATTGTCGATACTGGAAAACAATTTGAGAGAATTCTTTTCTACTCTAATTTTCTACTCTAATGTTGATCTTTTTAATAAAACTTTCAATTTTATCATTTGAAGTAAATATAATACCTGTAATATTTTCCTCGAAAAGACAAGTTGAGATCGTTTAATTTCTCAAAAATATCTGATAGATAACACAGCTTGGATAGCCATAGATCATTTTGCAAAAAAAACTAGCAAGATCACATTTTGTTCGATTAATAATATTTCTATTTTGTCCTTTAATAACAATAGTCTTCTTAAACTTTGACCTCTTGGTATCCATCGTACTTCTGCATGTAATAATAAATTTGTATAGTAATAAATTTGTATTATATATAGTATTAAGAACATGGCTCTCACTAAAATTTATAATCCTATAAACATAAATCCTATAAACAACATCCTGAAGCATATCGTTCATTTCTGGTGCTATTTTTTTGCTGCGAGAGCCTCCCGATGAATAAGGCAGTGCGTAAAAGTTAAATAATCGTAATGAACAGCTTCAAAAAATGATTTAAAACCAATATTTTGACCTGTCATCGCTTTTGCAATATCCGTGCATACTCCACAGCAAGTTTTACATTCTAATAATTCAGTTTTTAAAAATACGTCAACTTTACAATGTGTATGTATTTAAATATTTTACATTAAAATCTCGCAACCCCAAGATTTCGTCAAGCGACCCCATTTAGGGTCGCGACACATAGTTTAAGAAGCCCTGTTCTATTGTATTAATAATCTTCAGTTTGTCATTTAGTGATGTTGAAGGATTTTCCAGATTTTAATTGGTGTGAGAAAAAACAATAAGTGCTTTTTATGTAGACCAAATCGTTCGGCGAAGAGTCTCATCTTCAAGAAGTAATTTTGAGACTAAAATACTAGCAGCCTCATCTTCTAATTCATAAATAATTGTTTTCGTTTCATTAAAATGTTGAGTGTAGTATTCAACTGTTGTCAGCCATTGACGCCAACGTGTCCTGGCTCCGGCGACAAGGCAAGGTCGGGATACATCTCTTTAAATTTGGATATCCTGCTTTGTGCTTTCAAAAATATTTTCTTTACATTTGATACTAACAATAAACTATCAACCTTTTTATAATGGGACCTTATGTATTCGGCTAATCTATTTATACCATGTGATATGCAGGTTACATGGATCATTTTGGGATATAAAACTTTAAGATCATCTGCTGCTTTAACCATATAAGGGGCAGCATCTGTAAGTAACAAGAAAACTTGTTCATGTTTAATTCCGTTGAGCCACAAAACTTTCTTGGCATCATTAAAAAGCTTCGCTGATGTTTGATGGTTGCATTTAGGATGGTTTGATGGTTGCTTTACATGCTATAAAAAGGATTTGCTGGATCTGTCTTCAAATAGACAACCAATAATCACGTTGCCTTTACAACGACCTTGAGTATCTGTAGTTTCGTCGATTGCCATCTTGAATATCTTCAGGAATCAAAGCTAAACAATCTTCATAAATACCACTTACATAATTTTTCCTGTTTAGTGTTTACAGGAATATGTTTGCCCGTGCACGTTTTTAAGAAATTTTTATAAATAGGATTGTTTAATTTTCATAAAGGTATGTCTGCACACACCATAGCATAACACAATTCGTTCTAGAAAGTTGAGAGCAACTTGCCACTGCATTCGGAAAAACTTGTTGCTTAAATTTATTATTCCTTGTAATATACCTTGTAATATACCATCTTATTAAAAAACTGAAAAACTTATGTTTTGCAGTAGATACGTGTTGCGATATTAAAAAACGTTGCTCAGTCGATAGAGATTTTTCACAGACATTACAAAACAGTACTTTCCCATCTGTACTCAACGATTGTTTTGGAAATCTTCGATATATTTTTCCAATTTGAACCGCAATGGTTGTTTATTCTTGGGCATTTTTGTTAAAATAAGTAGATAGATAGGTTTAAATAAGTAGCTATACTAGTACCGAAGAGAATGCAGCTGTACTGCGCGTAGGTATGAGGGGCAACGGACACGGCGAGGTACGCACAGATTAGTTTGATTTAAAAAATATGCGTCAGTTTTTCAAATTAGTGGGGGTATGCGCAGAACAATGCTAAACTCGTCGAGATGGGATGCGTTCTATCGCCGGTACGAGTAAAGATATGTAATTTTGTCTAGAAAACATAATACGACTTTCGCTATCACACTCAATTGGATGTGGGAATGCAGAAAGAACTAAACGATGTGGCGCAAAATTCCAATTTTTTACATTGCTGTTCCGTCGTAAAATAATAAAAATATGGATTATTTTAATATTTTTTTGTAAAATATGGACTTACCTTTGAATTATGGCAAAATATGGAAAATAAAGATTACATTTTCGCTTTCAAAATATGATAATTCGTGTGGAAAAAAATAAAGACCGAAAATAATTTGAATTAAAAATATGTATTTACATATTAATCCGGGCCCTAGTTATAAATAAAGGACCTTCTCATAAATGTAACACTGATTTATTTTATAGTGTTGTGAATTATAAAATTAACAAAGAAGAACAAACATTACAAAAGATGTTGAATGTGTTGTCCATTTTCACGAATACACAAATTAATTCGCCGTTTTATGTTATTTCTACCGTTCTTACTTAATTTATTTAGTTTAAAAATGTTTCCAAAAGAGTAGAAAACTTTTATTGTCGAAAGTTATTTTCGGAATGGTAGACGCCTGGAAAATTGTGAATGGGAATACAGTAGCGACCCATGCATTTAAGAATTCGTCGTACTACCACTCACAGGATTATTCGTCAAGATCTTCACATGAATACATATAAGTTGCAAATGTACCAAGAACTTTTACCACTCAATTATAATAAAAGACTGGCCTACTATCGGTGGTTCAATAAAAATATGAACGAAGAAGTGTTAAATTTAACTGTTTTCACTGATGAAGCCTGGTTTCATGTAAACAGATACATTAATTCCCAAAACATGCGCATGTGGAGTGTTGACAACCCACATTTTTTTAGAGAGACCCCACTGCATCTGCAATGAAAATGTGGAGATAGATAGCACAGTATTACAAAATGTGTTCGATAACATAAAACGGCGAATTAATTTGTGTATTCATGAAAATGGACAACACATTCAACACCTGTTGTAATGTTTGTTCTTCTGTGTTAATTTTATAATTTACAACACTATAAAATAAATCAGTGTTAAATTTATTAGAAAGAGTTTTATTTATAACTAAAGAAATTGTTGAACTTAACCCTTTGAGCGGTAGGTTAAAGTATGTAACACGGAGCGCAAGGTGGGTGTAACAAACCCTGGTAGGAATCGTGTGAGTTTAATAATTTAATAACATTTTAATAATTTAATAAATTTATTTTTTATTATTATTTTATTGATTATTTAATATCATTACTTATTATTGAAGCAAAATTAAAAGTGAAATAATTTTTTTCAGGTTTTCTATATTTATTAAAGGAATCAACAAATTTTTTTTTGGACAAATAAAACAAATTAAAAATAAGTTTTCTCATGTAATTAATCAGACTCATCTTTAGATTTGGTACACTTTTCACATGTGAAAATAGCATGCTCCATACATATGTAACGATTGCATTGGTAACAAGTGTATTTAGTATCTTTTTTAGTGGGACATGTTTCACATCTTCTTACAGATCTTGGCACTTTTCGTGGTAGTTCGTTTGTAGATTCACCGACATGATCCTGGATCCTTTTACGAAATTCTTTTGGTAAATGAAGATTCTCCTTTCCATTTCGTAAATGCTCTGAAACTATTTCCATTCCCAAGTCTCTGAGAATATTTCGATCTAATATTGAGGAGTTATTATTGGCCTTATATATTAACTTGCTGTTTATAACAGACATTTAAAATAGCGGCCCGTGCTAGCTACAAATGCTAGTGCAAAATATGTTACACGGAGCTTAAGGTGGGTGTAACTCACCCGCTGACAGCTTTGACCTCTTCTAAATAATTCACGGGGTGGCGGTCGACTGTGCCCTGCCAATTGGCACTTCCTTACCACTCTCCACGCAGCTACTCAGACTCACAACCTGTTATAACGATTAATCTCTAAAATATCGACCAATTTATCCTGGTGTGGGTGTACTACACCCAACCTACCGCACGAAGGGTTAACACTAAAAACAATGCGACATAATCTTAACACCACTGACAGCTACTTAAAAATGACATTTGTTAATTTGTTTAATTTAGTTTGTTGAATTAAGAAATTACCTACTTCTTCAAATTCGTGGCAAGAGTGGATTTCAAGACATTTGGGACTCACGTTATATTTTCTCTAGATTGCCCCTCACGACGATAACGACATTTATTGGAGTCCACTATCTTTCTATCGTACAGTCATTTTATTACGCATGTCCTGGTAGTGCCTGGATTAAGAAGTAATCAATTTCTCTGTGACTTCTGTTGACTCACTTGAAGATGTCCGGAATTAATTTGTAGGTCCAGCGTCCATATGTCCCGTTTTTCCATATTTCTTTCTACTTCTCAACCTCACCTAGTAATTCTACTAGTGGATTGTATTAATGCACAGATAGTTTGTTTACTTAGTTATTCTATGTACTAATACGAGTTATAATGTTCTCTTCACTAACGCTGAATACACCTTTATTTTATATCTGTATAATCACTTTCAACGAAAACGTAAGTCTAAGGGTGGAAAGAGTGGGGTTACTTCACCCCACGGGTGAGAGAAATATGAATTCTTAACAGATGCCTTGGTTCCTTCGATGTTCGGCATTAGTCTACCGAGGGCAGTCATCGCATTTTCTGCCTTCTGAACGGTTCAGCTAATGTGTTTAGTAAATGTTAGTTTTTTATCTTACCACACCACTTGGTACTTTACAGCTCTGCTATGTGTAATTGTAAAACGCTGTATGTGAAAGTTATTAAGCGATATCTTCCTACTAGTTGTAAGATATACTGCCTCAGTTTTCTCTAGTGAAAGTTCGTTTTCTTTCTACCAACCAGTTTAAAACTCGCTGCAGTCCAGTGTTTATCCTATTCATTAGAATTTCTTCCTATTTTTCCATTTCACGACCATCGCTATGTCGCCTGCAAAACCTATTAACGTGCTTCTTTCTGGCATTTCAATTTTTAGAAGACCATCCTACAGAATATTCCATAGAGTTTGAGCCAGTATTTTTAAGTTCAATGTCCAATGTCCAATGTGGATACCGGGTTATTAACACTTCAAACACTGCGGCTAAGTGGGCTATTGTATTTTGCCCAAATTTTGCTCTTATAGGCCCAGAAACCTATATATGTTTTTTGTAAATTTGAGCCAATTAATTACACATTTTTCATCAGGTACAAAGGCATTCGGCACTCATTGTCAGGATAGAACTCGGGACCTCCAGTTTTGTTAGTTAGTGCTCTAACACTAGACCATGAGCTCCGACGTTGGAACCACTACTGATAGTCTTCTCTGTCTCTTCTTTTTCGTGTAATCTCGTTTGTATAGACTAGTCGGCCTAATTTGGTCTGTCTAGTATTTACATTCTTTCCTATACTTGACCGTCTTAACTGGTCCGTCTAGTCTTGTCGGTCTATTCCAATCTGTCTAGGCTTGTTTGTCTGTGCTCTTCCATAGACAGGCAAGATACCATAGACCATAGACAGACTGTCTGTGGTCTTCCATGGACAGACATTATAGATACGACACAGGACAGATATTGGACAGATATATATGGACAGATATTACACAGGGCTCTACCCTGTGTAATATCCTATACCAGGGGTCTCCAAACTACGGCCCGAGGGCCACATCCGGCCCGCGGACAGATTTTGTCCGGCCCGCGGAGAGCTAGAATACTTCAAAACTCCTTTTAGAAAACATATTTTTTATAGCAAATTAAATTTAGTTTACTGAAGTATTCTAATTTTATGTTGAATAATTATTAATATGACATCTACATTGATATGGTCATGGGCTAACTACTCATAACATTGTTGTAGGCTTATTGTTATTGTTTTTGTGATAAGTTGGATAAAGAAACACAGAATTGTCATGAGTAAAGACATGTATAATATGCAGAAAATTTAACTTCAGTATATAATAACTAACAAATTATTGAAATGAATCCAACTAATATTTTATATATTTTAAATAAAAACATAACTTATAACAAGCATAATGACATATGAAATACTAATGAGATTTATGTAATTGAGATTTTCCACTGACAATAGTTTGTAGTTGTGGACTAATTTTACTTGTACCAATTATTAAAAGAGATTTAAGATGCTCATCAGTTAATTTAGATCTGTAAACATTTTTTGTGTACTTCATTTTGGAGAAGGTCTTCTCACACAAATAAGTAGTACCAAAAACAGAAAACAGCCCACGAGCAAATTTATGCAAATTATCAAATTGTGTCAGTGGAAGACTCTTATAAAATTCCAACAAAGATGAGTTTTGATATTTGTTCTTAATTATATCACTGCACTGTAGATCAATCATTTCCATTTGACGTTCCGGGGCTAGGGTTTCAATGTCAGTATCAAAAGGATTCTGAAAAATCTTAATTTAATTCGCAATGGCATCAAAGTCCGAGAAACGAGTATCAATATTTATTTTCAAAGCACTCAAAGTTTCGATTGCAAAATCGATAGGAAACTCAGTCTCAGTGGTGTGGCTGAATATTTCACAAGTTTTAAAATGTGAAAAACATTTAATTCGTAGTTGTGATTGAAACAGTATCAATTTCTTCCGGAATGATTTGATATTAGTGTATAAATCAGGAAGATGCTGGTTTTCTCCTTGCAATCTCAAATTCAATTCGTTCACATGTTTTGTCAAATCAACATAGAATGCTAACTTTCACAGCCATGCGTTGTTTTGTAATTCAGTAAGAGGGCGATGCTTTTCATTCAAAAAAAATTCGATCACTGCTCGAAGTTCTAAAAAGCGCTGAAGGACTTTCCCACAACTAAGCCAACGTACGGCAGTAAGATGGTAAGTCATTTTCTCTTCCTTCTTATGACTTACCTTCTTTCGAAGGTAAGTCATTTTCTACAATCTCTTCAATAAATTGTCGGAATTGTCGGTGATTCAGCCCAAAAGATCTGATAAAATTAACAGTTGATATGACTGGTTTCAGAACTGGTTTTCAGACATATCCAAACATTTTCCGCACAAAGACTGTTGATGAATGATACAATGTAAGACTAATGGTTTTGAACCACCGTCATTTTCTACAGCCTTTGACACAAGAGCGACCACTCCTTTTTCTTTCCCACTCATGTTTTGCCTCCCATCAGTTGTAATACATTTCAAGTTTTTCCATCGAAGATTCTTTTGATTAATGGCCATTTCAACTCCTTTAAAAATATCTGTACCAGTAGTTGTGCCATGAATACTATACATATCAAGAAGTTCTTCATGCACTTCATAGCTTTTATCTACTCCCCGAATATAAATCAACACCTGAGCTGTATCTGACACATCCGTTGACTCATCCAAGGCCAAAGAAAACCACTCAACATGTCCATTTTTGTCGAACAGTTGAGAGGATATATTTTCACCGATGTTTTCTACCCTTCGAGCCACAGTGTTTGCTGACATACTAAAAGTTCTT
This sequence comes from Phosphuga atrata, assembly GCA_944588485.1. NCBI lineage: Eukaryota > Metazoa > Arthropoda > Insecta > Coleoptera > Silphidae > Phosphuga > Phosphuga atrata. The sequence continues at coordinate 45,992,354 of OX155902.1, forward strand.
AATAAATTTACCTTTTCAGGGCACATTTCTTCGGCTACTGCAATTATGCATTCTTTGATCATTTCTCCATCTGTGAATGGTTTTCCACGTTTTGCAATTTCAAGAGCCACACGAAAGCTGGCACGAGTTGCAGCCTCTTGTTCAGTTTTTAGTTTTGTAAATGAAGATTTCTGCGACTTCAATCCGCGCTTCATAGTTTCGAATTTTTCTGTCCGCAAACTTCCTGTATATTTTGAGTAATTTTGAAAATGTTTTTTTTCATAATGACGTTTAATGTTATATTCCTTGAGAACGGCTATGCTTTCATTGCAAATCAAACATATCGCCTTGTTACTGGACACAATTAGGAAATACTGAATGTTCCACTGATCTTTGAATTTTCTGCATTCACTATCAATTTTTCGCTTCTTTTCCATACTACTAAATCACACACAAAAGCAACAATTCAAATCAAAATACTGTTACAAAGATGTCTTAAACTTAAACACGCACAAACACGTTTTAAGGAGGTACGCACAATTTTATTTCACAACAGTGTCATAGGTACTGACTTGTGTTTGCGCCACTAGCCTTCTTATATATTCCAATTACTGCCATCTAGAAGTGAGTGGAAAACACCAGAACTTTCTCGAACCAACGAGATTATTCTGTACGTGCTATTAGCGCCATCTGTTAGCGATAGAAGGTACTACCTATTTCCGCTTGTGTCCACCAGATGTCGTGTCACGTTACTCCTCATGGCTCGTACTCTACGACTAATCTAGAAATTACAGATAATGACAGGAAAATTAATAATATGCAGTGTTGCCGTTTTGCGGACTTTAGTCCGATTTGCAGCCTTTTTTAAACGTTGCGTACTTTTTCGGACTTTTTTTTTTCATCCGTGGACTATTTCACTTTTTACCACCGGCAACAATGATAATATGGTTTTGGCCCTCGGAACTTACTAGAGTAATCAGTATGGCCCTAAGGCTGGAAAGTTTGGAGACCCTTGTCCTATACGATGGGATCCAAGGACCTAGGTTGCCAGAAGGTGCCACACTTATTGCCTTTGCTGACGAGCAGGAACTTTTGGTTTCAAGAAAATCAGAGAAACCCTTACCTAGAGACAACCCTTAAAGAGAGAAAAAACAAAGGGATAAATACATCTAACGCAAAAGCTAAGACTCGCGTCCGAAAAGTCAGCCGTGCTACTAACTGGACTAAGGAGAATAAATACGATAAAATTAAAAATCCAAGACACCTACATAAATCCAAAGTACAAAATTACATATCTCGGCGTTGTAATCGACAGGAGGCTCTCCTTTGCACCCCACGTTACAAGGGCAGCAGCGAAGGGTTTGATAGTGCTAGTGGCCTTAGAAAGCATCCTGCGATACGCAGATGGGTCAAAATGTCACAAACGTAGGATTTTGGGGAGAGTCGTGTAATCAAATATCTTATAGGCCGCACCAAACTGGGCATAAAGTATGAGCATTAATAATATTGCGAAGATGTATAGAACAGTACAAAGGAAACCTGCAATAGGGGTTTGCAGTATTAATTTACAGTAGTAATTGTTTACAGTAGTAATTGTGGATATACCCCTAACAGAGCTTCTAGCGGAAGAGATGGCTGCGTTGTACGAGGAAGGCGGCAACAGACAATCAAAAAATAAAGCGAGAAAGAAGTTGAAATCAAGAAAATGCCATACAAATTTATGTGGGCATCTTATAAGAGGCAATGGACAAAGCTAATGATATCAAACATCAATACATGGCTCAACAGGAAACATGGCGAGCCATAGTTCTATGTTACTCAATTCCTCACAGGACACACGGTTGCTTCCGAGTGTGCCTACACCAAATTCGTGCTGCCGCAGATGACCTGGTTGTCTACCGTGGCGAAATAGATTCCGTGATCCACACATTCTTCGACTGCTGCAGATGGAAAACAGAAAGGCAAAAGTGCACAGGCAACATGGAATTCACTGCAGGAACAATAATGCAGAATATGCTGGAAAAGAGAGAAAATTGTGAGTTCATTGAGAGGCTGGTTAAAGACATCCTAACAAACTACAAGACGATGAGAGACTGAAACTCTCGAGTATACCACAATAAGTACCCACTTTAATACAACTATCACACTGAGACATGCTATTAGCGGTTCCGGTGTGTTTGGTTAACTTCTTACGGGCCAACTGTCTCTCCAACTTCCTGCTGCCCGCATAGTCCGTGTAAAAAAATGTAATCATGTCTGTCTGCTTATCTCTGTCTAGTCTTGTCTGTCTAGCTTTGTGGATCTAGTCTTGTATGTGATGAAATACTGCTTCATCATATAAAATATTCATTTTGTGCATATAAGTGTTGTTGTGTTAAATAAAATGAATACCCAGATTTAGTTTTACAACACGATGTTAAAAAGTTACTTTCGTATAAAAAAACGTACATCTTTTTGAAAACACATGATACGAAATAAAAAAGAAAACATACTGACATAATATATTGGAAGTTGGCGATCACACAAACAAACATAATTTCAATATAGACTAGTTTTATTCATGATCCTTAAGTCCCTCCTGTATTACTCCGTCATCTCCATCTCTATCAGCTTCATTAATCATTTCTTGTAATTCTTCGTCAGTCAGTATTTCCTCCAATTAATTGGCGACTCTTTTGAGATTGGCAAAGGTGCTCCTACCAGTCGCATCCGCACCAAATAACCTGAAACCATTCATGCTTTCTTCTTTAGAACCTTTTTCTGCCATTTTCATTCACATTAAGGTGAAGAACCTTCAAACCAGAAGTTCAAAGCATAAAACTCTAATTGCAACCTTCAATTCTTTAGCATCAATTTTACCAGTGCCCTCCGTATCAAATAAATCAAATGCTTGTTTGATATCATTTTTTTCTTACCTTGGATACTTTTATTGAACCTGGTAATTATTTACTTGGCTGAAATCATGAAGAAAATTATTTTCCAACTTGCTTTTACATATAATTTTACCTACTTGATCTTGTTCTTATTTGTCTAATCGATCTACCTCACCTGTCTTGTTCTGTTCTAGTCTTGTATATCTGAACTTGTCTGTCCAGTCCTCTGTGTCTGGTCTTGTCTGTCTATTCTTGTATCTCTAGTTTTTTCTGTCCAGTCTTTTATGATCAATTTTGTCTGTCTAGCCTTATCTGTCCAGTCTTGTCTGCTCAGGCTAGTCCGCCCAATCTTGTCTGTCATTTTATAGAAATTGCATTCAAATTATTACATTTAATCATTTCGGAAAATGATCCTCGCGTAATTGTAAATCATTGAATATGAACAAACAATATATCTGTTCCGTTTCAATGCAATTAGCCCCATAAATATTTGCCGTTCACGGCTGCGAATCCACTATAAAATTTTAATTGAATTCCATTGTGACCGAAATCGCGTCCGTTCTCGCTCCATTTTACTTTCCATTTAATTCAAACAAAACCAACAAAAACTTCATGACTTTTGCATCGCCCATATAAATATCTTACACTTCTTATTCACTCACCATTTCGATACGAATCAATGATAATATTAGGCACGACTGGTCAAGGTTGGACAAAATTGGATAAGATTGGGCAAACTGGACAAGGCTGTACAAGACTTGACAAGACTGGACAAAACTGGATAAGTGTGGACAAGATTGGACAAGACTCGACAAGACTGGACAGGCTTGGTCTTGGACTGGACTGAACAAGACTGGATAAGACTCGACAACACTGGACTGGTTAAGACTGGATACAGGACTGGACAGGATTGGACAGCATTAGACAAGATTTGATTAGATAAGACTGGGACAGGTCTAGAGAAGTCTGGGCTAGATTCGATAAGACTGGGCAAGGCTAGACAAACTGGACATGACTGAACAAAACTGGATAAGTCTGGATAAGACTCGACAAAATTGTACAAGACTGTTCAAGACTTCAATAATGGACAAGAGTGGACAAAACTGGACAAGACTAGATAAGACTGGACAAGACTTAACAAGACTGGTCCAGATTGCACAACAATTGGCAAGTTTGGACAAAACTGGACAAGGCTAGACAAGACTGAACAAGACTAGTCAGAACTGGACAAGACTCGACGAAACTGAAAAAGACTGGCCAAGACTACATAATAATGGGCAAGTATGGAGACAAAACACAAAACAAAAAGACAAAACTGAACAGGAGTGGACAGGTGTGGACAAAACTGGACAGGTCTGCACAAGATTGGACAAGATTGCACCAGATTTGAGAAGACTGCACAAGTCTGGAGTAATCTGGACACGATTAGATTAGACTGGACAATGCTGCACAAGGCAGAATAAGACTAGACGTTACTGGCCAAGACAGGACAAGACTGGCCAAAATTGGATAAGACTGGACAAGACTGGACAAGACTGCTCAAGACTGCACAATAATGGAAACGAGTGGAGAAAACTGGACAGGACTGGACAAGAATTGACAAGACTGGACAGGACTGGACAGGACTGGACAGCATTAGACAAGACTAGTCACGGCAGGACAAGTCTGGAAAACTTTGGACAAGATTCTATAAGAATGGATAGGGCTGAACAAGACTTGAGAAGACTCTACAGCAAGTCTTGTTAAAGCCAGTCTCTACAGCCTCTTGTCTCTACAGCCAGTCTTGTTAAGTAAGAAAAGACTCGGCAAGAATGAATATGACTGAACAAGACTGCATAAGGCTTGACAAGTCTCAACAAGACTGACAAGACTGGTCAACGCTGCAATAATGGACAAAAGTGGATAAAACTGGGCAGGTCTGAACAAGACTTGACAAGATTGGTCAAGACTCTATAGTAATGGACAAGCGTGGACAAAAGTGGACAAGACTAGATAAGAATGGACAAAACTGGCCAGATGTGGACAAGACTGGACAAGACTAGGCAAAAACTGGAAAAGACTGAAGAAGACTGGACAGAATTCGACGAGACTACTTGTCAAGACTGCACAATAATGGATAAATTTAGACAAAAGTGGACAAGACTGGGCAGGTCAGCATAAGACTGGATAGGTGTGGACAAGACTGGACAGGTGTGGACAAGACTGGACAGGTCTGGACAAGACTAGACAAGATTGGACAATTCTTGATAAGACTGGACAAGTCTGAAGTAGTATGGACAAGGTTAGATAAGACTGGACAAGGCTGCACCATACATGACAAGACTACACAGGGCTGGACAAGACTAGACAAGTCTGGACGACACTGGACAAGACTGGACAGGACTGGAAAAGATTAGATAAAACTGAACAAGACTTAATAATATATTAGTCAAGACTCGATTAGATTGGACAAGACTGGCCAAGACTGCACAATAATGAACAACAATTGAAAACTCTGTATAAGACTGGACAAGAATATACAAGACTTTACAAGACTGGACAAGACTAGGCGAGACTGGACAAAACTGGACTACTAACGCCAAACAGTGGATAATATTAGACAAGCATAGGCAACACTAAATATAACAAAACCGGACGAGTCTGTGCAAAGCTGGACAAGTCTGGACAATACGGAACAAGATTGGATAAGACCAGATAAGACTGGACAAAACTGGACAAGATTAGGCACCTGGACAAAACTGGAAAACTGTCGGCAACACTTGACAAAACTGGATAACCATGGGCAACATTGGATATAACTGAACAAAACAGGACAAGTCTAGACAAGACTGAACAAAACTGGAAAGTACTGGTCAAGGTTCGATAAAAAACACAGATCAACTGTGTAAGACAAAGCAAGACTAGACAAGTTTGGACAAGACTGATCAAGGGTAGAGAAGACTTGACAAAACTTAGTGGAAATTCATTTGAGCTACCGGTAGATCGCAGTTGGAAACCTCTGGTCTCTCTCTACCTAGTCATGTCTCTGTGGTTATCTGCTTGTTGCTTGTCCTTTTATATTAAACGTTAAATTTAAAATAATAAATCCACTTAATTCTATAGTTTATAAAAAGATTAATTTCCGTGGATTGGTATGCAAATGGGATTATTAAACTGTAGTTCAAGCTAGAACAGTAATAAATCTATGCCCGAGGTAGGAAGGAATGAAATAAATATTTAATTTGACATAAATGCAGACGGATTGGAACGTGAAGTGAAACCAAAAACTTTCCCTGTTTTCCCGTTAAACTTTTAACGCAATTACGGCGCAGTTTGGTGGTAAATTTGGTTTTGACAACGCGAATCAGCCGAATTTCCCGTTCAGAGGAAATATAATATAACCGACAACAAAACTAAACTATTAACACAATTACGGCGTGGTTTGGAGGTAAATTTCGTTTTGACAACGCGACGCAGCCGAATTTCCCGCTCAGACGAGATATGACCGACAAGAAACCCCCGCATCATCGATCGTGCTCACACAAGTTCTACATTTCATAACAGTTTTTTCCATCCCCGCTCGCAGTGCCGATTTAATTAACTTTCAGCCCGTGAAACACATCCGCGCCCCATTTTTCATACACAAACCGTTTCCCACTCACCGTAATTGCGCCCTATTTGCATAATCAATTCGACATTTAATGAGAGCAAGCAAAAGCCGACGAAGGTTTAATTCAAAGTAATATTGTTAACGGATGTCGCGGTGTGTATAACACACGGCTGACCGCAACACTCTTTGTTCTTTCACTCTGTGTTTGTAAATCAGCTTCAGACCCAAATTTCAATGAAATTGCAAATTGTGAACGACGTGAAACAACAAAACTTCGCGCTTAGAAAACCAATTTGCTCTTATTATATCCACTGAAGTAAAAAATGGTTAATTTAACCCAATTTTAAGTTGTTATCCAGGGTGTTCACGGACTTGTGATCTCGAATAAAATGAGAAGACTGTAAACACCTTGTATGTAAAATTAAACCAGATAAAACCAAACAAGGCAAGAGCAGTTTATCAAACGCAAATTTATATGATTTGCAACCAAGCACAAAAAATCCAAGCTCGTATATTTATGCTGGCGTATCAGGTGAAAGGTGTGTTCAAACAAGATAAAATGTGCACGCGATGTCACAGCGAATCTATTAATTATCATATCCTTCGCTCTGTCATGTTGTGTTAAGCCACATGACAATATAATTACCTTCTCAATCTTATTTTTCCAAAATAATTATAATCTATTATCATGTCGCAATGCCACTTGTAATATGAGATGGTTGCTTGACAAGATGAAATTATACAAGACAAGAATATTGATAATTAAAAACTAATGATAGATAATTAAAAACGATTAGATATGGCTAGAGATGTGAAGGAATATTGTTACATTTACTGCGATATCTTAAAAAGGACGAAAGCTTACACGTTCGCTACAAAGCGTCTCGTATATGAGCCGCAACAGTTTCTCAGCTAGACCGCTGTCTCATATATGAGCAACTGCGTTGAAACAAGTTGTTAAGTCGCGGTGATTGTTTATCCTTTTACAAACGTTCGTGTGAACGGATCCAAGACGGTTAATTCATGGTTACCAATTGATTCGCGCGGCACTGGAATTTACTGTTTTTGGGAAATAAAAATAAGTAAGACTACGTAGACGTTTAAAATGACGGAGAAGTTTAAAAAAAACCACTCAAGATTGCATTCAAACTTAATAAATTCAAACTTAATATTTTTAACTTGATTTATAAGTAATTTGTGTGCAAATAAAATCCATACAAATATATTGGAGAAAATTAGGGTACTTACGTATTAACGCCACCGCAGCGAGAGGTCGCGCTACCGCGCGATATGTGGTCTGAATTTATCTGCTCTAATATCACCTAATTTAACCCCTATCAAACATTTTTTCTTTATTCGGATCGAGAGGTCGCGCTACCGCGCGATATGTGGTCCCGATTTATCCGCTCCGTTATAACCTAATCTAACCATCCATTTTGTTGAAATCTGTAGTTGCGATGGCGTTAGTACATAGGTACCAAAATTAGTTATGCGAATGTTTTATTTTATTTCTACTTGTTTTTCTCCGGCGCTCGTAACAATTTCCAAATCTTACTTACCGTCTATCTTAATATCAATATTCATACTATTCACACGATATTTGGTAAATATAGCAGACGTGAATTAATTAAACTGATATGAAAATCTACGCCAGCGAAGCCGCTGGCTAGAGCTAGTACAGTTTATATCATCCGTTCTAAACGAGGATTTCTTTTTAATCTTAAGTTAATTCCAATAAATTTTCCGGCCTTTCTTACTATTTAAAATTAACACAATTAATCCAAAATATAACATATGGCTTTTTCATCCAACGAAACAATTGGAATTGGATAATTCTACTTATTTTGGACAGAAAGACCTTAAGGTCGATAGCTCTTTGTATAATGCATAAAGTATACAATAAATATATTCTCTCTCTCTACTTATTTTCTCTTCATTTAACTACTTGATACTAAAACAAACTTAAGCAAAAAACCAAGACGGAACGAAATGCGCTGTCGTCGCCTTAATACAATATAATAAAACATTCCTGTATTCACATTCCTAATATTTACATTCTCATCCATAATGATATAATAAAACATTCCTATATTCGCATTCCTATCCATATTAATATAATAAAACATTCCTTCTAAATAACACAACATAGTTAATTGTAACAAATGGCGTTGGCGAAAATTGAAACCTCTTTTATCCATAAGCCGAAATGAAGAATTATGTGGCAGGCAGCTTGTAAAAGGGAAAACTTTCATAACTTCAAATAGCCTGGGAAGAATGGAAAGAATATAGCTTGCCGTGGTATCAAAACAGAAATGTGTTACAAGAGGATCAACTTCGATTTAATCCGGACTGAAATCTTGATAATGATGCTGATGTTTGTGAATGGAGCTTTGCGTGAGGAACAAAGAGAATTCTTTGTGCAAATAGAAGTAAAACATTATCTTGTCTTGTCTGTCTATTTTGAGTCTTGTCTTATAATTTTGTCTGTTTATTCTTGTTTGTTTAGTTATATTTAGTCTTGCATATTTAATGTTATCTGTCTAGTGTGGTCGGTCTAGTTTTGTATGCCTAAGCTTGTCTGTTTAGTCTACCCTGTTTACTCTACCCTGTCTAGGTTCGTCTAGTCTTGTCTGTCTAGTCTTTTCTGTCTAGTCTATTTAGTCTTGTCTGTGTAGTCTTTTCTGTCTAGTCTATTTAGTCTTGTCTGTCTAGTCTTGTCTGTCTAGTCTTGTCCGACTAGTCTTGTCTGTGTAGTCTTGTCTGCCTAGTCTTGTCTGTCTAGTTCTGTCTGCCTGGCTTTGTCTGTCTAGTCTTGTCTGTCTAGTCTAGTCTGTCTAGTCTAGTGGACGTGTGGTGGACTGTCTAGACTGGGGACTGTCTAGATAGAGATCGTGAGAGAGAGATAGTGTCTAGAAGACGTGTGCGAGAACGCTCGACATTCAATTAGCAGTAATTTAGTTTAGTTTATAGGTAGTTTAGTTATATTTAGTTTACTGTATATATATATATATATATATATATATATATATATATATATATATATATATATATAAATATATTAAGTTTGGTGTAATAGTAATAACAAATTTAAACTAAATAAAGAAACGAAGACACACGAAGAAACTCCATGTAGCCAGCCAATATGTATAAACTGCCAAGGAAACCACCTCGCAAACTCAAGAGAATGCCCTATATACAAGGAAGAGGTTGCTATACAGAAAGTACGGACACAAGAAAAACTTTCCTACCACGAGGCCAGAAGAAAAATGAAAGTCAGCACACCGGTAAGCAACATTTCATATGCCAAAGCAACATCATCACCGACCAATTTCCCCGCTATTGATATTAAAGAACTATCGGCAGCACTGATCCCAATCATATTTGAAGTCATAAAACAAATTATACCGAACATATCCGACCAAGCAAAAGCACCTCCTACAAAACCGATAGTAACTGCGATTAGAGGGATATTTAAAAATCCGACCACGACTGACGATAAAGAAAAACATAAACGAGGAGGCTCTCCGATCTCCTTCCGTTTCTGACGAACTATTAGAAAATGAACCGGATCTCAAGAAGACATGGGTCAAGGCCAGAACAAAAGGATGGGAAAATAAATGTTGAGAAATCAGGGACAATCTACAGACTAATACCTAAACATCTTAATCAAAGCTTCTCTGAGTAACAAATAGAGCAATAAAACAAATTTTCAAAGCTCATCAACGAACTATTCGTCCGAACCACCGACACAATGAACCACCGAATCAGATGCCTTTAACTGAATCTAGCTAAAAGCAAATCAGAAACTATTGCTCGTTTAGAAAAGATAACTCGGGACAATACAAATCGTATTCATCCAAGAGCCTCACTTTCACCGAGGCAAGGTTCTAAGATTTCCTGTCCATTATAAAGTCATTTATCATATTATAAAGTCATCATCCGCCACAGACGACAACACCATCAAGAGCGCAATAATCATCACAGATCCACGGATCAGTGTGATTTTTATTACAAAATACAGTAATAACTTACATACAGTCGTACAGATCGTAAGCGGTAACTTCTTTGGGCACTCTTTGCTGTCTCAGCTTATTTGCCTCCTAACAATAGGACTGTATATGAAGAAAACACACATAGCCTAGACAACGCTGTAAAAGGGTTAGCATCTAATGGTGATGTTCTAGTCGCAGACGATATTAACGTAAAATCTCATAGTTGGGGTAGCCGAAGAGATGATTATCGTGGAAAATTATTAGATACAATATTTTCAAAACACAACCTCGATATTCTCAACCAAGGCTAACCTAACCTAACCTACTTTCGCAGGCCATAAAGGCTCAAGCCTAATCTACGTTACTTCGGCAAGCAGCAAGTTAAGTTGACTAATAGACGATTGGCATATCTCTGACGACAACAGCCTGTCCACAAAGTAAGACCAGAAGTACATTTGCTGGTTCGTCTTTTTAGAAACAGAATTACCAGAAAGTCTCCGCGGTTTCTGCACGAAGAAAGCAAACTGGAATTTTGACCCAAATTGATAATTGCCGTTCTCCCCAAGAAATTGCATGCTTTGCAGATGCCGTTAATAAGTCCATTGTCAGCGCGGCCGTTGAATCTATGCCACGTCGGTAATACTTTCAAAAATCGGTCCTTTGGTGGACCCCTGAGCTTACTTCCTGTCGGAAAGAAAATAACCGACTAAGACGTTTATACCAGAGCAGCACAGGACAAGACAGAGAAGTAAACCTTATGAAGTCCTACAAGAAAAAACTGAACGAATACAAATGTTTAGTCGTGGAAACCAAAACCCAAAAATGGCGAGATTTCTGTACAAATCATGCCAACGGGGACACCTAGGGCCCGGTCTACAAGGTTATACGAGGACGGGAAACCAATTCAGGCTACCTCACAAGCCTAAGTAAGAGCAACACGTCTCTAGACCTGCACGGCACAGCACGAGAGCTCGTGACAGCCTTTTTTCCGGATGATCCCGAAACAGACTCAGTGGAACACTTACAGTCTAGAAAAACAAGGAAAAGATGGACCCGGCGATCCTTTATTCACAATTCCAGAGATTGTAATAGCGATCAACGCTATAAATCCCAAAAGGCTCAAGGCATAGACCGACTCTCATCGGATACCCTGCCAGCGGCATTTAAAGCTGCCCCTCAAGGTTTCCATAAACAATTTAACAAATGTCTAAGTCGTGGCGTTTTTCCAGCAATTTGCTTTTTCCAGCAAACTACAACTAGTAAAAATAATTCCCAAACCACTTAGGCAAGGTACATCCTTTAAAGACTTTAGGCCCATAAGTCTTATGCCTGTCATTGGGAAAGTCCTCGACACCTTGCTCATCTCCAGGATCGGTTACCATTTTTATAGTCGCAATTTCCTTAGTACTAACCAATTTGGATTCTGAAAGGGCGTAGAAACCACCGATGCCATAACCAAAGTCATTCAATCTATCAAAGGCAACATTGCCCAGAAACAATATTGTATTAAAGAGAAATAACCGGCCTGAACATATCCTCCGACCTTGTCGAATCAAAGAACCACCTTCACCATCTTATCCATCCCGCCTATTTTCACTCCCTTGTCTACACTACGTCACCTACCAACTCACAGCGAATAAAAATATTCACAGACGGCTATAAATCAGACGCAGGAGTTGGAGCAGCTTTTGTAGCATACGATGAAGAAGAGGAGTTTCATTTCGAAACATTCGGTTTGGCTGAGTACTGCTTTATATTTCAAGCAGAGTTAATTTCATTTAACCGGGCATTAGCGTATATTCTTTCGAAACCTGACGTAATGGACGAATGCATTATCCTATCCAATAGCAAATCTGCTCTAGATGCTCTTCAAAACATGGCCTCGCCAACCGAGATACTATTCTACACATGGCAGCTCTAAAACGAGATCTCTCAAAAAACTAATCTAAGCTTCCATTGGGTGAGGGCACATGACGGCCTGGCAGATAACTAAAGAGCGGACAGTCTGGCAAGAAAAGCTTCTGGTCAAGACTCTACAATTGTGCTGATATTTTCAAAAAAGTACCAAGCCAGGCTATAAAACACGGGATCAACACCTACCTTAACAGGGAGTGGCAAAAGCGATGGAATGCGTCAAGAACTGGTCTTGGGACTAAAAACTTTATCTCGTCAATCGAGAAGTAGATTAATATGGAGATCTGTCTCTCTCACCACGCGGTCCAACTTATTACTGACCATGGAAATTTCAGTCTTACCTACATCGCTTTGGCAAAAGGGCATCGCCACTATGCCAGTGCGGTGAAGAAGACACAACTCCACACGTGCTTTTGTATTGCCCTGTCATCTCAAAACGGAGGCAAGATTCCGAACGGAGTATATCCCATGCAGGATGCTCCTGGCCACGAAACGAGGAGTTAAGGGAAGTCGAAAAAACAAGAAATGGTGGCAGATTTTTGACGAACGCCCCAAAAATCTAAGAAGATTGGATAAAATTGACTAAATTGACTATTCTATGTTAAATCAGTCTATGTTTTTGTCTCTTCTTATAATGTTATTAATTATGATGTAATAATTATTTTGTACCAGCATAGTGTCCTTATTGACGGAGTGCTGGCGACTATGAGTCCAATAAATAAATAAGTTGTCTAGTCTTGTGTGTCAAGTCTTGTCTGCCCATTTTTGTCTGTCTAGTCTTGTCTGTCTAGTGTTGTCTGCCTAGTTCTGTCTGTCTGGCTTTGTCTGTCTAGTCTTGTCTTATATAGTCTATATGTCTAGTCTTATATGTCTAGTCTTTTTGGTCTAATCTTGTCTGTCTAGTCTTATCTGTTTAGTCATGTCTGTCTAGTCTTCTCTGTCTAGTCTTATCTGTCTACTTTTGTCTGTCGAGTCTTGTCTCCCTAGTCTTGTCTGTCTAATTAATTAAATTAACTTATGCTGTTAACATATCCACGATAATTTCGCTAGTCATAATCGCGCGAAGGAATTGCAAAGCTTTTGAGGAAGTCTCGTTGTCTTTTATTCATTTTAGTTCTTCTAATGTTTCAACAATTAGCTTAAAAAATTCAGTGAACCTAGTTCATTTAGTATTTGAAGCGTGTTCTTTTATTTTATTTTTCAAGATGCGGTCAATGCGGAAAGCTGAGATTTTTTTGAAATTTGCTATAGATTTTATAGTTCCAATGCAATTTCTAATATTTTGAACTTTACAGGAATGGGAAAGAGCTAAATTTAGATAATGGGCACTACAGTGCACGTATATTGCTGCTAGATATTTTTCTTTTATTATGGCCTGTACCTCTTTCAAACTGCCACTCGTTGCAGTAGCACCACCATACCCTTGACCAACCAAGTAGCTACAATCTACTCCAAGTCCTTGTAAACTTTCTAACATAACTGTTGCTAAATTCTAGTTCTATTATGGACAGCTACGAATTGTAAAAATTCTTCTCGCTGTATGTAGGACGGGTTTTTATTTCTTAGATGGGTCTTACACAAAGGGATAACTGCTCAGTACGGGAAATGTCGGTGGTTTCGTCCATTAAGGTAGAAAAAAAATTGCTTTGTTTATTTTAGTTATATTATTTCCCTTTGTATTATTTCCCCACAACTTTTAATTATATTATTTTGAATTACTGGACTTATTTACATGGCGTTTAACGACTGCCCCTGGATGTAATCACTTAAATTCCTGTCTCCACATGATAGACGCATGCGCAGTAACGCTCTGAAATTTCCGTTCCATTCTGATTATTCCACATGGGCTGTTCCAAAGTTAGTGGTCCAAAATCCGAAGTTCCTCGTAGAGCTAACTCTTTATCCACATAAGTTAATTGTCTCAGTTATAGGTGTCAACTTTCTTATTTTTTCAGCAATTTGCTTAGAACGACTTGAATCGAGTTGCATCATGATATCTGGGGCAGATTTGTTGAAAGTTTCAAAGAAATTATCTACTAAAACGTAGTTATTCTTTTGGTATTCAGTTTTACTGTGGCGAACAAACACCTCAATAGCATCTTTCCAGTTATTAAAGGGTTTTGAAACTAATGAGTTAAGCATTTTCCACCAAATTCCTGTGAAAAAATTGCACAATATTTACACACTGCAACTTGATCATCTTTGGCGGTATAGCTGAGCCATTGAAAACGTTTTAGCCAATTTAATTGAAATTTTAGGTTTCCTTTTTGGAAACCGGAAATTGGATGATATTTTTCATCTGAAACCCATACAGCCGTCAATAGTTTATACTTCAGTTCATGATTTAGTTTTTGATCTTGAGCGAAACAACAACCGATGTCCAGGTCACTAATATTATTTTCCGTTTTTTTTGGCGTTATTTCATATACAGTATTTTCATACACTGCCGAGCATAAAATTAGGGTCACTCCGTATTTTTAAGTTATTTTATAAATCATTAGTTTTTTACGTGATTTTCGGTTTTGACAGTTTACTAACTTATTGCTTCAATAAAGGTTTTTGTTGTTCAAAGTTTATTGAAAGTAATGAAAATGAACAATTTTAATTTGATATGCTAAGTAATGAAAATGAACAAGTTTACTTTGATATGCTTTTGTTGAGCGAAAGAAAGTTTAAGGACTTCAGTAGCGATTATTCCCTCCTCTGGCAGTGACAACAGCTTGCAGAGGACGAGGCATGCCCTGGATCAGACTTTGGATCACATTCAGCGGAAGATTCTCTCATTCTTGCACCAGTATGTCGCGAAGCTCTCTAGAATTTCTGGGGGCCACCATATGTCTCCGTAAACGTTTGCCCATCTCATCCCAAATATACTCAATTGGATTTAAATCTGGACTGCGAGCTGGCCAAACAAATCGCGTGATTTCACACTCGCCAAGATACTCGGTAACTATTCGAGCAGTGTGGGGCCGTGCGTTATCATGTATATATGTTGCCTCGTCTTCAAGAATAACCATGAACGGTAAAACATAGTGTTCTAGAACTTCTGTCAGATACCTATGCGCAGTCCAGGTCCCATTCTCGATAAAGACTAACTCCGTGCGACTGTCAAAGATATGCCTCCCCAAGCCATAACTGATGCTCCAACAAATGGAAGTCGCTCGGCAATATGCGCTTGAGCATATCTCTCGCCTTGTCGTCGCCACACTCTTACATGTCTATCTGAGCCAGTGAGACAGAATCAAGAATCATCGGAAAACTCCAATACGCGACTCAAATCCGCTATTGTCCAAGCCAACTGTTCTCGTGCAAAATTCAACCTAGCAATCCGTTGTACACGGGAAAGCGGCGGTCCAGTAGCTCTAGTTCGAGAAGATAATCCAGCAGAATGAAATCGCCTCCTAACTGTCCACTACTTATGTTTACATTTCTCACTTCTTGCAGATGATTTCCAAGGGAAACTGCCGTGACCGTACGGTTTCTCAAAGCAATGGAAACGAGAAGGCGGTCATCTCTAGCTGTTGTATTGCCTCGGTCTGAACTGGGTCTTCGAGTGAGCAGAACAGTCTCTTCGTACCGCCGCCATACTCGTTGCACACTCGAGAGACTTAAACCAACGTTTCTCGCAATTTCGCGCTGACCAGGATTTATGCTCATTGCAAAATACTAACAATGATAACAATATAAAAACAAATTAACAAATTAAACAAATTGTCCTTAAACTTCCTTTTGTTTCAACAAAACCATATCAAAATAAACTTGTTCAGTTTCATTACTTAGTATATCAAATTAAAATTATTCATTTTCATTACTTTCAATAAACTTTGAACAACAAAAACCTTTTATTTTATTTAAGTAATGAGCTAGTAAACTGTTACAACCGAAAAAACCAGTTAAAAACCAAACATTTCTAAAATAACTTCTCATTACGGAGTGACCCTAATTTTATGCTCGGCAGTGGTTTTGTTTGAAACTCCATTGAACCCCCAAAATATGAAGAAACTTTTGACCTTCTTCTTGAATTGGTTCACATTTTTTTGTTGATATAATTGTCTTCGCGAGTATATTGTAAATTTTAAAGAAGCTATAAAGGGGAAATCTTTCCCTCAATGTCAACTTGTGACTTGGTAGCAGGTAGAGGGTTCTTTATTACGCCGAGTATCTCTTATAATTGGTTTATTGAGACAAGTGAATGAGTCTCTATGTGCGACGATAAAGACAATACTCTCGAAAACATGGGTACCCAAGGCGGTCATTATTAACTGCTCTCTTATTAACTGCCCTCTACATGACGCTCTGTAGTTAAGTTATTTAGAATACGTAGGCCTTGCCTACGGATTCAAATATTTTCTTGATGTGTAGCCTATTTCCCCAAAATATTATAGCAAACCTTTAATATTTTGTAAAACCGATATGTAAAACATATCGGTTGACAGATCTCATTGCAACATTTGCTGTACTTAATTTTCTGGTCAGTTGACTAATGTGTGTCTTGTCTAGACAAGACTGGGCAGACAAGACTAGACAGACAAGACTAGACAGATAAGACTAGACAGACAAGACTAGACAGACAAGACTATACAGACAAGACTAGACAGATTAGACTAGACAGACAAGACTAGACAGACAAGACTAGACAGACAAGACTAGACAGACAAGACTAGACAGATAAGACTAGACAGACAAGACTAGACAGATAAGACTAGACAGACAAGACTAGACAGACAAGACTATACAGACAAGACTAGACAGATAAGACTAGACAGACAAGACTAGACAGACAAGACTAGACAGACAAGACTAGACAGATAAGACTAGACAGACAAGACTAAACAGACAAGACTAGACAGACAAGACTAGCCAGACAAGACTAGACAGACAAGACTAGACAGACAAGACTAGACAGACAAGACTAGACAGACAAGACTAGACAGATTAGACTAGACAGACAAGAATAGCCAGACAAGACTAGACAGACAAGACAGGACAGACGAAACATGACAGACAAGACTAAATAGATAACACTAGAGAGAGAAGACTAAACAGACAACACTTGAGAGACAAGACTAGACAGACAAAACTAGACCGATTACGGCCTGGCTTTCTCCGTAGGCGGGCCTTATATTGAGAACTTTTACTTCACATGTTTCATTACCGCCTTTAAGTTTTATTGATGTTTTGATATCCTCTTGGGTGGTAATCGCGTCCATGCCCCTTTTATGTGGATAATCACTTGCTCGGTTTTCAGACGCACTTCTGCATTTATAGATATGTTTGAATAAATTTCTCCTTCAGTCCTTCTGCTTTGCCTGTTTCAACCTCTAGCAACAATTCGCCTGTTTTTACCTTTTTTTACTTCTTGCTCCTGTTATTGTTCCTCCTGATTCTTTCGAATCATCGGTGTTAGCGAAAATAAATTGCAAGGCTTTTTTAGTTATTTGCCACTCTGCGTTTGCTGTGCGATGAATTGCTAATTCGTTCCTACCGTTTCTCTTACATATTTCTTTTAGCCTAGTGAGGTAGGCGTATATGTCTTTTGGGTTAGTCTCATTAGTCTAATTTTATGGTAATGCTTTGTAATATTAAATGCGTGACTGCCCATGTCAGAGTCAAAGATTGAAGAAGAACGGTGAACGTGATCGGAAAGGAGACTTGTGTCACGCGTGAGCGAGACCATATATGTTCTCGTTCTCGCGAGAGCGAGACCACTTACGGTATCGTCTCGGTCTCGTCTCACTTTTACGAGACGAGACGAGAAAAATATCGTTCTTGTGTGAAGCCCTAATCCTGTTAGCAAATATTGATATTCTCATCAAGCGTTCATATTGTGTGTTTTAGATTCATAACTTTACCAGTCTTCGGAGATTGATTTAGAAGTTTGTCGGGTCTCGCTTAAGCTTCTGTCAGTGCTTTCGGGGCACTGGTCTGGATGTAGACTTTCATCCACACACCATGCGATATCATACTCTGAGCTTGTAGCGAGAGCATCTGCGTGCCTTCTTTTACCTTTGTTGTAGGTTTTTTTGTGGCCACTCTTTCTTTGCTACATCCAAGTCCTCATAAGTTTTTACATTTTCTATCTGGCACCGTAGCTTTTGGATTTCTTCCTCTTCTTTATCACTAGTAATTTGTGCACTAACAGTGCTATTTTTAATCTGACGCGGTTTTCCGGTAAATTATGGCATGTAGGCCAGTTGTCCACTGTGTCCAATGTTAGTTTCTCCGTTATTTTGATTGAGCTGAGTTCCTGTGTTCTTCTTTTAATTTTTTGGGTGAATGCAGGATTCCGGTGCCGGCTCTTTTACCTGTTGTTCACGTACAGAAGAGGTGAGGTAAGTAGGTCTTCCGGTAAGAGAAATGGAAGTAGATAAGCTAGTACAGTTCTAACGCAAGATCCAATAAGGATTTACATAGGGGTCTGAATTCACATTTCTTCCGGTCACGTGGCTGGTTCTAGCGCATACGCAAACCGCCAATACCTATTTATTAGCTGATTACACCTACCTGTTTAAACAAGTTTATTAGCTGATTACAACCTGTTTAAACCAGACATAGAAAATACTGCTTGAACAAGTATTGGCGATTTGCGCATGTGCTAGAACGAGACACGTGACCGGAAGAAATGTGAATTCAGACCCCCATGTAAATCCTTATGAGATTTTGTGCTAGAACTGTCCTACCTTATCTAATAATCGATGTTTCTCTAAAGATGTTCCTTTGGAGTCTGGTGTTTATCTTGTTTACGTTTATCTAGTCCAGTCTGCCTTGTCTATCTAGTCTTGCCTGTCAAGTCTTGTTAGTCTAGTATTATATATAGAGTAGATATTATATATAGAGTATTAGTATATAGAGTCTGGTCTGTCTAGTCTTGTCTATCTAGTCTTGTCTGTCTAGTCTTGTCTGTCTTGTCTTGTCTGTCTAGTCTTGTCTGTCGAGTCTTATCTGTCTAGTGCTGCCTGTCTAGTCTTGCCTGTCTGATCTTGTCTGTCTAGTCTTGTCTGTCTAGACTTGTCTGTCTAGTCTTATCTGTCCAGTCTTGTTTATCTTGTTTACGTTTATCTAGTCTAGTCTGCCTTATCTATCTAGTCTTGCCTGTCAAGTCTTGTTAGTCTAGTATTGTCTGTCTAGTCCTCTCTCTCTCTCTAGTCTTGTCTGTCTAATCTTGTCTGTCTTGTCTTGTCTGTCTAGTCTTGTCTGTCTAGTGTATCTAGTCTGTCTAGTCCGTCTAGTACGTCTAGTCCGTCTAGTCCGTCTAGTCAGTCTAGTCCGTCTAGTCCGTCTAGGCCGTCTAGGCCGTCTAGGCCGTCTAGTCCGTCTAGTCCGTCTAGTCCGTCTAGTCCGTCTAGTCCGTCTGGTCCGTCTAGTCCGTCTAGTCCGTCTAGTCCGTATAGTCCGTCTAGCCCTTCTAGTCCGTCTAGTCCGTCTAGTATGTCTAGTCCGCCTAGTCTGTCTAGTCTTGTCTCTCTAGCCTTGCCTGTCTAGTCTTGTCTGTCTAGTGTTGTCTCTCTTGTATTTGTTCTTCCAGTCTTGTCTGTCTATTCTATCTAGTCTTGCCTGTCAAGTCTTGTTTGTCTAGTATTATCTGTCTAGTCTTGTCTATATAGTATTGTCTGTCCAGTCTTGTCTGTCTAGTCTTATCTGTGTAGCCTTGTTTGTCTAGCCTTGTCTGTCTAGCCTTGTCTGTCTAGTCTTGTATGTTTATTCTTGTCTGCCTAGTCTTATCTGCCTAGCCTTGTCTCTCTAGCCTTGTCTGTCTAGTCTTGTCTGTCTAGTCTTGTCTGTCTAGTCTTGTCTGTCTAGTCTTGTCTGTCTAGTCTTGTCTGTCTAGTCTTGTCTGTCTAGTCTTGTCTGTCTAGTCTTGTCTGTCTAGTCTTGTCTGTCTAGTCTTGTCTGTCTAGTCTTGTCTGTCTAGTCTTGTCTGTCTAGTCTTGTCTGTCTAGTCTTGTCTGTCTAGTCTTGTCTGTCTAGTCTTGTCTGTCTAGTCTTGTCTGTCTAGTCTTGTCTGTCTAGTCTTGTCTGTCTAGTCTTGTCTGTCTAGTCTTGTCTGTCTAGTCTTGTCTGTCTAGTCTTGTCTGTCTAGTCTTCTCTGTCTAGTCTTGTCTGTCTAGTCTTGTCTGTCTAGTCTTGTCTGTCTAGTCTTGTCTGTCTAGTCTTGTCTGTCTAGTCTTGTCTGTCTAGTCTTGTCTGTCTAGTCTTGTCTGTCTAGTCTTGTCTGTCTAGCCTTGTCTGTCTAGTCCTGCCTGTCTAGTCTTGTCGATCTAGTCTTGTCTGTCTGGCCTTGTCCGTCTAGTCTTCTCTGTCTAGTCTTCTTAGTTTAGTCTTGTCTGTCTAGTTTTAACACTCTAGTGTTGTCTGTCTAGCCTGGTCTATCTAGTTTTGTCTGTCTAGTCTTGTCTGTCTAGTCTTGTGTGTCTAATCTTGTCTGTCTAGTCTTGTCTGTCTGGTCTTATCTGTCTAGTCTTGTTTGTCTAGCCTTATCTGTCTAGTCTTGTCTGTTTAACCTTGTTCGTCTCTTCTTGTATGTCTTGTATCCAGTGTGGTCTAGTCTTTTCTAATCTTGTCTGTCCAGTCTTGTTTTAAGTCTTGTCTGTTCCGTGAGCAATATTGGAAATGTTTGATCTATACCATTTAATAGTTTGATATCGAGAAAATTGAAAGATATTACATACATCAATATTACATGCATCAATATTTTTTGGTAACATATAAGTGATATGTTCGGGATACATATGAGAAAATAGAAATTATTTAAGGTTCAATCTAAATACCTAAGATTTGTGAGCAATAGTCAAATTATCAGTATATTCTAGTTGAAACTTACTAATTAACACTGAAAGTAGTTATGTATCAAAAATATTAAAGGCTTTACAATGTAAATTGGATTTTATTGATGAATTGCATGCTTAATTAGATATTACTTGTTATTGATTAATAAATTAAGCTTTTAATTACTAATTTTAATTGCCAATTCTAATTATTAATTATAATTACAAGTTTCAAGTTTAGCGATTTTGGAATACAAACAATTGTTGTTAAAAATCTAAATATTAATAAAACTGTTATTACAGTTTAAAACTATTTATTTTACAGCTGTTATTGTTTATTAATTATTAATTGTATCCTCTTTTTTGTTTCAGGTAAGTCCTTCAAACAGAAACGTAATCAAAGTCCATTGGGTAAGGCAATTTACCAAAAAAAAAAAAAAATAATTACAAGTAAATCCCGACACGAAATCTACAAGGAAACTTTGCGATTTTCCCATCCGGGAAAGTATTGCAGAAGCGTGATTGTATTAAATCCCCCTCAATCTAACAGAATGGAAAAACTATTTCCACTTCTTCATTCGGAACGTAATTTTAATAATTCATCAAGAAGGGATTGATAAGAATAATAAAGCGTTCCAACGTGCGTTTAATTAAAGGAACAAAAAACCGCAATCAATTAAAAATCATGACATTAATTAATTTTTAACACAAAAAAATTAATTATTTTGCTTTCGCATACATTTTCTTCCGTTTTAATTTCATTACGCAGCCGTAAAAATGAATTTTAAAAACCTGAAAACCCTCTTTTGTGTGCTTTTTATGTTAAGAAATAAAAGGAAACGTGTTTTGTTAATTTTCAGGGAGGGTCCAATTTATCCGCCTTTTGGGTGAGCTTTGTGTAAAAACGAATAAATGTCCCCTCCAAATATAATCAAAGGGATTTAACATTAAAACCTGTAGCAACCAGAAACTATGTCGCATGCGATAACAACAATTGTTTCATTATCAAATTTCCAATATCACAATAATTAATTCAGTTTGAAAAATCGATTCAACCTTTTCACGACGTCCATTCACGCACTAAATGTCGTAATTCTGTGTTACGTGATCAAAAAGCATCGCCGAACCATCAACGCATTGTCTTGTTCCGGGATCCGGGAAGCTTCCGGATTCCCCCCATTTTCTCCTGGCAGGGGTCAAAGGTCGATATCGACCCTTATCTCGCAGCAAGGACACCTGCTGCCACCTGCCGAGGAACGCCTGCCTTCGCCTAAGCGCAACAGGTCCTTCTTCCCGCAGGAAATTCTGGATTCCATTCTGTACTCGACGCCAACAGGTGGCGCACGAAGCAACAAGTTAATTATATTTTGTCGTATTTTGAAAAGTCGTACACTAAATAGATAACTATTTTATGTCAACTCAACTCTAATAAAACTTATAATGAGACTGGATTTACAAACATGAATTGCTAGCTTGATGGAGATTAAACAGACATTATTGTATATAAAGGAGACAATTTTTATATTAGACAGATCAGACAAGATCGTATTAGACAAGATCAGCTAAGACCAGCCTAGTATAGACAAAAACAGACAAAACGGGACAAAAATCGGAAAGACGAGTCAAGACCAGACACGATCAGAAAAGGCCAGACAAGATCAGACAAGACCAGACAAGACTATACAAGAGCAGGCAAGACCAGACAAGACCAGACAAGACCAGACAAGGCCAGACAAGACCAGACAAGAACAGACAAGACCAGACAAGACCAGCCAAGACCAGACAAGACTAGACAAGACCAGACAAGACCAGACAAGACCTTAGGTACAAGACCTTAGGACAAGAGGCTAGACAAGGCTTGACAGACTAAGCTAGACTGAATTGTTATGGAGACTTGCAGGTCTTTTATGGTCTGGTTTGGTCTTGTTTAGCCTTGTCTGGTTTTGTTTGGTCTTGTGTCGTCTTGTCTGGTCTTGTTTGGTCCTCTCTGGTCTTGTCTGACCTTGTCTGGTCTTGTCTGTCTAGTGGTATCTAATCTTTGAACAGCTTTGATCAGTTTTGCTCAATCTTGTCAGAGCAAGGCTAAACTCGACTTTTCTGGATGATTCTAGACAAGACTGCAATGTTTATTTGTTTCAGACTCACCATGGAATAACTTATAGGACTAAATGGACAGAGCTAGATGAACCTATTTAGGGAATAGGTATTAGACATTTATATTATTCTAAATTGACACGACTATAGAGGCGAACTAGGTAATATACCTGTGCAAACAAATTATACTAAAATTAGTTGATAAACTTTTCTAGACATTCTAGGATAGTCAAACTATTTATCACTCTAAGTACTCGACATTACATAGACCTAATTGAACTTGACAAAATTAGACAGGGCCGTACAAGACCGCAATAGACAGGTTTGGTAGGCATAGACTAGAGGAGGCCACTCGGGGCCGAGAAGGACGAGATTGACGAGATTGAGACTAAACGAGGCTGTACAAACTTATTAAAGAAGAATATAGCTTGAATATCTAAATATATTCAATCTTTCCGAAGCTCTATAATATTATTCACGATATCGCGAAACTATGCTGTGGTCACCTCAAGACGTGCCTTGTAAAAACCCCTCAACTAGTGCTGTTAGGAACCGGCGATAAACTGCTAGGTCGCGTATATTAGTGGATGATGCGCTTCACAAGTATGCGTGAGAGGTTGCCTACGTGCTCGGAGAGAGTACGGCACCTTGAGAAGATAATATTAATTAAGTCTTTTTAAGACTACAAAACAAATCTCATGTTGAAACAACTACTTCCTTTGCCAATACCACGAATGATATTGAATTATACAACAGATATTTGTATGCTATTTACTAGCCCCCAGTCTACTTTCGTAGCACTAAACATGAACTACAAAAATAACATTGTTTTTAAGATTACACCTTTCACAATGTTACGATATTATTTATCTAGCTCTTGTTTAGTGCCTCGAAAGTGGACTGGGGGCTAGTAAATAGCATACAAATATCTGTTGTATAATTCGATATCCTGCGTGGTATTAGCAAAGGAAGTAGTTGCTTTAAAATAAGATTTGGGTACCTACGTATTAACGCCACACCAGCGAAAGGTCGTGCTACCGCGCTTATATGGGGTCTGTATTTATCTGCTTCGTTATAACCTAATCTAACCATCCATTTAAAAAAGGGAGTAAAGGATGTAAGGGTGTAAAGGATGTAAGGATGTAAGCACCGAGATTTGCTTTGAAGTCTCAAAAAAATTTAATTATATTATAGAGCTACGGAAAGGTTGAATATGTTTATATATTCAAGCTATATTCCGCTTTAATAAGTTGGTATGATTGTATCCATAATTAGTTTGGTTTCACTCCAATATTCAAGGCTGTAGAAGATAGATTTAGCTAGACTAGAGAAGATTGGTAAAGGCTACATTAGACTGGACAAGGTTGCGCAAAACCTAGGCAAACTAATTCGAGTGAGAAATAGTTGATAAACTTTACTAGACATTCTATGACAGGGATCGCGAACCTTTTTGAGTAGTGGTTCAAATTTTGTTCATTATATTTGTTTTACTAGTGGGTCAACAGGTTACTGGCAAGACTTGGAAAAGAGGAGGGAGGTGAAATACTACTTTTTTTGTTCTCTGTTTTAAAGGCTTTTACAAAATTCTAGTTTCATTCTTGTTTTACAACTTTTACTTGAATTGAAGAGCAAAAAATAAAGGTAGAAGTAAAAAAAAATTATATCAATGAATAAGTCCATAAAACTTGAAGTATTATACAATGATATCCAATTAGAGGGTTTGGAATATTTTGCTTAAGATATTGAATAAAACCAATGTTTTTTTCCGACCATATTAGGTGCATCGTCTCTTGTAACAGAAACAATTTTCTTTAGGTCAATATCTTCTTCTTCTTCTTCTTAGACTTTTGTATAGGCACGTGTGCCTGTTTATTTAAGTTCCTCCTTAGTCTCTAATCTCCTGTGATATGGATGTCCAGGAGTCTGCCCATCTCTTTGGTGGCCTTCCAGGTGGTCTTGAATTGTTGGGTCTTTGTGTCATGGCCCAGTTAACGATCCGTTGTGGGATCATGCGTTTCACATGGTCCCGCCAGTGCCTCTGATGGTCTCTTGTCCTGCGTACGACATCCTGTATTTGTAGATCCTCTCTGATTGTGGAGCTCCTGATTTGGTCTCTTAGCGTGACCCCCTTTATCGCTCGTAGGTTGCGCATCTCTGTCGTTCTTAAAGCTTGGTAACTGCTGTGTCGGCTCTTGTTTCGGCTGCGTATGTGAGAATTGGTCTTATTGCGGTTTTGTATATTCGGATTTTACCTTCTTTAGATATGTGCTTATTTCTCCACATTATATTGTTTGTTGCACCGGATATTTTTCGGGTCTTGTTGGCGGCTGTTCGGGTTTCCATCTTAAAGTTTCTGTCGCTTGATATTTCTATGCCGAGGTATGTGAAGCTCATCACTTGTTCTATTACCTTACCGTCCAGTTCTAGTTTGCATCTTGTTGGGTATCGGCTGGCTACCATGCACCTGGTTTTTTTGGTGGGAAGTGTCGAGGTAATATTTCTTTGCTGTTTCCGAGAATGTCTTAAGTAATCGTTGCAGATCGTCTTCGTTATCTGCCATTAGCGTTGCATCATCTGCATAGCATAGGATGTTGAAAGATTAGTTCCCCATTCTGTATCCCCCTTTAAGGTTCTTTGATGTTGATGTTTCTTATTAGGTTGGTTAGCTTTCCCCCAGCTCCTCGTTTTTTGAGTTCTGAAATCACATCAGCGATTCGGATTTGGTGGAATGCTTTGCTCAGGTCGACGAAGCACAGATAGGCGGGTTTGGCAAACTCTATTGCTTTCTCGGTGATCTGTCTTACAGTAAATATTGCATCTGTAGTTGATAGATTTTGTCGGAATCCTTGTTGTTCGTCATTTACCGTTATTCGTTCGTTTATTTTTAGGGCCAGTATTTTTGTGAAAAGTTTTGCTGTGGTGTTTATCAATGTGATGCCTCGGTAATTTGAGGGGTCTGTTTTTAGGGTTCCGTACCGAAAACGGAACCCTTATAGGATCACTTCGTTGTGCGTCTGTCTGTCTGCCTGTCTGTCTGTCTGTCCGTCCGTCCGTCTGTCCGTCAAGACCATTTTTCTCAAGAACGCGTAGAGGAAACAAGTTGAAATTTGTATCAAATACTCGGGTCTGCGGTCTCTTTCAGCTGTGAAATTAGAATTTCCACTCCTGATTTTGCTCTTTCCTTGTGTTCCTTTTCACTATAGCATAAGAGGTAGTTGTGTACGAGTATGTTACCGTAACCCTTTTTGTTCGTTTTGGATAGGATGCAGATGTCTATTTTGTGTTTATTGAGAGCTTTTATGATTTCGTGTGATTTGCTATTTCATGTGTTTATGTTCCACACAGCAATTCTAACCTCACTCTTTCGTAGTAGATTTTTCCAGTTTGTCTCGTTTTTCCTGTTTCTCGCGTGGTCGTCATCGTGTATCCGTCCTTCCGAGGCATATGGGTTTCTTCTGTGAGCATATTTCTTTTTTTTTGTAAGGGGTAGGTCGCTGGCCTTGTCCCTCAACCCTCCTCTTTTATCCGGGCTTGGGACCGGCTATGATTTAGGCAGAGTTAATAGCCTCTGACCATCATAGGTCAATATCCATTTCTTTAAATGTAATATCAAATTCTTTAAAAATATCAAGAACAATAGATACACTTCCCTTTTAACTTTATTAGTTTCAATAGCTCTTCTTGCATTATATTTCCTGTTTTATATCGAGCAAAAACTTCTAATTGGCGAAACCATTTACATCATTCTCTCATCTTAAGAAATTGAATACATTGCTGCATAATTTAAGACTTTATATATTTTTGTATCTTTCATATCTTTCTAATTCTAGTATTCGATCTTTAATTGTAATCCGACTTATTGGAAACTCATTTATGAGCTTCTTAACAATATACAACCGCGCGATTACAGAGGTGAACCCTAGTTTTTCCAAAAGCATCAAATGGTCAAATAAATGAAAGAAAAATAATAAATCAAATCAAAGATCAAATGGTAAATTTTCCAAAATCGAGTTTTTTCGAGAGTCCAAATTTTCCTGCTGTTTCTCTGGTCAGAATCCAAATGTAATATCGGACCGTTAACAGCTCCCAAAAACCTATTAATTTTTTATTTCGCGATTTCCCGTCCAAACGCCAATTCGGAAGAGCGTAAAAACCCCACTTGAATTCTAGCTTTAGTTTTTACAATACTCAGAAACGAATTCAATATTTTTCTGTAATTCCTTCTGTTCAAAACCTTTCATTTTGCAAAAATCAAGGGTAAACTCCAAACCTTCCAACAACTTTGTTGTGGATGCGATGCTGCCACCAATGTTATGGTTGCGATGGTAGGTGAACCACCGCTGTTACCAATATTATGGTTGCAATGCTGCCACCATTTGTTCCTTGTATTCTGGGAGATTGGGCACCATCTCGCGGCCTTGAGCTGTGGACGATTTTCCAGCAAGGGGAGTGAGTTGGTTTTGAGCTTCCAACTCACCAGTTGAGTTTCCTAGTTGGTATTGCTGGGTTGCAATGGGCACGAAGTCAAGATAGAAGTCGTTTGTTTAACTTTACGGGGTATATACTGATTACGGACTGTCTCTTCATGACTTCCTCTTCTTGACTTCCTCTTCTTGACTTCCTATTCTTGACTTCCTCTTCTTGACTGACTAGGTGTGGAGGGCATTCTGGTATTTATACTAGGAAGTCGGGAAAGGGATTGTCGTTATCTTGTTATTGTGTTTCGAATGTTATTTGGATGTGATTACAGTTAATGGCCTTTTTCACACAAGGCCGGGAAGGGACTTTGGAATTCGTTAAAGTAGGTTTTAGACAATATTATATTTACACAGAAAATATCATAACAACTTTTTGAGTTTCTCAAGGTTTAGTCCATTTCCAGGTATAGTCAAAATCTGGAAAAATATTTAAATATGTCTTCCAATGACGTTTTCTGTTCTTTGTGGTCTGATAAAAATTGTAGCTAAAGATTTTATTGAAAATCAAATTTCTTTAGATCCTCGTTGGTCTTAAAGCCCAAATAAGCGTTTACCCAGTAATTGAGAAAAAACCTCAATTTTTCCACCAAACCAAAGATGATTTTTCCAAGGAAAATCTAAACAATTCCGATCCTTCCAAAGCATCAAAAAGGAAACAGAATTTCTTCAATCGGCTTTATTCGAAGAACTTTGGAAAACGCCGAATACAAGATAGTTCCGTACGGCAAGAAACGGGCTGAGCAGGAAAGTTTAAAATAAATTGAAAGAAGAACAATTTATATTTTTAGGAGATCTTTTCAAACAAATTTACTTAAAAAAAAATATATAAAGGCTATGTAAAAATCTAAATATTAATATAAAATAATATTTAATGATATTTGCAAGCAAAAATCAAAATAATTTAAAGAAACAGAACTGATTAATTTTAATTAAAACAAATATAATATGTTAAAAAATGTGTATGGATGGTGTTGAGGCTCGGTGGATGTTGTCTTTGACAAACTTTCGCGTGATCAAACCCAAGGTTAATTCAGGATTGCCAATAGATTTGATCGGCACTGAAAATTATATGTTTTGTGCAAATAAAACTTGTACGCCTCGATAAACATGTATTATTAAACATATGTTATTTATTTATCTCTATTTTAAGCACTTGTGACGACGTGCACTGTCGGAGTTTGGAATCTTTTCGATGTGTTTGTGGCAAGAGGGTTACAATTGAACTGGTATGATTAGATATTGTTACAAACAGGAAAGCTAAATCCCACCTCCCATTTGCCTGCCCCCACTGAACCAAAAAGAATTCCACCCCGAAGTGCACGTGGTAGTTTCTATGACTAATCTTAAAACTACCCAAAATTTAAATACTTATTCTAAGGAACCTTAAACATAAACATTGCTATGTATTTTCAATTGTTTACGACCACCAAGCATCCAAAAACCATTAGCGATTCGTAGCATCCACCGAAGCGTATTTACAAAGGATTGGTGATTACAAATGGTCTTTTAGATGCGTAGTGGCCATAAACAGCCCCAAACACGTTCAACAAATACTCACTACCCAACCTACCAGATGTTGCGAATCTACGGGTCGGTTTAAGATAATATTAATGTAATTATTATTTACCTACATTTAGAAATACACTAAACAAGAAAATAGTTTTAAAACGAAAATAAAAATAAGAATAAAATTGTTGGATCTTAACATACTCCCCGCCTTGAAAGTCTCGACTTTCAATTGTAGCTATAACAGAGCTTACAGAATGAATTTTCACCATTGGAAGGGGACAGACCTTTGTTGCAGTTCTTTTTATCGTGACATGTTGCTTTCCAGTTGTAGCCACCTTAATAGTAACAGAGCGAATGATCATCAACTGGATGCACATCAACGATGCGCCCCATCTTCCAGTTTTGTGGAGGCAGATTTTCCTCTCGTATGATGACCTTCAATATTTTTCAAGGTTTTTTTGACCTCTAATAGTTTTTCCGAATATTGTCACTTTGTTCGTTTTTGAAGTTCTGGTATGTATTCACTGGACCACCTTTTCCAAAAGTGTTGTTTTATCTGCTGGAGTCTTTGCCAGCATGATAATCGATTTTCTGGTATGTCTTCGAGAGAAGTATCTAGACAGGATTTCAAGGCGTCTCCAATTATAAAATGTCCCGCGCTTCCAAATCATTTGGGTCGCTGGAAAGTAGACGTAAGGGTCGAGAGTTCAGCACAGCCTCTATTTGGTAGGCGAGTGTTTGGAACTCTTCGTGAGTCAAACTAGCATTTCCAACCACTCTTTTAAAACAGTATTTAAATGACTTTACAGCGGCCTACCATAAGCCCCCAAGATGCAATGATCTTGGAGGAATGAACTTCCATTTAATTCCCTCTTCTATGATGAATCGCTCTAATGTTCCTTCGTTCTTCTCCTTGAATAATCTTGCAAGCCTCTGTAATTCGCGATTGGCACCCACAAAGTTTGTACCATTATCGGAATGTACATCTAGTACCATTACTCTGCGTGCTGTAAAACGTTTAAGTGTGGCAATGAATGCTTCTGCTGTTAGGTCGGACACGGTTTCGATGTGTACAGCCTTGGTACTTAAACCGACAAAGACAGCAACATATATTTTTCTAGTTTTTTTGCTTCTTCTGGAACCTTCCTTGATAACATTTCTATAATCTTCTTAAAGCCAAAGTGCGTGAGGGGCCAAGTGTACTTAGATCCTGAGCCCGAGGTAATTTTATTACGAATTTTCCATTTTTTAGTCGTGTTGTCGTATTTTTGAATATTTTCTCGCATTCGGCTTCCTGTTGCGGTCTCGTAGAATGATCATCATTTACCGATTCGATCCTCCAAAAGCGTTCGACCGAGTTGCTGAGTTCATCTAGACTTTCTTGCATAACCTTTGATGTTTGAATGAGCATACACTGCATACTACTTGTAGAGGTGTCATTAACCTTTGTTGCGATCCAGCCAAATAAAGATTTTTGAAGGAAGATCGATACAGTTGTTACTCTACCAACACATAATATGTCAAAAAACAGGTCCTTGCCAATCAAAACATCAATTGTATTTGGTTTGTAAAACATCGGATCAGTCGATGAGAGATTTTTGGGAATATGAATTCCCTTCAGAGAAATCAGTTTTGATGGTGTGGTTTCAATAATCGTCGGAGAGATTAATAATTTCAATTTAGCGTTAAAATTGTTTAATTTGGATTGTATTTGACAGGTAAAATATTCCTTAATCTCTACAGAATTTCCATGTAGGGTTTGTATATTTAAATTGAAATTAATTTTTGTTAAATTTAATTTCTTGACAAATTTTGATGTAACTACGTTGACATCCGAGGCTGAATCCAATAGGGCTCTTGCTTCGTGAAGTTGTCCGGAATTGTCAGTAATCAAGATATTGCATGTGGGTAATAAGCATAGTCATGAATCCAGTACACATACCTTCGAGCCTTGGGATTCGGATTCATTACAGATTTTTTCTTTCTTCGTGACATCGTCCAAATGAAGTAATGTGTGATGTCGTTGTGTGCATAAGAGACAGTTAAATTTTGACTTACACTCATCCACACAGTGTCTACTTTGTACACAATTCACACATAATCCCTTCTTATTGACCATGTCTAGACGTTCTTGTAGGGGCATGAACCTGAACGTCGTGCAGCTGTTGACGAAGTGGTGTTCTGGACAAAAGTTACACTGCTTGTTGCTATTAGTATATCTCTTCTGAGCGTCTGATGCTAAAACGAACGTGTGGGCCGTGCTAGGATGGGTTGATCTTTTATGGGGTGCGCTTTTATAATTTCGTCTAGAGTTCTCTCCTTTGACCTGCGTATGACTCCCAGGATTATTTTCTAAAATGTTGCATTGTTTAGACATAAACTGTCTAAAATTATCCCAAGTTGAGGCTCGTGTCTCCTCGCTAAATTCGTTCCACTTACATCTGGTTTGTGTATCAAGTTTTGAAGAAATTAGATAAATCAACATGTCTTGGAATAACTCGCCATCCGTTCGTCCAGTGGTTCTGATGGATCTTACTAATTTAGAGGCACTATTGTAAATATTTTTTAAAGGTAGAAATGCTGCCCACCTTGCAGTTGGTATTTCAGTCAATTGCGTGAAATATTTACGAATTAACTCTGCTTTATTTGCATAACGTTCCTTTAGCGTTTCCCATGCTATTTCATGATCTTCCGGTTAACAGATGGCATTTCGTTCAAAAAGCTAGGGACTCCTGTATCTCAGTCAAAATTATAAAATGATACATAGGTTGTACCATCGGTCAATAATGGTTGACAGAAACTTGGATTCAAGTAAAAAAACGCATCACGACGTTAACTGGGCATAGGTTTCAAATAAAGTATTACGTACTACTACGTCAACGGACAGCAATGTATTAATCGAGTCTTTGACTTTAAAATTACATTTACACTACATTCTAAAAACGCTTGTTTTACAAAAACCCTTTTTGAAAGATGTTTCTCGTGACGAGCAATGCAATTGAAAACGTGAAAATTAGCAGCTGTAATTCCAAAATGATATAATTAATATAATTAATTATATCATTAATTCCTAATATTCCAAAATGTAGATTTATATATTTTTGTTTAATATTGTGTCATTTCATCTTCTTCTGGAACATCATCATAATTTATCAAATTTTTAATACCGTTACGATTTGGCTCCAAATCCATTTCCTGTAGAATCATTCACTCTCATGTCTTGGACTCTCTCATGTCTTGCAATATAGCTATCGTTAAATGAATACTTTTCTTTTCTAAGTAACCTGTCAGTTGTGTCAGTTATTTTGTTTGAATGAATTTTTTACCCAATTCACAACTTGTTGTAAGCCTGGCTTTACAAAATTATCTCGTTGATTTCTCAGCATTCTGTTTTCAATATATTCATTGATTTCCATCTACAAATGATCCTCAAATGGCTTGTTTATTGCAATGCCAAGTGTCTGGAAGTAGCCAGTCATTCCTGCCGGAATAATTATTTGATCAATCTTCCTCTCAGCAAGAAAGATTTCATGTCTTTAGCGAGGTGAGTACTGACTGAATCCAAAACAAGTAAATCTCTATTTCGACTCCTCAACAGTGGTGGTAGCATAAAATCGACCCCTTTCTTATAACTGCTTGGGTACACCAGGCTTTTTCACTTTCAAGGACATACATTCCTGAAACGCGTTCAACCTTGTCTTTTTTACCTTTAGTGATGATAAATGGTGATACTTTCTTTCCATCTAGACGAATCGCAAAAACACAGGTAACACGTGCACTATTGTAACCGGTAGAAGGAACGTAAATTGACGAGGAAGCCTTGTGGTGAACCGTCGTTTGAGCTCCTTGGCCTAGAAATAGCTAGCTTCTAGCTCCTTGGTCTCATACATAGCAAATTTGTTGGACGGACTTAATAGCTCTATTACAGACTTAATACTTGCACTAGGGACTTAATATCTGGACTAGAGATTTGATATCGGCACTACACATTTAATCTACGTGTGTTTCAAAGTCGCGGAAAACGCGGTTTGGAGAACCTTGGTGGAAAAGAATCGCAAAAGTTTTTCCGGAATAACTCTGGAACCGATAAGAATATCAACCGCGTTTCGGTATTAAAACTTCCGCAATGCATCAACGAATCGTAGACGATTGCGGAAAACAGGAAATTTAAGAAATTGGGGGAAATTTGTTGGGCAGACTTAATATCTCGAGTATAGACTTAATACTTGGACTAGGGACTTAATATGTGGACTAGAGACTTAATACCTTGATTACAGACTACGAAACCCTTTATTTAGAGGCATGCTCCGAGGGCTGCAAAAAGTAAGGTCGCGAGCAGCATGTTGGATGTTTTCTCACATCAACGAACGTGGGTCCAGGGGGGTTAGCCCTTAAAACACTGTTGCCTACAGTAACTCTGGAACCGATAAGACTATCAACCGCGTTTCGGTATTAAAACAGCGCAATGCTCCAACGAATTGAAGACGATTGCGGAAAACAGGAAATTTGAACGTGGGTCCAGGGGGGTGGGTTAGCCCTTAAAACACTGTAGCCTATTGACCTATTGCATTTCCACAAATTCTTCCATTCATGCAAATAGGTCCAGCCCCTGTATTAGGTCTTAGGAGGTTATATGCTATGTTCTTCATGGTGATCTCTATTGCTGCAATGTTAAGCTTGTGTCTTCTACATGCAATTGCTGTGCAATGGAAAATTATATGAAAGGCAGTTTCATCCTCATCATAGCATAGTCTGCTTAGTGGTTTATCTTTCCAGATATTCGTAGAGACAGTGTCCTGTAAGTAGCCCTGCGATAATTATAATCCGCATCCTTGAGAGTTGCAAGATTCCAACAGTTAAAGCGTCCGATATTTATTTTGTTACCTTTATCTTTTGCTAGCTTGTCTGTCATTTCGTTTCCCAAGCAAGTGTGACCTTGTTGTGTTTCGCCAGTGCCTTAAGATCCTGAAGGCATTTACATGTTGTTTTAATTTCATCGCACGCAAAAGCATTAATAGCAGGCAGACTCTCAGTGAAAATGTATTCCATTTAGTAGTCTGTTATTTTAGTAGTCCTTTAGATTTGCACGGGCACAGATCATGATGGCGTGTTTCCGCTTGGAATGACGTGGCATGTGATCCACAATAAAATATACTCCAGGGATGGTCCATAGTTTCTTGCGCCAGTGTCCACTGTCTTTTTTTGGAGCCTTCTGTATACTAGTCCAGCCCACCATAATATGTGTTTGGTTTTATGCCTTCGGCCCAACGCATTTGTGTTTTGAAGGGTAGATGGAATGATAGCCTTTTTGGCATTGAGTCTTCCCTAATATTAAGGTTTGGCTCTGATATTACATTTGTTTTGTGGTGTGCCCTGACCTCGGCAGAGCCTCCATTACATTTGCATTTAAGGCTCCCATTTTAAGGCTGCCCCACTCATGATCAAGATATCCAGGGGAGCAGGACTTTTAATGAGAGAGCTGCAGTTGGGGCGGTTCTCAATGATCCCGTAATTGCTAAGTAGGCCAATTTTTGAACGTTAAGGTTGAACATTGTCAAGTTTTCTTTTGGCCATCATCAATGCCATTTTGCACTTATTGGTAGCTTTATTAAGGTGTTCAGGCCGGCGCGAGTGGTGTAGTGGTGACGCTCGTGGCCTCATGCTAGAGCGCTAACTGACGAGTATAGAGGTCCAAGTTCTATTCCCTGCGCCGGCCGCATTTGTTCCAGAAAGACAAATGTGAAAAATGGCAATTAGCGCAATTTACTATAACAACAGGTTTTCTGGGCCTAAGTGAATGTGATAGAATACAATAGGCTACCAATAGACCGCAGTGTTCGAGGGGTCGGCAAACCCGGTAATCACATCGAACCAAACTTTAAAAAAAAAGTGTTCAGAGTTACACCTAGATGATGTAGGAGAGTTGGTATTTCGAAAAGTCGATACCATCAACAAAAAGATTAAATGCAAGTGCACGTTTAACAACTTCATTGTCTTCCAGCTTAAATATTGTTGTTGATCTCCTTAGAGACAGTTCATGTCCTTGAAGGAAGTTATCCATCCTGTGTGACGATGCTTTAAATTCTTCGGTGGATATAGCAAATTCAAATGCCATTTCAAGGGCAAACCTGATTCAACCCTGCCTTTTTTTCCATTTCCTTGGTTCACCAGTTGACACAGGTTATCATAGTCTACACGCCATTTTCGAATCATACGGAGATCCAACATCTCTCTACAGAAGGCTACAAGATACACATCCCTGGAGTCATTCACGATTCCTTTTTTGTACTCGACGGAATAGCTTTTTCTTTTTGTACTCTTTATTATTCACTTTATAAAAAATAATATTATGTGTTAGGTAATAATCTGGCTTACAAGACTGAAATGAACAAACGTTGTACCTGCACTGTCACTCTATGTAGATTGCTGCTTTGTATTGTAGTTTTAAGACAAATTCTAAGTTATAAATTCCAATATTTAATTTTGACACGTGACTGTGCATTGCTTGAAACGAACTGAGACTGAAGACTTAAACAAGAAATTTCTCGGAATATTTAGTTCCAAATATTTCTCTGAAATATTAGGGCAGCTAGAGATACCTACTAAATTCAACAGTATTTTTTAACGAATTATATTTTTCACATTTTAACTTGGGCTTATTTGCGGGGTAGGGCTTATATTCCAAAAAGTCCCGAAAATCACGGTAGGGCTTATTTTCGGGGGATGTCTTATTTTCGGAAAAAGACGGTAGTTAGCAATTTTTGCCACGGAGGGCCTGAACGTTCTAACCTTATTGTGTCAGTGATTTGAAGTATTTTCTCTGTCGAAATTACAATTTTTCAACATTATCGGCAAGAAATTATATATTTTTTTTAGATTCAACAGTATTTGTCAGTTTTTGCCATACATTATTTTATAAATAAAATAATGTTGAAACACGTGTGAGAAAGGCTTTTGTGCATGAGTTGCGAAGTTTAATCGCAATGTATCCTTCTTCACACACTTGTATTATAAACTACTATTTTGGGATCAAAAACGCTTTAAAAACACAAAATGATACTCTTTTTCCTTTTGTGAAAAATATGTTTTTATCTGTGGAAAAGGCGAGATTAGAATTCAAGTTTTCAAAAT
Organism: Phosphuga atrata; assembly: GCA_944588485.1. Lineage (NCBI taxonomy): Eukaryota > Metazoa > Arthropoda > Insecta > Coleoptera > Silphidae > Phosphuga > Phosphuga atrata. The sequence continues at coordinate 46,028,678 of OX155902.1, forward strand.
GTGTTTTTACACTATATGTACGTGAAGTAAGTAACCTTTTCATGAGAAATTACATACACAGTCTCTTTATTCTCATCAATCACACAATATTTATCAAACCATTCTGTTACTAATATCTGCGATTTTTATCGTTTGTACCGCAGCCATATTACAGGGTTACAACTAAAAACATGTTTAAAATGTAATAATTTGAGAAAAAAATTCTTATAGATATATTAATTAATTTCTTATTGATATATGTAATATTTACACCTTTATGGTTGAGAAAAAAATAATAAAAGGTGTTTTGTTATTTAACATATCTAAAAGTTCTAAAATCACAGCCCGGCTCACTTAAAAAGCCTGTGTGGGTCAATGTTTGACCCGCGGGTCATAGGTTTTCCTGCCATCCCTGTTCTAGGATAATCAGACTATATCGCACTCTAAGTGCAACAGTGTTGTATATCGGAAATCATAATTTCAAGAAAACTAGGATTGCAGTGATTTTTACCATTATGATATTTTTAAGCGATTACCAACACTTATCTGCAGATAAATATTTTGTTTCATTGGAGTTTAATTACATATATGAAGCGCATTTTTCAGACATTGTCTCACAATCAGAGTAATAAACTAGATAAGTCAGATTATTTTAAATTATATATTTTATTAATTGTGAATCTTTGTAGTTTTATTACTTTTATAGATTAGTTTTCTAGTTTGATAAATAGAAAACATTGTTTTTTTAACTAACAGGAATTTGAGATTTTACAAGATTTCTGTTGGAATATAGTAGCAGCCGCTTCATTTTCCGGGAATGCAGCTTTTCTGTGCTAGATGGCGTTCGATTTCCGCGGAAAACCTCAATTTCCCACCAGTTGAATTTGTTTACAAACTACGAGACAAAAACAAAAAGCAAACTTTGCAAAATGAAATCTCGCGACAATAATTGCTAAGCGTTTTATAATTGGAATTCGCACGAATGTTTCATCAGTCTGTTTCCAGTCGAGATTTTCCGTCTAGTTCGGTATTGATTTCCGCGACGGAGGTTACGTAACTCTCCCGCAAAACGCTAATTTTTGCGGATAAATTTACCCGACCGCACTCGCCCGATAAAGAAAAACGATACGCGAGGACGATTTAAATTTAAAACTTCTGCTCGAGCACACTTTGCCTTCTTTTTCGCTCCCTGTCATCTTCCCTTTCCACCTCCCACCGCGTTTTTTCTGCCGAATCGCGAAAGTTTTCGACGTCCCGTCGATGAATTTGCGAGTTTTCCCAGTTTGATTTCTCGTGGGATGCGAGTTTTCCGCATGCAAGCCGGAACGAACTTTTCGAATAGCAACCTTAAGGAACATTTCATTAATATTTATGACTCGAAGAAATTTATTACACCCGACAACACTACAAACAATCGGACATAATTGACGATGAACTTTTTACTTCCATAACAATATTACTGTCTCTAATTAAACCATAGATAACATATTAGTCTACTAGACCTAGAATACTAGACCGCCAGGATTAGATTAGACAGAAACAATTTGATAGGTTAAGACAAGATTAAACGACAGAAAAATACCGATGAGAGTAAACTAAATGTAAAAGGAGTTATGACAGATAGACGCTCGTATTTATCAATAAAAGAAAAATTATCAAATAAATTTATAAATATGAGCTTCTATTTGACATAACTCCTTTTCTATTAATGATTTCTTCATTCACTTCACCTTTTTAGGGATAACCTGCAATTTGCTTGTAAAAACTTTGCAATTTCTAAATATAAAGTTATAAGGGCAAACAAACATAGAGGAGCTAGGTAAACAAGCAAGACAGACAGGCAAGGCTAGGGACACAAAGCAAACTTTTCTTTATAATTTTATAAAAACTATATATCATCTAATCTATCAATTGCCTATGTCTATGTATATTTTTGACAATGTTCAATAATAAAGCATTTTTTGATACAAAATTTCAAACGGTATTTTCACTTTTGGTTTTCCATTTGGTGTAAGGAAATTTGCAGGATCATCGTGGAGCTGGTTCCTGGGTTCATAGCGGCGATATCGACCAGCAGCTGACGCTATAGCATTGACGCACGCTGGTCTAACCCCCGCCCGAAAATTTATCCCGCAATTCCTGCACATGTTCGCCCTCCGTTTCTAGCTACCTCGCAAACTATCTACCGACAAATATTGACAATTCATAGTATAATTCACAGACAAGACTATATAGAGAAGACTAGAAAGACAAACACTAGACAGACAAGACTAGAGAGACAAGACTAGACAGAGAAGACTAGACAGACAAGACTAGACAGACAAGACTAGACAGACAAGACTAGACAGACAAGACTAGACAGACAAGACTAGACAGACAAGACTAGACAGACAAGACTAGACAGACAAGACTAGACAGACAAGACTAGACAGACAAGACTAGACAGACAAGACTAGACAGACAAGACTAGACAGACAAGACTAGACAGACAAGACTAGACAGACAAGACTAGACCAGACAAGACTAGACAGACAAGACTAGACAGACAAGACTAGACAGACAAGACTAGACAGACAGACAAGACTAGACAGACAAGACTAGACAGACAAGACACTAGACAGACAAGACTAGACAGACAAGACTAGACAGACAAGACTAGACAGACCAAGACTAGACAGACAAGACTAGACAGACAAGACTAGACAGACAAGACTAGACAGACAAGACTAGACAGACAAGACTAGACAGACAAGACTAGACAGACAAGACTAGACAGACAAGACTAGACAGACAAGACTAGACAGACAAGACAAGACAGACAAGACTAGACAGACAAGACTAGACAGACAAGACTAGACAGACAAGACTAGACAGACAAGACTAGACAGACAAGACTAGACAGACAAGACTAGACAGACAAGACTAGACAGACAAGACTAGACAGACAAGACTAGACAGACAAGACTAGACAGACAAGACTAGACAGACAAGACTAGACAGACAAGACTAGACAGACAAGACTAGACAGACAAGACTAGACAGACAAGACAGACAAGACTAGACAGACAAGACTAGACAGACAAGACTAGACAGACAAGACTAGACAGACAAGACTAGACAGACAAGACTAGACAGACAAGACTAGACAGACAAGACTAGACAGACAAGACTAGACAGACAAGACTAGACAGACAAGACTAGACAGACAAGACTAGACAGACAAGACTAGACATACAAGACTAGACAGACAAGACTAGACAGACAAGACTAGACAGACAAGACTAGACAGACAAGACTAGACAGACAAGACTAGACAGACAAGACTAGACAGACAAGACTAGACAGACAAGACTAGACAGACAAGACTAGACAGACAAGACTAGACAGACAAGACTAGACAGACAAGACTAGACAGACAAGACTAGACAGACAAGACTAGACAGACAAGACTAGACAGACAAGACTAGACAGACAAGACTAGACAGACAAGACTAGACAGACAAGACTAGACAGACAAGACTAGACAGACAAGACTAGACAGACAAGACTAGACAGACAAGACTAGACAGACAAGACTAGACAGACAAGACTAGAGACAAGACTAGACAGACAAGACTAGACAGACAAGACAGACCAAGACTAGACAGACAAGACTAGAGAGACAAGACTAGACAGACAAGACTAGACAGACAAGACTAGACAGACAAGACTAGACAGACAAGAGTAGACAGACAAGACTAGACAGACATGACTAGACAGACAAGACTAGACAGACAAGACTAGACAGTCAAGACTAGACAGACAAGACTAGACAGACAAAACTAGACAGACAAGACTAGACCAGACAAGACTAGACAGACAAGACTAGACAGACAAGACTAGACAGACAAGACTAGACAGACAAGACTAGACAGACAAGACTAGACAGACAAGACTAGACAGACAAGACTAGACAGACAAGACTAGACAAACAAGACTAGACAGACAAGACTAGACAGACAAGACTAGCCAGACAAGACTAGCCAGACAAGACTAGACAGACAAGACTAGACAGACAAGACTAGACAGACAAGACTAGACAGACAAGACTAGACAGACAAGACTAGACAGACAGACTAGACAGACAAGACTAGACAGAAAAGACTAGACAGACAAGACTAGACAGACAAGACTAGACATACAAGACTATACAGACAAGACTAGACAGACAAGACTAGACAGACAAGACTAGAGAGACAAGTCTAGACAGACAAGACTAGACAGATAAGACTAGACAGACAAGACTAGACAGACAACACTAGACAGACAATACTAGACAGACAAGACTAGACAGACAAGACTAGACAGACAAGACTAGAGAGACAAGACTAGACAGACAAGACTAGACAGACAAGACTAGACAGACAAGACTAGACAGTCAAGACTAGACAGACAAGACTAGACAGACAAGACTAGACAGACAAGACCTAGACAGACAAGACTAGACAGACAAGACTAGACAGACAAGACTAGACAGACAAGACTAGACAGACAAGACTAGACAGACAAGACTAGACACACAAGACTAGACAGACAAGACTAGACAGACAAGACTAGACAGACAAGACTAGACAGACAGGACTAGACAGACAAGACTAGACAGACAAGACTAGACAGACAAGACTAGACAGACAAGACTAGACAGACAAGACTAGACAGACAAGACTAGACAGACAAGACTAGACAGACAAGACTAGACAGACAAGACTAGACAGACAAGACTAGACAGACTAGACTAGACAGACAAGACTAGACAGACAAGACTAGACAGACAAGACTAGACAGACAAGACTAGACAGACAAGACTAGACAGACAAGACTAGACAGACAAGACTAGACAGACAAGACTAGACAGACAAGACTAGACAGACAAGACTAGACAGACAAGACTAGACAGACAAGACTAGACAGACAAGACTAGACAGACAAGACTAACAGACAAGACTAGACAGACAAGACTAGACAGACAAGACTAGACAGACATAGACTAGACAGACAAGACTAGACAGACAAGACTAGACAGACAAGACTAGACAGACAAGACTAGACAGACAAGACTAGACAGACAAGACTAGACAGACAAGACTAGACAGACAAGACTAGACAGACAAGACTAGACAGACAAGACTAGACAGACAAGACTAGACAGACAAGACTAGACAGACAAGACTAGACAGACAAGACTAAGACAGACAAGACTAGAACAGACAAGACTAGACAGACAAGACTAGACAGACAAGACTAGACAGACAAGACTAGACAGACAAGACTAGACAGACAAGACTAGACAGACAAGACTAGACAGACAAGACTAGACAGACAAGACTAACAGGACAAGACTAGACAGACAAAGACTAGACAGACAAGACTAGACAGACAAGACTAGACAGACAAGACTAGACAGACAAGACTAGACAGACAAGACTAGACAGACAAGAGCTAGACAGACAAGACTAGACAGACAAGACTAGACAGACAAGACTAGACAGACAAGACTAGACAGACAAGACTAGACAGACAAGACTAGACAGACAAGACTAGACAGACAAGACTAGACAGACAAGACTAGACAGACAAGACTAGACAGACAAGACTAGACAGACAAGACTAGACAGACAAGACTAGACAGACAAGACTAGACAGACAAGACTAGACAGACAAGACTAGACAGACAAGACTAGACAGACAAGACTAGACAGACAAGACTAGACAGACAGACAAGACTAGACAGACAAGACTAGACAGACAAGACTAGACAGACAAGACTAGACAGACAAGACTAGACAGACAAGACTAGACAGACAAGACTAGACAGACAGACTAGACAAGACTAGACAGACAAGACTAGACAGACAAGACTAGACAGACAAGACTAGACAGACAAGACTAGACAGACAAGACTAGACAGACAAGACTAGACAGACAAGACTAGACAGACAAGACTAGACAGACAAGAGTAGACAGACAAGAGTAGACAGACAAGAGTAGACAGACAAGACTAGACAGACAAGACTAGACAGACAAGACTAGACAGACAAGACTAGACATACAAGACTAGACAGACAAGACTAGACAGACAAGACTAGACAGACAAGACTAGACAGACAAGACTAGACAGACAAGACTAGACAGACAAGACTAGACAGACAAGACTAGACAGACAAGACTAGACAGACAAGACTAGACAGACAAGACTAGACAGACAAGACTAGACAGACAAGACTAGACAGACAAGACTAGACAGACAAGACTAGACAGACAAGACTAGACAGACAAGACTAGACAGACAAGACTAGACAGACAAGACTAGACAGACAAGACTAGACAGACAAGACTAGACAGACAAGACTAGACAGACAAGACTAGACAGACAAGACTAGACAGACAAGACTAGACAGACAAGACTAGACAGACAAGACTAGACAGACAAGACTAGACAGACAAGACTAGACAGACAAGACTAGACAGACAAGACTAGACAGACAAGACTAGACAGACAAGACTAGACAGACAAGACTAGACAGACAAGACTAGACAGACAAGACTAGACAGACAAGACTAGACAGACAAGACTAGACAGACAAGACTAGACAGACAAGACTAGACAGACAAGACTAGACAGACAAGACTAGACAGACAAGACTAGACAGACAAGACTAGACAGACAAGACTACACAGACAAGACTAGACAGACAAGACTAGACAGACAAGACTAGACAGACAAGACTAGACAGATAAGACTAGACAGACAAGACTAGACAGACAAGACTAGACAGACAAGACTAGACAGACAACACTAGACAGACAAGACTAGACAGACAAGACTAGACAGACAAGACTAGACAGACAAGACTAGACAGACAAGACTAGACAGGCAAGACTAGACAGACAAGACTAGACAGACAAGACTAGACAGACAAGACTAGACAGACAAGACTAGACAGACAAGACTAGACAGACAAGACTAGACTGACAAGACTAGACAGACAAGACTAGACAGACAAGACTAGACAGACAAGACTAGACAGACAAGACTAGACAGACAAGACTAGACAGACAAGACTAGACAGACAAGACTAGACAGACAAGACTAGACAGACAAGACTAGAAAGACAAGACTAGACAGACAAGACTAGACAGACAAGACTAGACAGACAAGACTAGACAGACAAGACTAGACAGACAAGACTAGACAGACAAGACTAGACAGACAAGACTAGTCAGACAAGACTAGACAGACAAAACTAGACAGACAAGACTAGACAGACAAGACTAGACAGACAAGACTAGACAGACAAGACTAGACAGACAAGACTAGACAGACAAGACTAGACAGACAAGACTAGACAGACAAGACTAGACAGACAAGACTAGACAGACAAGACTAGACAGACAAGACTAGACAGACGAGACTAGACAGACGAGACTAGACAGACAAGACTAGACAGACAAGACTAGACAGACAAGACTAGACAGACAAGACTAGACAGACAAGACTAGACAGACAAGACTAGACAGACAAGACTAGACAGACAAGACTAGACAGACAAGACTAGACAGACAAGACTAGACAGACAAGACTAGACAGACAAGACTAGACAGACAAGACTAGACAGACAAGACTAGACAGACACGACTAGACAGACAAGACTAGACAGACAAGACTAGACAGACAAGACTAGACAGACAAGACTAGACAGACAAGACTAGACAGACAAGACTAGACAGACAAGACTAGACAAACAAGACTAGACAGACAAGACTAGACAGACAAGACTAGACAGACAAGACTAGACAGACAAGACTAGACAGACAAGACTAGACAGACAAGACTAGACAGACAAGACTAGACAGACAAGACTAGACAGACAAGACTAGACAGACAAGACTAGACAGACAAGACTAGACAGACAAGACTAGACAGACAATACTAGACAGACAAGACTAGACAGACAAGACTAGACAGACAAGACTAGACGGACAAGACTAGACAGACAAGACTAGACAGACAAGACTAGACAGACAAGACTAGACAGACAAGACTAGACAGACAAGACTAGACAGACAAGACTAGACAGACAAGACTAGACAGACAAGAATAGACAGACAAGAGTAGACAGACAAGACTAGACAGACAAGACTAGACCGACAAGACTTGACAGACAAGAGTAGACAGACAAGACTAGACAGACAAGACTAAACAGACGAGACTAGACAAACCAGACTAGACAGACAAGACTAGACAGACAAGAATAGACAGACAAGACTAGACAGACAAGACAAGACAGACAAGACTAGACAGATAAGACTAGACAGACAAGACTAAACAGACAAGACTAGACAGACAAGACTAGACAGACAAGACTAGACAGACAAGACTAGACAGACAAGACTAGACAGACAAGACTAGACAGACAAGACTAGACAGACAAGACTAGACAGACAAGACTAGACAGACAAGACTAGACAGACAAGACTAGACAGACAAGACTAGACAGACAAGACTAGACAGACAAGACTAGACAGACAAGACTAGACAGACAAGACTAGACAGACAAGACTAGACAGACAAGACTAGACAGACAAGACTAGACAGACAAGACTAGACAGACAAGACTAGACAGACAAGACTAGACAGACAAGACTAGACAGACAAGACTAGACAGACAAGACTAGACAGACAAGACTAGACAGACAAGACTAGACAGACAAGACTAGACAGACAAGACTAGACAGACAAGACTAGACAGACAAGACTAGACAGACAAGACTAGACAGACAAGACTAGACAGACAAGACTAGACAGACAAGACTAGACAGACAAGACTAGACAGACAAGACTAGACAGACAAGACTAGACAGACACGACTTAACAGACAAGACTAGATAAGTAGACAGACAAGATAAATGACTAAACAGACGAGACTAGACAGACAATTTTAAACAGAAAAGACTACCAGCCACTCTTTGTTGACGTTTTGTTGGAGCGGGCAATACCGAGCGGTGGGGCGGATCGCCTCCACCCGCACACCACGCTTGTACCAGTCATCCAGCCGCCATTACATAAATCTTGTCGCAAACCCCCTACCGTCAAATAGCGGACCCACTAAGGGTTTGAATAACTCAAACTTTAAGTAACTCTAGACAAACAAGTCCAGATATTTCTAATCTGACAGGTTTAGATAAGTCTTAACAGACAGGTCTAGATAGATCCAAACAGCCAAATGTATATAGGTCTAAACATACAATTCTAGGTAGAAAAGGGTAGACAGAACTAAACTAGACTACATAAGACTGGACTAGACCTTACTGAACAGATTTATATGTAGTATATTACAAGAGGAATGACACGCCGTCTAAAAACTCCCGTTCGTGATTTGTCAGCGGTTTTTGTTTGTCGTAAGAAGTGTAGACGAGAGGAGAAAATGAATGAGTCGAGTAATGTCCTCTTCCTCAGCGACATAAATTACGTAAGAAAAACAATCAATAACACATCCTTATTATCTTTATGGACGCCATGAATAACATTATTCCGACCTATTTATTACATGAAAAAGAGATGATGTATCACGATTTATCATGCGGTGGGAGATTGATGGCATAAACGATCGTGAAGGTTTTATATGGATATGATTTATTATAATTTCTTGAAGTATACTCCTGAATAATCCCTTTTTCCCTTTGGCAATAATTTTGGAGCGAAATGTAAACGACAATACTTATCTTTGATTCAGCATCAACAAATATAATATTGATATTTATAAAGGGTTTTTCAATAGGGAAATAACAATTGTATTTTATAATACGGAACATAACCTACAATCTTTTTTATGATCTGTCAAAGTCAAAACGTCAGTCAAGGCTTACATTTTTATTATGGTAAAGTACACGTACACGTTTGGAAAGTCGGTAGTGGCAACTTTGAACTTACTCCAATTTTTGGTGGCAATAATCGTCCCACCAAAAAAGCTGTGCGTGCGGTGGCGAATAAATTTTAATCAACACATTGCATGTTTCTGTGCCAGTGAGACATCGCACCACCGGTCTAAGTAATGAAAATATTGCAGCCTTAAGAGTTTTAGTTTAAGATTAACAAAACAAGTCGATTCCACGTCGTTCACAAGAATTGATAATTTCTCAGTCCACATTATGGCGAATTCAGCGTAAAGGTGTCCATTTACACCCTTAAAAGATCATATTATCACAAGGAGGGAAATCTCTGGAAAATTTAAAGTGCTGAAACATATCCGATTTAGTTCTGCAAAAAGTTGGAGAAAATCTTGAATTTCATCGAAAAATTATCTTTAGCGATGAAGCTCATTTTTGGCTGAATGACTTTGTCAAGAAGCAGGATATGCGTTATTGGACATCAGTAAACCCACACGCGCCTCATGAGGCTACATTATATCCACAGAAAGCGAAGCGTATGGTGTGGAGTTCATGCCGGAGTTGTAATTGGGCCGTATTTTTCAATAATCGCCATGTTATGCTCAATGCAGTTCGCTATCGTGCTATGTTGTAAGATATCAGCAATATGTGGTTCCAACAAGAGGGTGTCACAAGCCACATAGCTGGCCAATCAATTCATTTATTGAAAGAAAAAATTGGTAATCGTTTAATCTAGAGAAATGGTCCAGTCGATTTGCCACCTCGCTCATGCGATTTAATGCACTTGGATTTTTACCTTAAGTCGAAGGTTTATCTGAACAATCCAACAACGTTTTAGGAGGTTGGGAACAGCATCTAACGCAAAATTGCCAACATTCCGGCTGATATGTGTGAAGGAATGATTGAAAATTGGATCCAAAAAATCGATCGCTGCCTTCGTGCTCGCGTTGGTCATATAAACGACGTCGAATACTATACAATAATTGTAATACGTGTACTACACCAGGAATAAATTTCAGTCCGACATCTTAATTATCCTGTATTTTACTTAAATACAAATTTGTTATGTCCTTATTGAAAACCCCTGTAAATGATTTGTAATTATCTTTAATTTAGCATCAACAAAAATAAAATTAAAATGAATTGCCGATTTATATAATGCAAATTTAATATTCATATAAATTTTATTGTAATATTAAAGTTTCGTTTTTAGATTTCAATCTAGTCTTTTGACTAATAAGTAATTTTACTTTATCCAAAATTACTAGAAAAAATACAAATAAGATGTTGTCCACTGACGTCATCTTCGTCATCTTAGAATATCTAAAGGCAAATCACTTGCACTTTTCATGCCACTAATTTGAAAGGTTTAGTTCTTTTGAGTCTTCTCAAAAGGCGTATATTTTCTAGTAGTTGCACGGCCGCCATTCACATGATGATATACAACATATGTTTTACCATAAATATAAATACAACATATGTTTCACCAACACTGTTGCTTCTTCAGTGTTGGTGAAACATATTTATGGAATAAATTTGAAACAATTTATGTTTTTATCTTTAATAGAAATGAAGTTTCAACAGGTAACTCCACAAGCAATCAATTATTCAAGTTTTATTGATTGTTTTTGCTTTGGTAATTCCTATTTACTTTAAGAGGAATAGTTCCTCTCTCCTCTTGTAGTAAATATGAATTATCAAAGCAAAACACTTTTAATAACCTTCAAGATGGTCAAATCCACAAATAAAGTTATGATACTGTACCTTCTTCTTCTTCTTTAGCCATTAACTAGACTACGCCATTAGGATCATTGGACATAGGCCTTTCCGAATCATTTCCAGCTTTTTCTATTCTATGATAATTGACTCAATTCTAGTCTAGCTGTTCCTTTGAGGTCATTACCATCTCATAAGTGGTCTTCTTCTTCATCTTTTGTGTTCATATCGTCTCCATTCAAAAAATCGCCTGTCCTGTCTTCTCTCATCGACTTTATTGCAGATTTCACCTCTTCTACTAAAATTGTTGGACCTTCTTCATTGTCTATCGCAGTATGCTCTGGTCTATTATCACAGAACTTTTGTTCAATATAATATCTTTTCCATTTGTCTTTGATATTATTTGTACCATGAGGATTATTTTTCCTGCGTCTTCTACTAACTTGTTTGTTGTTCTTGGTTTATTTTTTCCTGTCACTTCTTAATTCTTTGGTGTAGGTTAAAGCTATCGAATTTGGACTGAAACTTCTTCTTATTAGTTACTGATTAGGTAGGCTAAGCCATTAGGATCCTTGGAAATAGGCCTTTCCTAATCGTTTACATCTTTCCCTATTCTATAATAATTGACTCAATGCTAGTCCGGCTGTTCCTTTGAGGTCATCATACCATCTCGTAGATGGTCTTCGTCTTCCCATTCTTTGTTCATAGGTCTCCATTCAATGATTCGCCTGTTCTATCTTATCCTATCACTTCTTGCAACGAGTTATGTGCATCTCCAATTGAGGATTTCAATTTTCTCTCCAATATAGATGACTTTAGTTATATTGCTCGCATTCTTTCCTTTCGATATCTGATCCTTTGTAATCTCCATCATTGACTTCTCCATTAGCATTTGTGAAGTTTTTACTGCGTCGATCTGTTATTTAGTTGCAGACATCGCCATATGTCAAAAACTCTTGATTTTAGGTGTTGAGCTATTTTTATTATTTCGCAGGATGAATGATAGTTTGGCGAAGGTCACCCATCCTAGCCTTAGTCTCCTTCTTATTTCTTATTTCTGGTTGGTTCGGTCGATAGTAAGTTTCTATCCCTTCTTCTTCTTTAAGTGTCGTGACAGCTTCGATAGGTGACCATGATGTTGGCTAATAAATTCATGATTTTAACTTGGTCGACTGCTGCACGAAACAGCTGGGCTGTTGTTTTGCCATACCATGTCCATAGATTTTTTAACCATGATGCCGGCCTTCGTCCTACACTCCTTTTTCCCATTATCTTTCCTTGAATGATAAGATGCAGTAGACCATATTTTTTCCGGATGCCGCATAACGTGTCCAAAATATTCGAGTTTCCGACTTTTGATGATGTTCCCTAGTTCCTTAGTTTTATTTAGTCTTTGTAGGATTTCTACGTACGTACCCAACTGACTTTTAATATCCTCCGATAGGCACACATTTCAAATGCTTCGACTTTTTTCAATACTGTGTCTCTTATCGTCCAGGATTCAAGGCCGTACATAAACACTGCGAATATGTAGCACTTGAGCATTTTAGTTCTTAGCTCTACTGATAAATCGTGGGTGAATAGTGGTCGTTTCATTTTGATAAGTGTTGTTCGCGCTATTGCTATTCTACGCTTTATTTCTTGGCTGGGATCCCATTTATCGTTAATTAAACTTCCTAGATATATCAATTTATTTACCCTTTCAAGGTGATTACCGTTTACGAGTATTCAGTTCCATTGATGTTACCTTTGTCGTTCCACTCAGTTTTCTGAAAAATCTCATCCAATGCTAAAGTGAAGAGTTTTGGAGATAAAGAGTGACCTTGTCGCATTGCCCTTATAAGTTGGACAGGTTTAGTTTTTGCGTTTAGAATATAAGTTGCGATTTCTTCGCGATCTTACTGTTTGCCATTGCTTTATAGAGCGCCCATGTTTCTACTCAATATAATGGGTATAATGGATATCCATCCGTATTCATTGGATGGATTGGATGTTTCTATAATATTATATTAATTGTAATTGTATCTTTAAATATTCTATTTTATGGAAAACTATTAAATTATTATTCAGCGTACAATTTTTAGCCTTGTCTATCTTATTCTTCTCATGTTCTTTATCCGTTCCGGACGTTGGTAACCATTTTGGCAATCATCACTTTGTTTGCTCGGAAAAGCTCTGTTGTGGTCATGGCAAATCATGTTCTTAGATTGTTGAACCATGATATCCTTCTTCTACCGACAGCTCTGTTTCCCGCTACTTTCCCTTGCAGTATTGTTTGCAGTAGATGGAATCTGCTTTCATTCCTTATGATATGTTCCAGGTATTAGAGTTTTCTGCATTTTATGGTGTTGATGAGCTCATTATCTTTCTGCTTTCCATGCAGGATCTATGTGTTGGTTATGCGATCTTTCCACGAAACTCTCAACATCCTTCGATATAACCACATCTCGAATGCTTATAGTGTCTTGCTTATCGGTTAGTGTCTACGATTCAACTTCATAAAATTTTTATAAAATTCTCAGATTCGTTAAAATTGTGAGGTCGTGACGCCTTATTCGGGATCCCGTGCTGTTGAAAACAGCTCTCACTTTCTCGATACGGATCTTCACTTCACTTGAAAATGATCCCACTGATCTTTATAGTAGTGCCAAGATATGAATATTTATTTACCATCTCTATGGGTTTCTGACTGACTATGAGGTGACAATTTCTAATGTATGACTTATAAACATTGATTTTGTCTGCTTACTGTTTGTATCAAAGCCATACCTGTCGCCACTTGCTGTTACTATATTCATAAGGTGTTGTAGGGTCTCCATGTTATTAACAAATATAACCGTATCATCCGGGCACCGTATATTATTTATCATTTCACCGTTTAGTGAAATTGCCAGGTTCCAGGTCTTCCAGAGCTTCTTTAACCTTGTATACAGAATAGATATTGAGTATCAATGGTTATAGTATGCAGCCTTGCTGCTCACCTCATCTGTCCTTTCTCCCTCCATTCTAACAGTTGCTGACTGGTTCCAGTATAAGTTTCTTCAATCTAGACCAACTTTATTTGAAATCCCAATCATCTTTTCATGTCGCACTCTATCGAATGCCTTTTGGTAATCAATGAAGCAAACAAAACTGTCCCTGTTCATGTCCCAACATCGTTGAAATTACACTTGGATGCTATAGACAGCTTCTCGTGTACCCACCGCATTTCTGAACCCAAACTGTGTTGGTAATATTTATTCTTTGCAGAGTTTATATATTCTATTATGGATTATTTTGTAAAATAGTTTTAGAAGGTTGAGAAATAGTTTTAGAAGACTTATGGTTCTAAACCAGTGTTTTCCAACCTTTTTTGTGCCATGCCCCACCTAAGCCTTTCTAAAATTCTTGTGCCCCCCCCCCCCCTTCCCCCTCCTATGTAACATATACATAATATTTAATATTAAAAAATTGCATTGTTCACTTAAGAAACTTAATTGAAACCTTTTTGGGAAGAAATCACTAGGAAATTAATTGCTACGCAACAAGAAAATTTCCAAAACATATAATGAAAAACTGAAATTCAAATTCCAAATAATTTTAACACCTAACCAACTGACATACGTCTCTCAGACCCAAAGTAGCAGTAATTTGCTCACCTGAGACGTATGGCAGGTGGTTAAGGGTTAATAAAGATTTTTTAATATTAATTTATTATTTTAATTTAGAGAGATCTTTGCGCTTGGTGCTAGCTGTACAGAGATTTTATGTAATTGTAGACTTCCAAGTAAAGCGGCACTGGCGTCACTTACGCAGCGATACTGACGCGGCGACATACCGATAGGATTATGCACTATGAATATGTATGAGGTGTCTTAGTCTTTTGTGCTCCCATTTAGACAACAAATGAACACACGATTGATTGTCTTCGTAGATCTTCGGTACATCTTCGTTCTCTACACCCACACCGATAAGTAGATTTCTATGCCACAATACATCGAAGTTTGCCTTTTCGTAGTCCATGAGACGGTGATCCGGTCCGAGCGGCAAGCTTCTTCTCGCTGTTCGGTATCGGCATTGTTTTTATAGGCGTACGAACTGGATTGCAGTTTTCCATCTCAAAGCGTTTCAGTATTCTTCGGAGGCAATTCTTTTGATTCAATCTAAAAGCTTCGCCAGACCGTTCAATGTTGATTTCGAGGAACGATTTGAGCTCCTCCAAGTCTTTCTTTCGGAATTATCCTCTCAATTCTTCGTTGAAAAAATAAAATTTTCTCGAGTTTTTCCCTCAAACAATAATATCAACATAAAGAAGCAGGAATATGTAGGTGTTATCGTTCTTGCGATATGCTCAGATCTTTTGAAATCAAGGTTGGTTAAGAATTTGTCGATGGTTTGATTCCACGCTCTCCGTGCTTGCTTCAGTTCGTAGAACGCTTTCTTCAGTTTGCAGACTAAACTTGCTTTGCTCTTGAAACCGTCGGGAATTTTCATATACAGCTCCTCCTGAATTTCACCGTGTAGGAATGCATTTTTAACGTCCATGTGGTAGACTGCGCTGTTCTTCTCGACGATTACGGATAATAGGATTCTCAGCGTCGTAGGTTTTGCCAATGGGGCATATGTTTCTTCGTAGTCAAAACCATATTTCTGCGCAGAACCCTTGATTACAAGTCTAGTCTTGTAACGCTCAATGTTCACGCGCTTAACCTTGAAAACCCAGTTGCTCTTGAGTGTGTATTTTCCTTCGGGAACTGGTGTTAATTCCCAGGTTTCGTTTTCCTCAAGTGCGCGTATTTCTTCGGCGACTCCGTCCATCCATTGATATTTGTCCTCACGAGTGACGAGTTCCTCGTAGTTGCTCGATACATCTTCCACGAGAACTTCGGCGTGCAACGCCAGGATTACATAATTTTCTGTTTCTTCGTCCAGGTAATAGTCCTGCAGATAACGTTGTCTCTTTCCTCTCGTAGATCGACTAGATGTTTCTTCATTTTCCGGTTCTTTTGTCTTGTCCTGCTTCTCCTGTGAGCTTTCGTAAGCCCCCATATTACCGTGTCTAACTTCCAAAGGTTCGCTTTTCTCGTTGCTGCGGTCGAAGTCTTCTTTCTGATACCATCTCTTCATGTTATTTATTACATATTAAAATTACAATACAGTGTGAAAACTTTAACTTTCCCTACTTAGAAGTTATACCAGATAACGTAAGTTCAAAGTAGGGAAAGATGATGCGTTCTGGAACAGCGTGAGCCTCTGACCTTGACTTGACCTTGACATGACCTTCACCTGAACTTTACCTGGAGGAGTGACCTTGAGGAAGGAGTGAGGTCATTGAGCTTTGATCTTAAAGGAGGAGTTAGTTCATTGACCTTGAGAGGGAGTGAGGCCATTGACCGTTAGGAGGAGTGATGCCAGGAGGATGATGCGAGATGCATGTATGAAGGGACAGGAAGAGGAAATTTTATGTTCTCTAAGTTGCCTAATATTATATGTAAAGTTGACTGTCCTATAAGAGTAAATGGGTGCGATAAGAAAAATAAAACATGAAGAGAGATGTATTGATAAGAACTACCGACTCCACTTGTCTGTAAACGTGCGCGCGAGTATGGAATGTCTAAATCGTAGGATAATTGATAAGAAACGCTGCGTAATCAGTTTCTGGTTTCAACTTCTCGTCTGGAACGTCTTCAACGTCTGGATGAGAGTTATTTCTTAGACTTATGTGAACTTGTTTGGTTGTCCTTTGATATTCATATTTCATGGCCCAGGTATATATATATATATATATTTCTCAACCATTTCAAGTGTGGTGTTTTCGATCTTTATGCCTTCACTCATAACAAGATTTGTCTTGATCTAAGTCTTGGAAAAGTTCATTTTCAGTCCAACACAGAAGCATACTTCTTCCAACTCATGGAGCATTTGTTTCGCTTCTCCTAGATTGTCGTTTGTTAGGACAATGTCATCTGCGAAGCGAAGATGACCGAGTTTACAACCGTCTATGTTTATACCCCTAGTCTCCCAATCGAGTTTCTTAAAAGCGTATTGGCAGCACTGTTATGAATAGTTTTGGAGACATCGTGTCTCACTCCTCTTCCGATTTTAATGCGGTTGCTGTTATCATGTAATTTGATCGACATGGCAGCGTTCTTGTATATGTTATAAGTTTTTAGTATCTATATTCCACTCGACATTTTCTCAGGGCTTCCATTATTGCTTTCAATTCGATCGTATCAAATGCCTTATGGAAGTCTATAAACAAGAGTACTAGTGGGTCTATTGTATTCGACGATTTTCTCAATGAGGGTCTTAATACTCTGGATATGATCATTAGTTCCGAAACCCGATAGGAATCCGGCTTGCTCTCTTGGTTGGTAAAGCTCATGTTTGTTCTCCAGTCTTGATGTTAGGATTCTGGTAAACAGTTTATCTAGATTAAAGTGACCACATTTTCATTAAGACAAGTGGGACAAATGGGATGAAATTAGAATTATAATTTAGTTATGATAGCAGATCAATAATTCAAAAATATATATTTTATTTATTCACACACCAAAATGAACACATAAATACATTATTGTATTTTAAGGATGACATTATTATAATAGTGTGTAAAAGTATCCAAATCGTGAGTAAAAGTCCATTGTAAATCAGATGGAGTTTTATAATTAAACGATTTCTGTTTGTTGTTACTATGGCAACAACTTGCGTCATTAAACAAAAAACGTAGACGTACTAAAAATAAATTTTCTGACGTGCACTTGTATTGTAGTACGTATCTTTTTACCAATAACGCCTCAACAAAAAAGATCATTTTTGCAAATATTATTTTTCAGAATGTGTTTACTAATAAATTCAAAAGATTTTTCCACATATTCCAATAAAATATCCATTTTCAATGTCACCCAATAAAAATTTCAGAACAAGGTGCCATTAAGTTCTTCTTCGTCTTTACTGCTTCCGGTTTTTCCTTCTATTGGCTCTACAACATCTGGATCAATCCAGTCTTCACTTGGCAGACCTTCGAATGAAAATTTCTGGATCTCAAAACGTGTAACCATTTGTGCAATATCCAATCATGAAACATTTCTTCGATCGAGATTCGAATTTTCCGCTTACAATTTGCGTTGGAATGCGAAGAAAGGCTACGCACCAAAAAACCTTTAGTTTCTTCAAGTTGGACTTTTCATTGAACCGAACGACGCTGAAGTAGGACTTCGATTAATCAGATAAACTTCTGCTTGGACTGCCTCGGACCAAAAATGTTTTCCAAGTATACATTGAAGGAGCATACATCTGACCCTCTCTACTATAGTAGGGAAAGATGATTCGTTCTGGCGCCACCTCCACCTCAATGTTGCGCATGCGCGAACAGAGGATTTAACCCTGATCAAACCTGTTTATTAGCTGATTAAACCTGTATATTAGCTGATTAAACCTGATTAAACCTGATTATCAGCTGATTAAATCTGATTATTAGCTAATCAAACCTGTTTATTAGCTGATTAAATCCTCTGTTCGCGCATGCGCAACATTGAGGTGGAGGTGGCGCCAGAACGAATCATCTTTCCCTACTTACTATAGTTCATCTATTCCTTCTCTCTGCTACTCCGCTTTGCTCTGCCGTATAACGGATGGTAAAATCTAAAGTTTGAAACTAATTAAAACCTGAATTAATATGAGCACTATGTTTCATCTTCAAATGCGCCTGAAGACGACCTTGTTGTATTGATTCAAAATCAAAATTCTCGTCAAAAGAAATTTATAATAGATTGAAAGTAGGAGATTACCACTACGATATCTTCAAATCTGTCAGTAGCTACAATTACACGGAAATCTTCTGTTACTCTTTGGCACACCCCGCTGAAGAAGCGTGGTGTGAGCCGTTCGCTGCGTCAAAGAAAGTAACGGGAACGGTCAAGACCGATTTGTGTCAGGGGCTGAAGGCCAACAGATGTTATGAAAGAGTAAAGAAAATAAAGTTAGAATTTGTGTAATTACTACCTTAGAGTTCAAGATAAGAAGATCTCGTCGGCTCCTCATCCAACGGGAACTCTTATCTAATGGAAAACTGACAGATAACGTAAATCAAGAAACAAACAATAGATTCCGATACGAATTCCAAACCGGAATCTATTGTTTGTTTATTGATTTACGTTATCTGTCAGTTTGCAAAAAACCATGACATCTCATTTCGAAATTTATAATATTTATTATTTAAGAATTTGCTTTTTTCTTTCAATTTTGGCACCGAAATATAGCATTGCATTTAAATGGCGCGGAACAAAAGGGTTAAACTCACGTCGGGTTCATTTTTGAATTGCCCCCCTTAACAATGATATTGTCCCCCTGTGGGGCGTGGGGCGTTTCTTGGGAAACACCGTTCTAAACCCTTTGCATTTTTTTGCACAAGGCTTTTGAGTTAGCATGCCTCTCTTGGAGGATGTTGCCTTTCCATGTAGATGCTGCTGAATAATGAAGTCAGCTATTTTATGTTCTCTTCCTCGAGAATTTTGAGAAACTCTGCCTGGATGTTGTCTTGTCCGGATGTCTTGCTTTCCTTTATCGACTTTATTGCATATTTCACCTCTTCTACTAAAATTGTTGGACCTTCCTCATTGTCTATAGGAGGATGCTCTGGTCTATTGTCATAGAACAGTTGTTCAATATAGCTTTTCCATTTGCCTTTGATGTTATTTGTATTGAGGATTTTTTCTGCTTCATCAGAAGCAGAAAAAATAGTTTGTTTGTTATTCTTGGTCTACTTTTACCTGTCAATAATTATTCCGTGTACTTCAAAGCTATCGAATTTGGACTGTAGGTTTTTGATTTCAGTGAAATTTCCTTCAAGTTCTGATTCTTTGGCTTCTCTAATCATCACTTCAATTGTTTCCTTTGTGTTATTATATTCGCTCATGTTGTTTTGATTCCTAAATACTGTTTCTTAGTGGTATTTGGCTTTAACAGTTTTCCCTTGATATTATTTATAGTGTCTTTTAACTTTCCAACTAAATTCTTCATATTTTTGCCCGTCCTGTAAAGATCTGCATTCGTTGTATATATTTTTCCACTTCACTCCTTATCGATGGGTCTTTGAGTTTGCGTAGATCATATTTTTTAACGGTCTTTGCCACGTTCTTCAAAACTCCCACTACCGGATTGCGATGTGACTGAATATCAGCCCCTGGATATGTTTTTACTGACATACAACTATTTCTATGCCGTTTGTTCACCAAAACAATCAATTTGATTTCTCATATTTGTTTCCGTTATATGTCCGGTAGCAGTCGACGTATACGACCTTCTTGGTGGCACTTCGTAAAACGTGTTTGCTATTACGAATCCGTTTTCTTCTGCGAATGTGACAAGTAAATGCCGCCTCTCATTTCTTTCTAGCAGTCCGTATGGTCCTTTGGAGTAACTTACACCCTTTGTCCACCTTTTGCATTAAAGTCTCCCTTAGTTATTGTGAGGTCTTGTTTTGGTAATTTTTTAAGTCATTCTTTTATCTGCGTGTGGAGCTCTTGAACTTCTTCATTACTACCCTCTGTTGCTGGGAAATATACTTGTACAATATTAAATCTTGTCGGTTTAACATGTATCTGTAATAAAATTATACTTTCGGATATTGGTACGAAGTTTGTTATACACTTAGCTATTGATTTATATACTATACTAACCTAGCTTAACCTAACCAACGCATTTCACTGATTTAAAGAAAATACAAGGTACATACGTATTAACGCCATCACCGCTACGATTTGAAATGCCGCCAATCTATTTCTAACATTTTTAGGATAAATCATAAAATAAAACATTTTATGAATTAAACAATGTAATATATATATATATATATATATATATATATATATATATATATATATATATGTTGTATTGTTTTCTCGGGGATTCCGCGTTGATGCTGAGGGTTGGCTCTGAAAAGAACCGGATTCTCGACGTTTCGGCGAACTAACATTCGCCATTCTCAAGAGATATATGCGTCCGTACGGGTCAACCGCTAGACGCATACTGCGTAAGTATGTTAGTTCGCCGAAACGTCGAGAATCCGGTTCTTTTCAGAGCCAACCCTCAGCATCAACGCGGAATCCTCGCAAAAACAATACAACACAGGTATCTATCCGCGAAAACCTCAAATACAATATATATATATATATATATATATATATATATATATATACATATATATATATATATATATATATATATATATATATATATATATATATATATATATATATATATATATATATATAGATATAGATATATATAATAATTGAATAAAACATTCAAACATTTTTAAAACTCAAATTATTTTTTAACCCCGGTTAGATTAGGTTGCCCGCCGCGAAGCGGACAGATAAATCAAGACAACATACGCGCGACAGCGGGAACTTTCGATCCAATATTGAGCGGTGGTGGCGTTAATACGTAAGTACCAAATACAATAACAGGAATGCGACAATTTACTCTCTAAACCCCCCTTTTGAACCCTCAAAACCCCCACCTCTCAGCTACGCCCATGCTCCGAAGTATTTGTTTTCTCTATCTAATCTAGTTTTTTTAATTATATCTCTTTTATCGTGTATATTTTGTCAAGTCTGTCTTGGTTTTTCTGTCTAGATTTGTCTGCCTAATATTAATACGCAAATATTAATAATAGTTCCGTGCAAATCATTTCACGAAAACGAAATTGAGTAGAAACTAATGGATTTTTAAAACCGTCAAAAATATATTATATTCTAGATAATTTGAATGCGATTCCGCGATCCATTAAATCTGACGACGCAACACTTCCGGCCTTTTACATAAGAGAAACCTTACTTGCACACGATAACTCAAACCCCAATGCAAAACTCGAAATGACTCCGCGGAGCAGAATTATGCCTCACTTAAACACGATCAGGAAATTTCCTCCCCAATAAATTCCTCCGGCTTGATATTTATGACGACTCTAACGGCTCTAACCCCTTGATCTGTTTTCTACCCGCGTAGGAAATTCCCTTATAATTTATCACCACCCACCGGCTGTGAGGGAAAAGCCTAGTCACTAGCCGACGATTACTCATTAAAAATTTTACGGGGAAAGGATTTCCACGCATGATGTCTATCGCTTTCGGTAAATATTCGCCGGGGAAAGGTAATTGCGTTAATGGAGCCATAAAACTCTTTGTCGGCCTCGATTTTCCGATTTTCTGTACCGGGTCACCTTGCCCTTGACCCGCTATTTATAATTGAATTACTGACACGCGATTCGACCCAACCCTTATGGGTTTGTGTTTTTTTTTTGTTTTTGCTGCCCTTCTTTAATTGACGGCAAGCCCGCACACAATTACCCCCGATAAAAACAGCTTCTCCTGTTTTTCTCCTTCGGCTGGTTTCTAGCATTGCAATAAACTGTTACGGTAATTACACCTAATGGGTAGATAAATATTTTAGTGGAGAGATGGATTGTTACCATTTATTTAGGAAAGAAATTTGCCAGAGAGAATTACTCAGAGAAGAGTAGAGGCAGACATCACTAGACAGACAAGAATAGAAAGGCAATAGGACTATACAGGACTAGACACGACTAGACAATAACTAGACAAGACCAGACAAGTCCGGACAAGACCAGACAAGACCAGACAAGACCAGACAAGACCAGACAAGACCAGACAAGACAAGACAAGACCAGACAAGACCAGACAAGACCAGACAAGACCAGACAAGACCAGACAAGACCAGACAAGACCAGACAAGACCAGTCAAGTCCAGACAAGACCAGACAAGACTAGATTAGATAGAAGGTTAGACAAACAAGACTAGATAGACAAGACTAGACAGACAAGTCTAGAGCTTTAAATCTTAGACTTATAAGATTAGATGCTATAGAAGTTATAGTATGACTTTTTACTGTAAAATGTTGGAGAAAATGAAACTAGGTTTCCATTTTCCTTTCCCAGTATTTACTTAGCTCTATACACTCTGTATCCCATTCCTTGCAAACTTGTTGCCCGCAAGAAAGCCATTTCCTTCTACTTTCCTGGAAACGCGACGACGAAAAGATAAACATTTTTTTTGCGTGACCTTATTAAGCTCGGGTCCCCGAGGCCTCGTGACATCTGTTATCATTCCTCCGCTCTTTACGCCGAAAGCCTTTCGGTCGGCGTATTTATATTAATTCCGTTTTCGGGAGAACGAGCGTGATTGTCGCCGGCAATTGCTTCTTATTGTCGACTTATTTCACTCGGTAAATCCTCTTTTTATATATTTTATTTTCTTCTCTCAATTTATACATAATTTTACGAAAAACATGTTTATGAAACACATATTATATCGTCTATAAATCTCCTTTTTATATATGCTTTTTATATATTGCTCTTAGCATGCACGAGAAACTATTGTAGTGTAAGCTATTGTATCAAAGCAGCAAGAAAACAAGATTAATTCAACAAATTAAAAATTTCCTTTTTGTTTAGTTATATTGATCAAAGATTAATATTTAGAAAGAAAATTTACGAATGTTACATCAATTTTGACATCAAGATCTTCTAAAAAAATGGAATCAATCAGTGCTTTACATATCCAGATCTGCACTCTTCATTCAAAGCAATTTGAATTCTTAAGAAAAGAGCGTCAAGATTTTTCTTTTTGACGAATCGGAAACGTAACCCAAAAGCAATTTATTCTTCATCCAAGCGTCAGCTTCGCCCCATACAGTTCCCTTCACGAGCGCAAATAAAATATACATATGCACGTCCTCAGTCTAGTGCCATCCGCTATTCCCTGCCTGCGGCAAACTACCCTCTCTATATTGCCCTCTCCAAGCCATAAAACTTATCGGGAAAAAGTTATTCCGCGAAATTGAATTACCACCACATTTTTGATAAATGAAATGGAGATAAACCAAGGCAATTCCAGGACATTCGCGTTTGCAAACTGTGTAATAGTATATTTGTAATATTATTTTTGCGAGTGCTTTTATTTGGAATTTAATCAATTCATGTTTCAAATTATTATAGTTACATTAAATAATAATTATTTGGTTGCAAAATGGAACATTGAAATGCAGTAATAATATAAAGTAAATATTTAATAGTAAATGCAGTAATAATATAAATTCGCAGTAATGAATATTTAATCAAAAACGCTGTTAAATAATTGGATTCCGATATGTAGAACAGCAAGACTATCTAGTCTGTCAAGACTAGTCCCTCTAGTCGTGTCGGTTGTCTCAATTATTTAGCCTTGACTGTCTATTCTTGTCTAACTGGTCTTTTCTTACAATCTTCTCTTCTTGTAACATTGTTATTGTTAGCTCAAAGTTGCATATTCGGCGAGCATTTTCTTTTTAATAAAGGAGACTAATCGATGGCGGTGTCAGGTTGGACTAGGGTTGGAAATATGAGATCACAGTTATTAAATGTCTACTATTATTGCTGCTTTTATGCCGAGCAAACACTTTTTTTCCTGCTGCACGTTGTATAAATTCAGGCAATATATTTTAGGCTGGAATTTCGGGCAATTAGGTTCCAATCAAACAATGGAAAACAGATGATAAGGGAATCAGACAATAGAGGAAATGATAAAAAATTCATTTTTTGTCCACTTTTTTAGTATTTACTATTTCTCTCGCGACTTCCCAGACGACTTTAAGCAAGAACATTCTACAACATTAGATTCTGCTTTTAGTTAATAGATAATTATTACTTTGTTTTTACTTACTCTACCCATTTATTATTATAAAAAGATCTTAATATATGACAGAATAGGTTTTCATTGTAGACATACCAAGACCAAGGAGACAAGACTATGCTGGATAAAACTGTATAGTCAGACAAAACTTAGTCTAGTCTAGTCTTGTCTATACAGTCTTGTCTGTCTAGCCTTGTCTGTCTTGTCATGTTTGTCTAGTTTTGTCTTTTTACAATTTCCTGTCCAGCCTTGTCTGTCTAGTCTCGTCAGTAGTCTTGTTTATCTAGTCTTGTCTTTCTAGCGTTGTCCTTATTTCTCTAATAATGTTAACAATACACGTGAGAAACGTCAGAACAAAACAAAAAATAAGATAATGAATTAATACAAAAATTAATAACTTAGTAAAAGAATTAATGCATTTAGTGCAGGCTAAAATAATATCAATTATTTTCAAGAAACTCACTACACTATAATAACATTTATCTATTAAAAACAATTTCAAGCTTCTTCTGAAGGCGGTATAGTTGCATTGATCTTTAATTTCCTTGGGTATGTGATTATATATCTGTGTGCCTATCCGATTGGGAGCTCCTTTGGAAATGAGCTACGTGATGGCCCCCCGAAATTGAAAAAATAAAAAAAATAAAATGGGATACGTTCGACCAAGATTTAGCCATAATTGACCATCAAATAGTTTTGTTTGCCCACATTCCGTTCAAAAGGTATTATAAAAAAATTATTGAGGGCCTAGCCCCCCAACATGCATTTTTTCTATATTTCATAGTGCCATCTTAAAAAACTTCGTTTGACCATGTTTGCCCAATATTTCTTTTAATTAATTTTTTTGAACCCTAATATCTAATTCTTATTATTTTTTCGTTTGGTATTGAAAAACTTCGTTTTGACCATCGACCACGACCATGTTTGATCATTGACCATAATTTTTTTTTAATTCAAAATATTTTTAAGAGCCCCAAAATCGATTTGGAATCAACAGGAACTGGAATCAGCATAGCAATAACCACATCCGATACTACAGGTGTTCCACATTAAAAAAGAAGACATCTTAAAGGATCGGCACATTACGATGCTGGAAGAGCATTGTTGAACAAAAAAAGCGCCGTTATGGCGCAAAGAAACTACAAAAGGCATGGATTTTGATGACCCTACTCCTAGCCACATTCCTAATCCTGGTGTTTTGACAAAACTGCGCGAAGTAGCCAAAAATCATGAACAAAAAGTGTCAAGACCTTTTCTCAAGACAAGAAAAGGTCTTGACGTTATAACTTCCTTGTACCACATGAAGTAGTATAAGGGTGAGTTTGGTGGATATTTAAAAGAAATTGGACTTGACGAGTTTTACTGCATATACGCTTCACCTTTACAAATTGATCTCTACAAAAACAAAATTAAGACTGTGAAACAAGTTTCAATTGATGGAACTGGTGGCGTCATCAAATCCATCCCATCCCAAAAAACCTAACCTAACGGAGAAACGAAATGGTCTTTCTTGTATCAAATGGTTATGGGAGGTGAGGAAGAAATCAACCCCATTTTTCAAATGATTGCGGCCAAGCATGACACAATCACGATCGAATATTGGTTGAAAAATTTTTTGAAATTAGCAGATCACGTGCCAAATGAAATTTCATGTGATTTTGCGCTGTCCTGACTCAACGCTTTCACATCAAATTTCAACGAATGTCGTCTGGACGTGTATATATCAGTATGTTTCGAGTGGTTGCATAATGAAAACCTACAACATCGGAATGAATGTTTGGTTCGACTGGATATCGGCCACTTCATCAAGATAATCTGTCGGAAGAAAGTTTTTAATGGAAAATCCGGAAAATTAAAAGACTTACGTCAAATGCATTGGAGTCATGATAATTTATGAAACATTGCAAGAATTCGAAAACTTTCTACTCGCCGTTCTTGTAGTTGCTCTAAGCGAATGCGATGGTCAGGGTGAAATGGGAGTTGACATTTTCAGTCAACAAAGGGCAATATTTCTTTTCGACTGAAATAAAACGTTCACCTGCAAGGAACAAGACTCATGGATAGAAGATGGAGAGCGGTTTATCGACGAAGAAGCTTCTGAAGTTGAGTGGGATGTACGTCGTTTCTTAGAAAGCATTGGCATTCGGACTTGCGCTGAAAAAGAGGCGGAACAATGTTCCAATTTTCATCGACCAGACGCTTTTTATCTTCTGGAAATTATTGAACCTCTATTGAAGTTGGCCCGATTTTTTCTCCTCTGAACGAATGTAATGAAAAGAAATTCGGGTTACAATACGATGTAGGGAGTTCAGCAAATAATGTTGAAGCGTACTTCATGAATTTGAATAACATTGACATGGGCGACGTTGGCGGTCCAATTCGCGCAGTTAAATTTATCGTCAAATATATACGTTCCATCGAAGTGACAAATAAATTGGAGCTGCTTGAGAAAATTATTCAAAAATCCAAAAAGAACGTAAAATTTCTACAAGAGAACGATTACTTATTTTAAGAAGAGTATTGGAAAGGAAAAAATACAAAACTGGATGGCATTATGGAGGAAAAGTTATTAACCAGCGCGGACACAAATATAGAAAACCTTTCGGTCCCTTCATCCGCTGGTCGTAATAGATCGATTCAACAAATTTCTTTGCATTCAACAAATCAAGATCGCAAAAACCCGTTAGTCGCACCAGAAGATTCACATTTTTCTTCTGTGGATTTTACACAGACAACGCCGGAAATCAATATCATTCCACAAATCGGAAGAAGACAAGAAATCAAGAGGAAAATTGGATACAAAAAAAAAATGAAGAAAATTTTTGACGCCGTGTTCAGAAGTACGACTCATTCATGATCGACCAATGAAAAGGGACAAGAGTAAGATGATTTAAGAAATGGCGGAATTGTGGGACTAGTTTTGATTGGACAAAGATTGATACAACTGAAAAGCACTTTCCCATTTGATAGCATTTTTGAAGTTGCAAAGATAGCTTTACACAGATAATGAATTGTTTCAAGAATTGTTGCAAAATTTGGAGGAAAATTGTCTACTATATCTTTCATAAAAACATACGCATGGGATGGACCAACTTTGAGAATTTACAAAGTAAGAGGAATAATTCTTGGAAGCATATTTAAGGAGTACAATGGCGTATTTGATTGCCAGACAAACATCAGCAATCTTATCGGAAAACTCTCTCTTTGCATTTCTTTGCATTCAACAATCAATTACATCAAATGCATTGAAGTCATGATAATTTATGAAACATTGCAAGAATTCGACAACCTTCTACTCGCCGTTCTTGTAATTGCTCTAAGCGAATGCGATGGTCAGGGTGAAATGGGCGCATGACGGCTAAAAGAGAAAAGAGAGAGAGTTTTCCGATAAGATTGCTGATGTTTGTTTGGCAATCAAATACGCCATTGTACTCCTTAAATATGCTTCCAAGAATTATTCCTCTTACGTTGTAAATTCTCAAAGTTGGTCCATCCCATGCGTATGTTTTTATGAAAGATATAGTAGACAATTTTCCTCCAAATTTTGCAAGAATTCTAGAAACAATTCTTTCTTAAGATCATCGTACCACCGTAAGATTGGTCTTCCTCTTTATTTTCTACCTGTCCATGGTCTCCAACGCAATAATTTCCCATTCCATCTATTGTCTTTGACACGGGCGATATGTCCTGCATAGTCCCATTTGAGTTGAGACGCCCTGTCCACTATGTCGGTCACTTTGGTCTTGTTTCGAATGTATTCGTATTCCTTTCTATCTCCTAGTGATAGACCCAACATTCTTCTCTCCATGGCCCTCTGAGATACTCTTAGTTTGTTCACAATGTGTTTTGATAAGGTCCATATTTGTGCTCGGTATGTTGTTATTGGTAGGATACATTGGTCATATAGCCTTGAGCGCAGTCGTAGGGGTATCTTTTTGTTGGTTAGTATACCTTTGAGTTTTGCAAATGCCGCCCAACCCAGTCTAATTCTCCGTTCAATTTCCATGTTCTTGTTATCCTTGCCCAGGGTTATTTGTTGGCCTAGATAAACAAATTCGTTTGCGTTTTCTATCCCTTGGTTGTTAATTATTATATTTGGATCTTGGAGACACATTGTTTTTGTCTTGTTTATGTTCATTTTTAGCCCTATGCTTTTTGATTTTTCCTCCAGGTCTGTTAACACTTCTTTCAGATCTAGGGAGTTTTCTGCTAATAATACGATGTCGTCTGCGTATCTTAGGTTTGTTAGCTTTTCGCCATTTACGGTAATTCCTCGATTTGACCAGTTGATTTGTTTAAAGACCCCTTCTAAAGCTAAGTTGAACAATTGTGGTACGATGGTGTCACCTTGTCTGATTCCTCTTTTCACCTAAAATGTGTTTGTTTTTTCGTGGGCTCTGACCGACGCTTTGGCATTCTCCTGGATTTTTTTGAGAAGATTAGTGTATCTGTGATCGACGCGGGCTTCCGTTAATTCGTTCGTTATAGCCCAGTGTTCTATAGAATCAAAAGCTTTTTCGTAGTCAACAAAGGCCATATGGAGTGTCATGTTGTATTCGGTCATTTTTTCATTTAGAAGTTTTACTGTTAGTAGGTGATCGTTTGTGCTTAACCCCTTTCGAAATGCCGCCTGTTCAATTGATTGGTAGTCCTCAAGTTTTCTATTTATACGGTTTGCAATTACTTTGGTGAAAAGTTTATAGAGTTGTGACAGCATACTTATTGGTCTATAGTTTTGTAGGCACGTTGGGTCTCCTTTTTTGAGTACTAATACTTTGACGTTTCGTGCCATTTTTCAGGGATGTTTTCCTCTTCAAGGCACTTATTGAAGAGTAATTGTAGTCTTGGTATGATTATATCTGAGGCTTGTTTTATCATTTCGATTATTATTTCATCGTTTCCTGGAGCTTTGTTGTTCTTCATCGATGTTAGTGCATATAGTATTTCATCTTCTGTTATTTCCGGGATTTCCTCAGAACCGACATTCACGACCTTTTGTCTTTCCTCATTTATTGGGTTTTTAGTCCTCGACCGGTATAGTTCGCTGTAGAACTTTTCTATAATTTTCAGCATTTCGTCCCTGTTTCTGGATACCTTCCTTTCGGAATTCTTCAGGCTTATGATTTCTCTTCTTCCGTCTGTTCGTCTCAGGCATTTCAAATTTTTATTATCTATCATCGCGTTCGTCACTTCCTCTTCATAAAGTGTTTCCAGATCCTTTCTTATCACCTTCCTTGTTTCCTTCTTTATCTCGCGGTATTCAGGTGTGTTTTTAGTTTCTCTGAACATTGATCTTCTTTTTTCGATCATTTGTTTTGTTTCTTGTCTCAGTTTGCTTTTCCTTCTTGTATCTTTTTTGGCTAATTCAAATGCTGTTGTGGTAATTGTTGTTGTTATTTGTTCCTCTAGCTTGTGAATGCCTAATTGGTGGTCGTGCTTTTTAAATTTACTTTCCAAGACCGTTCGGTAGGTATCTTGTTTTTCTTTAAGGATTTCATTATCTATTGTATGTTGGAGTCTTTAGATTTTTCCTTTTGGTTTCCCTACTGAAATTCTTGCTCTTATAGCCGATGATCGCTACCGGTGTGAAATGAGTTCAAAACGGTTATGTTTTTTTAGACGATGATAAAATATAGTCAATCTCATTCTTAGTTCTTCCATCAGGGCTCAACCATGTCCATTTTCTTTGCGGTTGTTTTCGGAAGAAGGTGTTCATTGCGAATAGCCTCTGTCATTCTAGTAAGTTATATAGCATATGCCCTCTGTGGTTTCTCACACCCAGTCCGTGTTTTCCTATGTAGTGCTCGTCTTCAGAGAGCTTTCTTACAATTCTTGCATTGAAGTCACCAATTATAAGGTCATGGTGGCATTTATCGACTTCTAGGACTTTTTCTATGTCTTCATATAGGGTTTCCACTGCTTCGTCTTCGGAACTCGATGTTGGTGCGTATATTTATATTATCTTGATTGTACACTTATTGGAAAACTATTTCTTGTAAATCCAACTGAAAAAATAAATAAATAAAAAAAACTTTTTTTTTAGTATTGATTTTGATGTGCTGATATATTTATAATGTGCTTCCAGTATGGAAAATACTAGGACCTATTAAAATGTATGTATTGCGCAATTTTTCACCTTTTATGCAGTAAAAAAAAGCAAGGGTGGGCAAACGAATAAATTATTTTGCATACGTGAAATATGTTTTCATTAATTTTCGAGGTTTACCCACTTTTTTGGTCCTTATCAAATCTCCATGAAATCTATATCTTTCAATTTTTCGCCCCTTATGTAAACAAAACTACTTTTTTAAGTAAAACACTATTAAAAACGATTTTGGGGCTCGTAAAAATATTTTCAATGAATTGAAAAAAAAATTATGGTCAAACATGGTCTAACGTTTCTTCAACACCTAACGAAAAAAAAAACAATAAAACTTAAAAAACATATTAAAAAATATTATATTAAAAGAAAAATGATTCTGCGGTTCAACAAAAAAATTAATTAAATTAAATAGTGGGCAAACATGGCGAAACGAAGTTTTTTAAGATAGCATTATCAAATATAGAAAAAATGCATTTTGGGGGGGCTAGGCCACCAATCATTTTTTATAAAATCTTTTGAAAGGAATGTGGGCAAACAAAACTATTTGGTGGTCAATCATGGTCAAATCTTGGTCAAACGTATCCCATTTCATTTTTTTAATTTTTTCAATTTTGGGGGCTATCTTAATGCAGTTTTGGAAATGGACAGGTTGCTTTTAAACGTTTTTAGATTATGGAAATTTCGTGTTTTGTAGCCATGATGAGTATCGCTACTACCAATTATATGTCTATTTTTAAATATGTGACAGGCTGCTCCCCAAATGTATATACATGGTACAGAAAAAAAATTTAAGTCTATATCTTTGACTATAAGTCTCTATATCTTTATGAGGAATGTGATTATCTATCTGTATGCCTATCCCATTAGGAGCTCCTTTGGAAATGGGCAGGTTGCTTTTAACCATTTCTAGATTTTGGCAATTTCGTGTTTTCTAGCCATGATGAGTTTTGCTAATACCAATTATATGTCTATTTTTAAATATGTGACATGCTGCTACCCAACTGTATTCAAAAGTATTCAAAATTGTTTTGTGCAGAAAGAATGTTTAACATTTTAAAGTAGGGCATGCAGGATGCTCTTGTTTTAATGCCGGTTAATGCCCGAAGCAACCATTTTTGTGCAAGGAAAACTCCATGAGTTTTTGACGAATTTCCCCACAGTAATAAGCCATACGCCAAGATGGAATGGATAGGGATGTGACGTTGAGTGAAAAAAATCGATTTCTTAAAAATCGATTTTCTGCTTTTCATTATTAATCGATTTAGGAAAAAAAACGGCCAAGTGCGAGTTGTGACTCGCGCACCGAGGGTTCCGTACAAACTTGTATAGTATAGTATTATTATGTAGATTATCAACATATTATGTAGATTATATAGAAAAATTAGACGAATGTAATAGAATTAGAATATAATATATACAGGATGTTACGGGACTTGAGTATGTGGCATGTCGGTTATAATCAAGCAAAATTTAGACATAATATATACCCTGTATATATTATGTATATAGACGTACGTGATGAAATGCATAACGAATATAAACAAAGAAAATTCAGAATAAACAGCTTGGCACCAACACATACTTTTTAACCTTCGGACCTAACCGAAGCGGATCTAAATGTATGCAACCTATATGCTTCTGGAGCCTGACAATACCACTACGACAACATTAGTGTATTTTCATAAATTTCTAATAGTAAATTCGCATTTTTCTTGCAATTAAACTACATATTTACGATTTTCAGATTTTTCCCTTTGCATGTGCTGTAAGACACCGCTTCTTGCCAAATTTCATGATTCTAGGTCAACGGGAAGTACCCTATAGGTTTTGATTCCCTTGTGAAATCGCAAAATATGCGATATAAACGGTCATATCTTTTGATCGCGTCGACTTACAAGTTTGGTTTTTCACAGCTGAAAGAGAACGCAGACCCGAGTATTTGATACAAATTTCAACTTGTTACCTCTACGCGTTCCTGAGAAAAATTGTCTTGACAGACAGACAGACGGACAGACAGACAGACAGACAGACAGACAGACAGACCGACAGACAGACAGACAGATGGACAACAAAGTAATCCTATAAGGGTTCCGTTTTCGGTACGGAACCCTAAAAATCGACTTCAATTATAGAAGAAATAATCGATTTTTGTGGAAAAATCGATTTTTTTTTCTATTATTCGAAAAAAAAATGCTTGCTTTCCTATATAGTAATAGAACTAAGAGATTTGTATAGTATTAACAATTTATCAGAATAAAAATCAAATAAAATGATAAGTATAAGAAATATCCACATCGACGAACTTCTGGTTTCAAAACTAAAATAATGTTTTTCCTAAAATACGGTATCGTGTTTTATTGGCAATATTCCCCGCATTGGAAAATAATCTTTCGGCTAGCGCGGAATTGGACATCGCAGAGAGGTTTTAGAGCCAATTCGGTTTGGTTAGGGAAAGTTCCTTCAAAGCTTCTCCATATATTGAGGGCATCTACCTTGAGATTTGATAACGGTGCCGCAATATATAGGTCAAATTCTGTATTGTTGGCTATTGATGTGTTAGCTGCCATTATTTTTCGACAGCCGCTCCTGATAATACAAATGATTCAGAATTAGCCGCTACTGGATTATCATCATACCTGGTATTCAAGTTCAAACATCTGTTGATATAATTTATTGTTTGTGACA
This sequence comes from Phosphuga atrata, assembly GCA_944588485.1. Classification (NCBI taxonomy): domain Eukaryota; kingdom Metazoa; phylum Arthropoda; class Insecta; order Coleoptera; family Silphidae; genus Phosphuga; species Phosphuga atrata. The sequence continues at coordinate 46,062,762 of OX155902.1, forward strand.
AGGATACCTCATCTAAATATATTTTTTGCCCTCCTGAATTGTAAAGCTTGACATCGTGTATACGTCCAGAGAAACTAGATTTTTACGTACAATGTTGCAAAGTACAGCTACGATGCGGTAAAGTGACCTGTAAATTTTAACCTTTCAGGGACACTTACAAGATAAATTAAGTATAAGACAATAAAATCTAATTTAAAAAAAACGCTACTTTACACCACATTTGTCACGATAATGTAGAAAATAAGAGTGATTTTTTAAATTTTTGCTATGCGTCTGACATTTGGAAAAATGACATAACCTAATAAATTTGAATTAGTAAAAATGTCAAAGTTTGTGAGTACCAACATTAAAAAATTAAATAATTTCCAATATTATAATTAATTTAAATCTATTTGTTTCTTAAATAATAATTGTCGGCCAAAAAATCGTATACAAATTTAATGCGGAAATGATTTTACAATGCTCCAGCAAATGGGGAACTCGCACTCGGGAAATCGGGCTCGTTCCCAGAACGAGCTGTGGCATTGTAAAATCATTGTTTCCGCACTCTAATGTAAATAACTCTTTTTGAATCTAGGATCCAAAAATGTCGCAACAGAAAAAAGGTGCACGTTTTGGTTTTTTTCGAATCTTTTATTTAATTCTGTTTGCAAGGAATTTTCAATTGGTTTGCAAAATCACTCGTTAGCGGTATTGCGTCTAACAGAGTTCTCAAAAATTTGATAATAGGTATGGCTTTGCTCGCTGTAACATATTTTATCTACGACCTCTATTGTAAATGCCCATTATCGTACAGTTCGTGGACTATGTAAATACATCATAACACACACGTCTGTAACAGTCCGCGATTCATGTTATGTAATAATTGAAAACACACTTTGTGTTTTGAGCGTTTGGTTTACGATTCGTTGATTGGTTGAGAGTTGCACGTTGATACTATTTTTAAATATAGTACATGTTACATGTTACATTGTTACATGTTATTTTCAAACAATCATTAAACGTCACATCATTCACTTAGAAGCTGTCATTCATTTCGTTTTTTCACTTTTAAATCTAACGAAAACTACTAATAAGTTCTAAATAAAAAGGTATGGTACATTACATGGATTTTTTTTCTTCATATTTAGTATCTTTGAGATCTGTGATAGTTTGACAGCACGAAACTTTGTACAAAGAAGCTACAGTCTTCATTATTTTTTTGAAATCTACTCCTTTTATCAAACTGCAGAGTAGACTATCCTGGCATATCATTTATGCTATGTCATGAGTTATTTCCTAATTTTTATCTTCATCTGAGGCGTATGTTAAAATTTTCGAAAAAGAAGCCTCAATGCATGATTTGACACGCTTTAGTCCTCATATACAAAAACATTGTTCGGCTTTGTTATTACATGGCACATAAAAAGGTATGGAACAGTACATTATTAATGTATTTTTTTTCAAGTTAAATAAGGTCGAAGGTGTTACATCAAACATATTTTTCTTATTAAACAGAAACAAATTAGTGTGGTCGTAGATAAAGTATAGTATGATGTATAGATGTTTAGGTTACTTTTAAATGAACGCAATACTTATTCCTATACTATTATTTTCAGTCTATTAATTTTTAAAAACGTATTCATGCCAATTCTACCATAACACGTTTGCTTTTAATTTAGGATGTGGCTATTTATACATACAGTATGTATACGTAATTGGCTATTTATACATACAGTATGTATATGCAATTGGCTATTTATACATACAGTATGTATACGCAATTGGCTATTTATACATACAGTATGTATACGCAATTGGCTACTTACACATGCAGTATGCATTCGCAATTGACTATTTGTACATTCTGACTGAATATACAAATATTGGAGTTACTATTTTGGTAATAACTACACAATTATAATAATAATATAATATAACTAAATTTTCATTTATTAAAGTTCATTTACAATCTTGATCAATAAACTCATAACTAAAATTCAAAGTATCACTAAATCAGTGACATATAGGTTTAAATTACATTTAAAGTAGGTAAAATATAGTATAAAGTAAAATAAATACAGGTATATCATTTTTTATTCTGTATTTTTTTGTAAAAAGTGGTGTGCTTAGTCTTTATCTTTGGACGTCCTTTGGATTTTATTTTAGATTTGAATTGTAAGTTTTTTTTTATTGATTTGAGGGGCTGGCAGGGCTCGATTGACAGGTCTCGATATTATACCGAATTTGTTCTTCAGGTTCTTCTCCTTCAATCGCACTAATTGTAAGCCCACTCCTACTCTATCATGTTCATCACAACTCTACATGTTCATCACTACTCTACATGTTCATCACTACTCTACATGTTCATCTTCAATATAATCATCAATGTTTACATGTATAACATCTGTATCCATATTTAGTGCATTTTCAGTTGAAATATATCTTGCATGAAAACAATTTTTTGAAAATATGTCAAAATTATTATATTTTCTTATCATAAGAATATGACGACGTTGTGCAGTAAAAGAATTCCAAAATGAATACAAACATGTTTCCACCGATGTCTTCTTCTGCTTCTTTCGAATAGGCCTACTTTGGACCAGATTTGTTCAACTGTTGGGCTTTGATCTTTGCCCAGTATTGTCGCATCTTTTGCCGGTGTAACTCATTTCACTCTTCTGTCCAGGGGGTACCTTTCCTACGGGTTTTTTTCCTGAAATCCACGGACTTCCTTCAGGGTGCGATTTGGAGATCTGTTATTCCGACATTTGAAAACCTACTTTGGCAGTCTGTTTTCTAACTGAAATGCAGTTTACCTGCATTATTGCCATCTCAAGAGAATCAGCAAACAGTGCCATGTCATCTGCAAAGGCCAGGCAATCTACAACCAGTTCATCGTTCTTACGTCCCAGGTAGATACGAGTTTGAGCACCCAAATTATTCAGTTCCTTGCGCCAGTCTCTCATAACCTTTTCAAGTTGAAAAGAAGTGTGGAAAGTCCATCTCCTTGTCTCACTCCAGTTTTTATTTCGAAGCTTTCTGAAATCTCGCCTCTAAATTTAACCTTGGAATGGGTGTTGGTCAAAGTTTCTAGGATTAGTCTGCCGGTTTTGTTTTCTAGCCCTATTTGTCTAGCCCTAGTATCCAGCTGATTTTATGCCTTTGTTTTTAACGCCTTCGAGAGAAGTTTCCACCGATATATTATAAAATTTTGATATTTTGCTATCAAAATTTTCCTCAATGCTATTATTTTTAATTCTCATTTTGCACTCCAAAGTTATATAATTTAATTAATATAATATATTAAAATATAATTTTAACTGTCCATGAAAAAATATTGTATCTGTCTATGTGATGGTTTCAGAACATCCTTCAAGTATATTTCTTATTTCGATATCACTATCCATAATTTTGAAAACATTTTATTTAGTTTTGGCTAATTTTATATTTATTCTTGAATCAATACAGTTTATGATTTCCGTAATATATACGTAAATTATTGGCAAATTATGATATTTAGTTTGTTTGTATTGTTTAAGGGTTCAAAATGATCGTCTAATTCTGTTTGTTGTAGTGTCTTCCATTAATAGTAAATATTTTCTAGAACAATGTATCCACATTTCTTCACAACTATCCCAAGTTTTAAGGAATTGATCTTTGAGTTTTACATATTTATCTTTTGATCCTATAGAAACTTGTACAGATTTACAAATTTACAAAAAATCATTTTTCTGCTCTTTATATTCTTCATATGCTTGGGAATACAAGCATTTTTTGAATTCATCCAATTTTTTATGCTTCTTATCAATTTGCCAATTATACGCAGTAGAATAATCTAATCGATTATATATAATAACATGGAATTTGCAAAAAAAATGTTTCTGATTGCTTTAATTTCGGTTGTCTTTGTTCTTTCAATTAAAAAACGGACGGAAGACTAATCTGTCCGATATATATATATATATATATATATATATATATATATATATATATATCGGACAGATTAGTCTTACATATTTTATTGAATTAATTCATACAATATATGAATGACGAATATATTTCTTTAGCAATAAATGCTACAGCTGCAAATTCCGATTTGTCGGTTATACTAGAGTAATAACAAAATCCTAATATTTCCAACATTAAACCAGAAAAGAACATCAATTTCTATAACTGGTGCCTTGAGAATTATTATAATTTAGAGCCATTTCTGAGGAGGCTAAAAATAGTGATTCCAATTCTTCTTCCGCTTTTTCTTTTTTATAGCGTAAACCATTTTCCTCCATTTCCAGCATTTTCTTCATTTTTTTGCTAAAAATTCCATTAAATCACTTTGATCTGTTTTTGTGCTTGTGTTAAAAAGTTTTTTTTGAAAATTTTGAATATCCTTTCGTATAAACTTTTTAAACTTTTCTTATTCAAAATATTACATTCCATCTTTAGCGCTCGATAATAACAAATATATCATATCATATACATTATCATATACAATATCATAATCATTTTCATTCATTTTTTTTTTGCTTTGCCATAATATCCATATTCTTCTTTACCGATTGTATGATTATGATTAAGTAACATTTTTATTAGTGTCCATTTTGTATTTTCACCTCTGTAAAAATTCAACACTATATCTGGTACAGACTTAATGTAAACTGTATGTATAAATAGCCAATTGCGTATTCATACTGTATGTATAAATAACCAATTGCGTATACATACTGTATGTATAAATAACCACATCCTTTAATTTAAATGTTGAGGTTAAAAAACGTATGACTCAAGCAAGAAAACCAAACTTTTGACACTCTCTTTCAAACTATTGACACTCTCCAAAGAAAGAAAACTGTTGAGAAGATACGAAACTCTTTTACATACATACAAATGCCGCCGTCTTTTCATTGACTTATTCATGTTAGCGAACTTAATTGCGTATTTCATCCGTCACAAAAATCGTATTGCCTAGATTAATGTATTGAATTAATTCATCCGTCAAGTTTCTTCCAAACACACGAAATACGGCATGTGCCCAGCCGTTAGTAACTTCAGTTACTTTTATTTTGAATACTTTGAACATTTAAAAATAATATAAGATTTATAAGGGTACTGGATGCTGAGTCCTTCACTGATAAGTTTTTTTTAAACGATTTTACATGAGGATATTGACTTACCGGGACGTCTCTGTTGTTTTTTCTAGTCTTAATAAAAAACAATAGAATACATATGTAGTGTCCTATAATAGAAAGATATGTAGTGTCCTACAAATAAATTTTGAAACGTATAAAACCGTGTTTTATTATATTCCTATTAATAAAAAACGATTTAAACAGGTGTTTCTAGGCGAAGTCTCCAGTTTCATTATGTCATCGAGGTATTCAATTGGCACCGCTACCTTGAATGAAATGTATTCATCTGGGTGCTTCGACGTGAGTTTTTTCGGCATGAGACATTATTGATTTTTATATTAAGGGGGGAAAGTCATGTAATTTGCCATTTTTTGACATTTTTTTTTTCTTTGAAAAAAACAGTTTAACACTTGGAGAATATGCTCCTAAATTTTCAGATCGAAATTCGAAGTATTAACATCTCTATAGCGTATATACACTAGGTATCATGTTCCGAACAAGATCGCTTCTAAGGTCAGGCGCTTGGAAGTCCGCGCGAAGCTTATATATCGCGTGTCCCTCGTACTGTGTGATCATGAGTCGAAAGATAAATAAAAGTGAGTCAGATTATCGCTCAAGTCGTCCTCGTCGTCGGCGACCAACATCAAAATCGCAATTAGAAGAAACAGAAGAAGAAATGTCAAAGAAAGAAATAATGTCGAAGGAGGAAATGTAGGATGCCTATAATGGTCACCTATTTTCATATGATTTCGACAAAGGAACAGCCGTAGCACAAGTACTGTCCCCCGGGTGCCGACTCCTGGTGCGCATATCGCGTCGCTGAAGTTTCCAATACAACGCAGTCATATGAGCATCCTCCTCCTCTACATCCCGACTTAGAGGAGAAAATCTTGCCGATATACGAAGATTTGTCCCAGGATGATTTGCTCACGAGATGCTTGGGAGGCTATGCACAGAACGCAAATGAATTATTCAATGCGACTGTGTGGCGTTTGGCTCCTAAGCATCTACACTGTGGTTGGAAAATCGTGTAGATCGCTGCTTTCTTGGCTGCAGGCATGTTCGCGGACCACCAAACTACATGCCGAGTATGGAGGCAGGACCGTCGTACTTGGAGCAGGTCCAGAATGGCAAGAACAGCGAAGAAAAAAGAGGAAGCGGCTCGAATGGACGAATTCGCAGAAGAAGAAATTATATTGTATGGCCCTGGTATCGCAGACTGAGCGTTGAAAGCCGTAAGTCCTCTTGAACACAACTTTTCTGTATCGAAAACTTCAAGCGCGTTTTTCTCGAAACGTAAAATTTCGTGCTCCGTGCAATGTAGGTCAACGAGTTTTCCACCGATTTCGATGAAAATTTCCATAAAAAATATAAAAAAAATATTATTAATATTGTTTCATACCAATTGTTTATACAGAAACGAGGAATTTTTTTTCAAAAGGGTGCTGAATGTTGTATTTCATTTTTTTTTTAATTTTCTCGACGTCATGCAAAGCGTATTGATGTAACTTAACGATGAAAATTTGGTTTTTTCATTTTCAGTAAGATTTGAGACCTGTAGGCTGCACGGCGCAAATCTAAGGAACCGACTTTCAGCGGCTATGGAGCCGCCATTTTTTTTTTTAAATTTGTGAATAAAGCTTATATGTTATACTTTGAGATATGAATTGTTTCAATTCGAAAAACCTCTCCATCACTTCTATTAAGATATTAGATAGTCTTAACTAATCTGTTAAGTCCTTTGTAGTTAAATCTGGCTGCAACCGGAAAACGTGTAGTTTGCAGCAACTTTTATTTGTGTAGATTCAACAGTCGATATCTCCTCTTCTTGTATCGTTGTGTTTCCTAATTCTCCTGGTTTTCATTTATTTTTGACTGCTTTATATTATTCCGTTTACTATTTCTTTGTTATTGTTATTTTCACAAGTGCGCCCATCATTGACAGAGTTTGCCTTATTTTCTTTATCTGGCCGATTAGTAGAGCCACTATCACAGATATCCGCTGTAGCTCGCTCAATTTGTGTGGATTTATGCGGAATACTTGGAATTTTACACGCAATGACACACTCTGATTTTAGCAGATTTTCATTTTTTCCGTCAATATTTGAATTTGATTAGTTAAATCAGCAATCAAAACATGCAGGGGCTCAATTTCCTTTTTTAATTATACCCTATATAAGGCACTCAAAATTAGGGCTTTCGAGAAAAGTTATTAAGTTATGTTTCGAACTGTTTAGTCGAAGGGATTGTCTTAATTCCCTTGCCATTGTTACATGTAATACTTAGAAAAATTTCAATACTTTAACTTTAAACTTCACTTTAACTTTAAAATTCAATAACTCTTCGAACAGCCACTCTCGCTGAACAACGACTCAAGACTCTTGTCTATCTAGTCTTGTCTGTATAGTCTTATCTATCTATCTTGTCTATCTTTTCTAGTCATCTAGACTTCTCGGTCAAATCTTGTCTGTCTAGTCTTATCTGTCCAGTATTGTTTGACTAGTCTTGTCTATCTAGTCTTGTCTGTCTAGTCTTGTCTGTTTAGTCTGGTCTGTCTAGTCTTGTCTGTCTAGTCTTGTCTGTCTAGTCTTGTCTGTCTAGTCTTGTCTGTCTAGTCTTGTCTGTCTAGTCTTGTCTGTCTAGTCTTGTCTGTCTAGTCTTGTCAGTCCAGTCTTGTCTGTCTAGTCTTGCCTGTCTAGTCTTGCCTGTCTAGTCTTGTCTGTCTAGTCTTGTCTGTCTAGTCTTGTCTGTCTAGTCTTGTCTGTCTAGTCTTGTCTGTCTAGTCTTGTCTGTCTAGTCTTGTCTGTCTAGTCTTGTCTGTCTAGTCTTGTCTGTCTAGTCTTGTCTGTCTAGGCTTGTCTGTCTAGTCTTGTCTGTCTAGTCTTGTCTGTCTAGTCTTGTCTGTCTAGTCTTGTCTGTCTAGTCTTGTCTGTCTAGTCTTGTCTGTCTAGTCTTGTCTGTCTAGTCTTGTCTGTCTAGTCTTGTCTGTCTAGTCTTGTCTGTCTAGTCTTGTCTGTCTAGTCTTGTCTGTCTAGTCTTGTCTGTCTAGTCTTGTCTGTCTAGTCTTGTCTGTCTAGTCTTGTCTGTCTAGTCTTGTCTGTCTAGTCTTGTCTGTCTAGTCTTGTCTGTCTAGTCTTGTCTGTCTAGTCTTGTCTGTCTAGTCTTGTCTGTCTAGTCTTGTCTGTCTAGTCTTGTCTGTCTAGTCTTGTCTGTCTAGTCTTGTCTGTCTAGTCTTGTCTGTCTAGTCTTGTCTGTCTAGTCTTGTCTGTCTAGTCTTGTCTGTCTAGTCTTGTCTGTCTAGTCTTGTCTGTCTAGTCTTGTCTGTCTAGTCTTGTCTGTCTAGTCTTGTCTGTCTAGTCTTGTCTGTCTAGTCTTGTCTGTCTAGTCTTGTCTGTCTAGTCTTGTCTGTCTAGTCTTGTCTGTCTAGTCTTGTCTGTCTAGTCTTGTCTGTCTAGTCTTGTCTGTCTAGTCTTGTCTGTCTAGTCTTGTCTGTCTAGTCTTGTCTGTCTAGTCTTGTCTGTCTAGTCTTGTCTGTCTAGTCTTGTCTGTCTAGTCTTGTCTGTCTAGTCTTGTCTGTCTAGTCTTGTCTGTCTAGTCTTGTCTGTCTAGTCTTGTCTGTCTAGTCTTGTCTGTCTAGTCTTGTCTGTCTAGTCTTGTCTGTCTAGTCTTGTCTGTCTAGTCTTGTCTGTCTAGTCTTGTCTGTCTAGTCTTGTCTGTCTAGTCTTGTCTGTCTAGTCTTGTCTGTCTAGTCTTGTCTGTCTAGTCTTGTCTGTCTAGTCTTGTCTGTCTAGTCTTGTCTGTCTAGTCTTGTCTGTCTAGTCTTGTCTGTCTAGTCTTGTCTGTCTAGTCTTGTCTGTCTAGTCTTGTCTGTCTAGTCTTGTCTGTCTAGTCTTGTCTGTCTAGTCTTGTCTGTCTAGTCTTGTCTGTCTAGTCTTGTCTGTCTAGTCTTGTCTGTCTAGTCTTGTCTGTCTAGTCTTGTCTGTCTAGTCTTGTCTGTCTAGTCTTGTCTGTCTAGTCTTGTCTGTCTAGTCTTGTCTGTCTAGTCTTGTCTGTCTAGTCTTGTCTGTCTAGTCTTGTCTGTCTAGTCTTGTCTGTCTAGTCTTGTCTGTCTAGTCTTGTCTGTCTAGTCTTGTCTGTCTAGTCTTGTCTGTCTAGTCTTGTCTGTCTAGTCTTGTCTGTCTAGTCTTGTCTGTCTAGTCTTGTCTGTCTAGTCTTGTCTGTCTAGTCTTGTCTGTCTAGTCTTGTCTGTCTAGTCTTGTCTGTCTAGTCTTGTCTGTCTAGTCTTGTCTGTCTAGTCTTGTCTGTCTAGTCTTGTCTGTCTAGTCTTGTCTGTCTAGTCTTGTCTGTCTAGTCTTGTCTGTCTAGTCTTGTCTGTCTAGTCTTGTCTGTCTAGTCTTGTCTGTCTAGTCTTGTCTGTCTAGTCTTGTCTGTCTAGTCTTGTCTGTCTAGTCTTGTCTGTCTAGTCTTGTCTGTCTAGTCTTGTCTGTCTAGTCTTGTCTGTCTAGTCTTGTCTGTCTAGTCTTGTCTGTCTAGTCTTGTCTGTCTAGTCTTGTCTGTCTAGTCTTGTCTGTCTAGTCTTGTCTGTCTAGTCTTGTCTGTCTAGTCTTGTCTGTCTAGTCTTGTCTGTCTAGTCTTGTCTGTCTAGTCTTGTCTGTCTAGTCTTGTCTGTCTAGTCTTGTCTGTCTAGTCTTGTCTGTCTAGTCTTGTCTGTCTAGTCTTGTCTGTCTAGTCTTGTCTGTCTAGTCTTGTCTCTCTAGTCTTGTCTGTCTAGTCTTGTCTGTCTAGTCTTGTCTGTCTAGTCTTGTCTGTCTAGTCTTGTCTGTCTAGTCTTGTCTGTCTACTCTTGTCTGTCTAGTCTTGTCTGTCTAGTCTTGTCTGTCTAGTCTTGTCTGTCTAGTTTTGTCTGTCTAGTCTTGTCTGTCTAGTCTTGTCTGTCTAGTCTTGTCTGTCTAGTCTTGTCTGTCTAGTCTTGTCTGTCTAGTCTTGTCTGTCTAGTCTTGTCTGTCTAGTCTTGTCTGTCTAGTCTTGTCTGTCTAGTCTTGTCTGTCTAGTCTTGTCTGTCTAGTCTTATCTGTCTAGTCTTGTCTGTCTAGTCTTGTCTGTCTAGTCTTGTCTGTCTAGTCTTGTCTGTCTAGTCTTGTCTGTCTAGTCTTGTCTGTCTAGTCATGTCTGTCTAGTCTTGTCTGTCTAGTCTTGTCTGTCTAGTCTTGTCTGTCTAGTCTTGTCTGTCTAGTCTTGTCTGTCTAGTCTTGTCTGTCTAGTATTGCCTGTCTAGTCTTGTCTGTCTAGTCTTGTCTGTCTAGTCTTATCTGTCTAGTCTTGTCTGTCTAGTCTTGTCTGTCTAGTCTTGTCTGTCTAGTCTTGTCTGTCTAGTCTTGTAGTCTTGTCTGTCTAGTCTTGTATGTCTAGTCTTGTCTGTCTAGTCTTTTCTGTCTAGTCTTGTCTGTCTAGTCTTTTCTGTCTAGTCTTGTCTGTCTAGTCTTGTCTGTCTAGTCTTGTCTGTCTAGTCTTGTCTGTCTAGTCTTGTCTGTCTAGTCTTGTCTGTCTAGTCTTGTCTGTCTAGTCTTGTCTGTCTAGTCTTGTCTGTCTAGTCTTGTCTGTCTAGTCTTGTCTGTCTAGTCTTGTCTGTCTAGTCTTGTCTGTCTAGTCTTGTCTGTCTAGTCTTGTCTGTCTAGTCTTGTCTGTCTAGTCTTGTCTGTCTAGTCTTGTCTGTCTAGTCTTGTCTGTCTAGTCTTGTCTGTCTAGTCTTGTCTGTCTAGTCTTGTCTGTCTAGTCTTGTCTGTCTAGTCTTGTCTGTCTAGTCTTGTCTGTCTAGTCTTGTCTGTCTAGTCTTGTCTGTCTAGTCTTGTCTGTCTAGTCTTGTCTGTCTAGTCTTGTCTATCTAGTCTTGTCTGTCTAGTCTTGTCTGTCTAGTCTTGTCTGTCTAGTCTTGTCTGTCTAGTCTTGTCTGTCTAGTCTTGTCTGTCTAGTCTTGTCTGTCTAGTCTTGTATGTCTAGTCTTGTCTGTCTAGTCTTGTCTGTCTAGTCTTGTCTGTCTAGTCTTGTCTGTCTAGTCTTGTCTGTCTAGTCTTGTCTGTCTAGTCTTATCTGTCTAGTCTTGTCTGTCTAGTCTTGTCTGTCTAGTCTTGTCTGTCTAGTCTTGTCTGTCTAGTCTTGTCTGTCTAGTCTTGTCTGTCTAGTCTTGTCTGTCTAGTCTTGTCTGTCTAGTCTTGTCTCTCTAGTCTTGTCTGTCTAGTCTTGTCTGTCTAGTCTTGTCTGTCTAGTCTTGTCTGTCTAGTCTTGTCTGTCTAGTCTTGTCTGTCTAGTCTTGTCTGTCTAGTCTTGTCTGTCTAGTCTTGTCTGTCTAGTCTTGTCTGTCTAGTCTTGTCTGTCTAGTCTTGTCTGTCTAGTCTTGTCTGTCTAGTCTTGTCTGTCTAGTCTTGTCTGTCTAGTCTTGTCTGTCTAGTCTTGTCTGTCTAGTCTTATCTGTCTAGTCTTGTCTGTCTAGTCTTGTCTGTCTAGTCTTGTCTGTCTAGTCTTGTCTGTCTAGTCTTGCCTGTCTAGTCTTGTCTGTCTAGTCTTGTATGTCTAGTCTTGTCTGTCTAGTATTTTCTGTCTAGTCTTGTCTGTCTAGTCTTGTCTGTCTAGTCTTGTCTGTCTAGTCTTGTCTGTCTAGTCTTGTCTGTCTAGTCTTGTCTGTCTAGTCTTGTCTGTCTAGTCTTGTCTGTCTAGTCTTGTCTGTCTAGTCTTGTCTGTCTAGTCTTGTCTGTCTAGTCTTGTCTGTCTAGTCTTGTCTGTCTAGTCTTGTCTGTCTAGTCTTGTCTGTCTAGTCTTGTCTGTCTAGTCTTATCTGTCTAGTCTTGTCTGTCTAGTCTTGTCTGTCTAGTCTTGTCTGTCTAGTCTTGTCTGTCTAGTCTTGTCTGTCTAGTCTTGTCTGTCTAGTCTTGTCTGTCTAGTCTTGTCTGTCTAGTCTTGTCTGTCTAGTCTTGTCTGTCTAGTCTTGTCTGTCTAGTCTTGTCTGTCTAGTCTTGTCTGTCTAGTCTTGTCTCTCTAGTCTTGTCTGTCTAGTCTTGTCTGTCTAGTCTAGTCTGTCTAGTCTTGTCTGTCTAGTCTTGTCTGTCTGGTCTTGCCTGTCTAGTCTTGTCTGTCTAGTCTTGTCTGTCTAGTCTTTTCTGTCTAGTCTTGTCTGTCTAGTCTTGTCTGTCTGGTCTTGTCTGTCTAGTCTTGTCTGTCTAGTCTTGTCTGTCTAGTCTTGTATGTCTAGTCTTGTCTGTCTAGTCTTGTCTGTCTAGTCTTGTCTGTCTAGTCTTGTCTGTCTAGTCTTGTCTGTCTAGTCTTGTCTGTCTAGTCTTGTCTATCAAATCAGATGATAGTAAAAATTATAGTACAAATTTCTTCCTTGTGGCAGCCTTGTCTTTCTTGGCTGTCAAATAAACATTCCAGCAAAGACACGATCCTTGGTCACTTTCCTCTTCAACCTGAGGTAAGTTTCTATATGAGTATTATTTCTGTTTATCCTTGCGCTACCCAACTTGAAACGATCTGTCACATGCACGCGCTTCGCTTTGTCGGCTAATTTTTTGGCCCACATGGATTCTCCCCATTTCTCAGCAAACTTAACATCATTCCACGCCTGGAGGCGGTGTACGGAAATTTAATCCTAAACTTGGTTAATTGCAATTGACTCGACGCGATCTGGTTGCGGGGGAAGTTTCTGCACGGACCATCAACTTAAACCCTGCTTATCAATCTTGGTCAATAACATCAACTATGCCGACGAGTTTGCCTTATAGGGTCCCATCAGAGACAAGGCCAACACGCCCGGTTTTGTAAACGTTTGTAAAGACATATCTGTGGAAAACTGGAAAAAAGAATTTTGTCTGTGTAGTCTTGTCTGTCTAGTCTTGTTTGTCTAGTCTTGTCTGTCTTGTCTTGTCTGTCTAGTTCTACCTGTCTAGTCTTGCTTGTCTAGTCTTGTATTTCTAGTATATTTATTCTTGTCTGCGTAGTCTTGTCCGTCTAGTCTTGTCCGTCTAGTCTTATCTGTCCACTCTTGTCTGTTTAGTCTTGTCTCGCCAGTCTTGTATCTTTAGTCTTGTCTGTCTAGTATTGTCTGTCTAGTCTTGCCTGTCTAGTCTTGTTTGTTTAGTCTTGCCTATCTAGTCTTGTCTGTCTAGTCTTGTCTGTCTAGTCTTGTCTGTCTAGTCTTGTCTGTCTAGTCTTGTCTGTCTAGTCTTGTCTGTCTAGTCTTGTCTGTCTAGTCTTGTCTGTCTAGTCTTGTCTGTCTAGTCTTGTCTGTCTAGTCTTGTCTGTCTAGTCTTGTCTGTCTAGTCTTGTCTGTCTAGTCTTGTCTGTCTAGTCTTGTCTGTCTAGTCTTGTCTGTCTAGTCTTGTCTGTCTAGTCTTATCTGTCTAGTCTTGTCTGTCTAGTCTTGTCTGTCTAGTCTTGTCTGTCTAGTCTTGTCTGTCTAGTCTTGTCTGTCTAGTCTTGTCTGTCTAGTCTTGTCTGTCTAGTCTTGTCTGCCTAGTCTTGTATGTCTAGTCTTGTCTGTCTAGTATTTTCTGTCTAGTCTTGTCTGTCTAGTCTTGTCTGTCTAGTCTTGTCTGTCTAGTCTTGTCTGTCTAGTCTTGTCTGTCTAGTCTTGTCTGTCTAGTCTTGTCTGTCTAGTCTTGTCTGTCTAGTCTTGTCTGTCTAGTCTTGTCTGTCTAGTCTTGTCTGTCTAGTCTTGTCTGTCTAGTCTTGTCTGTCTAGTCTTGTCTGTCTAGTCTTGTCTCTCTAGTCTTGTCTGTCTAGTCTTGTCTGTCTAGTCTTGTCTGTCTAGTCTTGTCTGTCTAGTCTTGTCTGTCTGGTCTTGTCTGTCTAGTCTTGTCTGTCTAGTCTTGTCTGTCTAGTCTTTTCTGTCTAGTCTTGTCTGTCTAGTCTTGTCTGTCTAGTCTTGTCTGTCTAGTCTTGTCTGTCTAGTCTTGTCTGTCTAGTCTTGTATGTCTAGTCTTGTCTGTCTAGTCTTGTCTGTCTAGTCTTGTCTGTCTAGTCTTGTCTGTCTAGTCTTGTCTGTCTAGTCTTGTCTGTCTAGTCTTGTCTGTCTAGTCTTGTCTATCAAATCAGATGATAGTAAAAATTATAGTACAAATTTCTTCCTTGTGGCAGCCTTGTCTTTCTTGGCTGTCAAATAAACATTCCAGCAAAGACACGATCCTTGGTCACTTTCCTCTTCAACCCGAGGTAAGTTTCTATATGAGTATTATTTCTGTTTATCCTTGCGCTACCCAACTTGAAACGATCTGTCACATGCACGCGCTTCGCTTTGTCGGCTAATTTTTTGGCCCACATGGATTCTCCCCATTTCTCAGCAAACTTAACATCATTCCACGCCTGGAGGCGGTGTACGGAAATTTAATCCTAAACTTGGTTAATTGCAATTGACTCGGCGCGATCTGGTTGCGGGGGAAGTTTCTGCACGGACCATCAACTTAAACCCTGCTTATCAATCTTGGTCAATAACATCAACTATGCCGACGAGTTTGCCTTATAGGGTCCCATCAGAGACAAGGCCAACACGCCCGGTTTTGTAAACGTTTGTAAAGACATATCTGTGGAAAACTGGAAAAAAGAATTTTGTCTGTGTAGTCTTGTCTGTCTAGTCTTGTTTGTCTAGTCTTGTCTGTCTTGTCTTGTCTGTCTAGTTCTACCTGTCTAGTCTTGCTTGTCTAGTCTTGTATTTCTAGTATATTTATTCTTGTCTGCGTAGTCTTGTCCGTCTAGTCTTGTCCGTCTAGTCTTATCTGTCCACTCTTGTCTGTTTAGTCTTGTCTCGCCAGTCTTGTATCTTTAGTCTTGTCTGTCTAGTATTGTCTGTCTAGTCTTGCCTGTCTAGTCTTGTTTGTTTAGTCTTGCCTATCTAGTCTTGTCTGTCTAGTCTTGTCTGTCTAGTCTTGTCTGTCTAGTCTTGTCTGTCTAGTCTTGTCTGTCTAGTCTTGTCTGTCTAGTCTTGTCTGTCTAGTCTTGTCTGTCTAGTCTTGTCTGTCTAGTCTTGTCTGTCTAGTCTTGTCTGTCTAGTCTTGTCTGTCTAGTCTTGTCTGTCTAGTCTTGTCTGTCTAGTCTTGTCTGTCTAGTCTTGTCTGTCTAGTCTTGTCTGTCTAGTCTTGTCTGTCTAGTCTGTCTAGTCTTGTCTGTCTAGTCTTGTCTGTCTTGTCTTGTCTGTCTAGTCTTGTCTGTCTAGTCTTGTCTGTCTAGTCTTGTCTGTCTAGTCTTGTCTGTCTATTCTTGTCTGTCTAGTCTTGTCTGTCTAGTCTTGTCTGTCCAGTCTTGTCTGTCTAGTATTTTCTGTCTAGTCTTGTCTGTCTAGTCTTGTCTGTCTAGTCTTGTCTGTCTAGTCTTGTCTGTCTAGTCTTGTCTGTCTAGTCTTGTCTGTCTAGTCTTGTCTGTCTAGTCTTGTCCGTCTAGTCTTGTCCGTCTAGTCTTATCTGTCCACTCTTGTCTGTTTAGTCTTGTCTCGCCAGTCTTGTATCTTTAGTCTTGTCTGTCTAGTATTGTCTGTCTAGTCTTGCCTGTCTAGTCTTGTTTGTTTAGTCTTGCCTATCTAGTCTTGTCTGTCTAGTCTTGTCTGTCTAGTCTTGTCTGTCTAGTCTTGTCTGTCTAGTCTTGTCTGTCTAGTCTTGTCTGTCTAGTCTTGTCTGTCTAGTCTTGTCTGTCTAGTCTTGTCTGTCCAGTCTTGTCTGTTTAGTCTTGTCCGTCTAGTCTTGTCTAGGCAGTCTTGTCTCTCTAGTCTTGTCTGTTAGTCTCGTGTATCTAGTCTTCTCTGTCTAGTCTTATTTGACTAGTCTTGCCTGTCTAGTCTTGTCTGCCCAGTCTTGTCTGTTTAGTCTTGTCTGACTAGTCTTGTCTCTCTAGTCTACTGTGTCTAGCCTTCTCTGTCTAGTCCTTTCTATCTAGTCTTGTCTGTCTAGCCTTTTCTGTCTTGTTTGGTCTGCTTAGTCTTATCTGTCTAGTCTTGTCTGTCTAGTCTTGTCTGTCTAGTCTTGTCTGTATAGTCTTGTCTGTCTGGTCTTGTCTGTCTAGTCTTGTCTGTCTAGTCTTGTCTGTCTAAGTCTTGTGTGTCTAGTCTTGTCGTTCTAGTCTTCTCTTTCTAGTCTAGGTTGCCTAGTCTTGTCTCTCTAGTCTTGTCATATGACCCTAGAAACACAAGGAAAGGCTCATTATCAGAAGAATTTGGCTAATTATGTTGTTTAGTTTGTTTTGTCCCTTGTTTTTATCAATTTAGTCTGGTAGTCAATATTCTGACAAATTAATTTGGAATAATTAGTTCTTGTTTATTTCGTCTGCTCGAAATATTACTGTTGCATCCTTATTAATATTTTGAACAGTTATTAAATATAATGTAATAATATAATATCTCTAAACCCTTTGAAAAAGTCTTTAGAAAATTTCGAAATATAATAAATTTTATGAAGAGTATACAAAGTAATAATTCCATTAAATTTATTTTTGGATTCTGCGTTATTAAATTATAACAATATCGAGGTAATTTGGAAAAACATGTTGGGGATGCGCGTAGGCGGTTGAGACTTAATTAAAGGCATCGAGTAGGGGCGAATATTTGAGGGTCGGTATTGTACAGCAGAAGGTGTAACAATGGCAGTGTATTGTGGCGGTTGTGGGAAGAAGAATAAAAAAGTGGGAGAGGAAATTGCCGGTTTGAATTGTTAGGGCGAACGTAAGGAATATCCGATATGAAATATTTTACGATCTAGGGTGTAATAAAACCGATATTTTCGTGAGAAAAAAAGAAATCCTCGTTTTGTTTTTCGCCAGCAAACTGCGATAAAAAAAAATGTTCCTTCTGTTCCTTGTTCTAATAAAACTTTTCTAGTAATTCCTGCTTCAGCGTGTTTTAATATCTTCTCGTTAAATTCAATTAGAATAAGTTTTTTTAAATCTTGCCTTTTAGACATTTACCCTCTTTTATTTTTATTGTTATTATTAGAAACCAGAAAACCAAATTTGCGTCTTGACATGAATCAAAGCTAGGCAAAACTGAATAGATAGATCTAGATTATACATATATAAAAGGCATGCAAAGCTAGATTAACTAAAGTTGTTTTGGGGGAATCTCTCACTAAACCCCCTACTCCACTTTGGCTTTTATTATGCGCCACCCCGGTATCGCATATTTCGCATTCACTCAGTGTGGGCAACCCGGACGGTTAGTGAAAACCGCCTTAGTTGTTGTCTCCCCGACCGGGGATCTAATGCAAAGCTAGGCGATACAGACACAACTATACAGGATAACTGCATTTGATGCATTTGAATAATAAAGATATTTTGCATCACCGAATAACAGGATTTATGGTGTTGTGAGTCTACCGAAGTTTGTATGAAAAGAACCAGTCGAGATATATTTCGAGGTTTCCATTTTTCAAGAAAACACGTACGATCTCGAAACGCCTTCGATGTTAGCGAATTGTATTTGCATAATCGGGGAAATCTACGCCACCGAACGACAATCTATTTCGAGAATTTCCTTCTGTACACACTTCCCGGCATTTTAATGCAATAACAGCAATAACATTCGGAATTCCCAATCAGTTTCTTATAAATATTTATAATAGTTTTAATTGCATATTTATTTTTAGGTTACTTTATTATCCAGAAAGTAATAATATGTGTTGAATCAGACCGACTAAGCTAGACAGTCAAGACTAAATGTTTGTTTTGTTTTATCCATTGTTGTCTGATCAATTCATCAGATTGTCAAGTTGTGGACTGATTTGTTAGCTGATTTGTTAGCTGATTTGTTAGCTGATGACACATAGAAATTAATTAGAGGGAATCGCGATCGGAACACACTATATATTATATAACCTGAGGCAATAAATATTTTTTTTACAATGAACATCTGCACTAATTGGGTGTATTTTATTTACGAGTAAACATTTTTTATGTAATTATTTTAGTTTTAATCTAGATTTACATCTGGTGTGACGTGTAAAAAGCCATTACCACATGTACTTGCGTACGATTATGGGAAAAAAATATTTGAAAATTCTATGCGGAAAATCATACAAATGAAAACACCAGTGTACAAATGACCCACTCACCACTTCAACAATCTGTTGTTACCTGGACCTGCAGAGTTCGGAGGTTCCACCACGTTTTTGAGGCAGCTGGTTTTCTTTAAACAGGAGGTTAATGTTGAATCCTGGGATTTACCAGAAGAAAATTTGTTCACCGCGGTGCATGACATTATGACATTATTAGATATTATCCAGAATTCACAGATCCTTTTCTATAAAATTGTAAGAATCGAACGGTCGTAACTTGCCATGCCGAATTCACACACGAATATATTTTAACTGCTTTATATGACTGTCTTACAATGTCTTGCAGATGGAAAATTTCATGAAAAGAATATGGTCCTGCAAGCATAGCCGTGGCCATTTGGCTAATATTGTTTTCCATTATTAATGGCATACCCTCCCCTTTACAATTAAATAAACATCCGATGATTTCGCTTAAAAACACTCGTTTTTTTTTACATATCAAAATGAAACCTCTTATTAAAAACCCTATAATCTATTAGAGCAAATAAAAAAAAATAACAAAAGATAACAAGAAGAGTGAGAATGTGAAAATTGTTAAAATGTCTACACCAGTCTTAAATTTCGATAAGACTGGGAACAAAAAATAGAATAAGTTCGTATTTAAATAAATCTCGGAACAATACGGATGGTACCATCTCTGAGGCTTCAGTACAACCAAAAATCCATGAGAGCGGGCGCCTGTACTGGCGGTGTTTCCTTAATTCAAATTATTATTTGAATATAAATCTATATTTATGAAAAAAGTAATGACGCTTAACCAACATCAGTTAGGACATACAGATGTAAGCTATATTTATATCAGTTAAGATATACAAACTTAAGATTCATATCAGTTAATACATACAGATTAAAGCTAGATTTATATCTATATATAAATCATGCTATTTCTATCTATGCATTGCCCGAATAGAATTCTTCCCCAACATTTTACAATTTTCCCTGTTATGAGTCATTCTTTGCCACATGAGTCTTGCGTGTCTTACGAAATCATCTTTGCACCGCATTTGCGGTCTTCCTCTTGCTTGTTTGCCTGGGTATGGTCTCCATCTTCCTATTAGCGCGCTCCATCTCGCGTCATCTCTACGTTCGTTGTCTCCTGCCCACTTTCATTTTGGGCTTACTGCTCTTTCGATCACGTCGCTTCGGTGATATTAGTTTAGTTTCTTATCCATTTGTTCCATTACCAGTCTCTAAGCGGCATTTGCCTTTCCATTGATCTTTGCGTTTTCTTTAATTTATCGATGTTTGCTTTTGTGAGAGTCCATTTTTGAGCTCCATATGCGAGGACTGGTATTATACAGGATTCAAAAACTTTGGATCTCAGGTGTAGGGGAATGTTTTGATTTTTTAGGACATACGATAGTCTGGCGAACGCTGCCCATCCCATTCTCACTCTTCTTGTTATCTCATGTTGGTGTTGATGTTTATTTAATTGTAAAGAGGACGGTAGGCCATTAATAATGGAAAACAATATTAGACAAATGGCCGCCGCGGCTATGCTTGCAGGACCATATTCTTTTCATTAAATTTTCCATCACCAATTCGCACATTTGCGTCTACGTCCTCGATAACTTCAGGAATTCCATTTTTGAGATATTGAATCGGTTGTAAGCCATTTGCATAGACCTTAGCTTTCGCGTAGCCCCAAAGAAAAATATCCTAAAGCTGTTAAATCACAAGATCTCGGTGGTCAATTGTGATCACCTCTTCGAAAAATCACACGGTCAGGAAACTTTTCACGCAAAAGAGCGATGGCATCGTTACTTATGTGGCACATAGCGCCATTTTCTTGTTGAAAATAAACGTCGTACACATCAATATCTTGCAACTCAAGCCACAAAAATCATGCATCATCGTTCGATGGCGCAATCGATGCACCGTGACAGTTGCTCAAGACATGACATCACTCAAGATGATTTTTCGATGAAATTCCGGATCAGTTTGATGCATTTCAAGGAGCCAATCAGCAAAGACAAGAAGTTGTTAATGGTGGGTGAACGTGAGTTCTTGTCTAAACTGAACCTTGAAAGTCTTAATACGTAAGTCTTTATGGAAAATATGGTGTAATGTCGTTTGTGGAATGCCCAATTCCAAAGATCGACGAGAAATGGAGAAACCTGGATTTTCCACAACACTATGGGCTACAACAGCAATGTTCTCAGTTGTTCTTGAGCGAGTTCGGTTCTTTACATTACTAGCTTGTCCAAAAAGCTCAATTTTTTCCACCAGTTTCACAATTGCTGGTCGGGAAGGTGCTTCATGACGACCCAAAAAAGCTTTAGTTTTGCGAACTGTGACCGCGATTTTTTCACCATTTTTGTAGTGAATTTTAATAATTTCAGTGCGTTGTTGAAGCTTATATCGTTCCATTTTTTATTAATTTACGGGTTGACTCGTGACAACTGTTAAATTGGCGGGATATTAAACTAAAACCCCTTATTGGAAGACCCTTTATATTCATCTACTTGTTCTATCGTTGTCACATAGTTTTATTTCAAAATTATTGGTGGCGTTTGACATTACTTTTGATTTGTTAAATTCATTTTTAGCACTATTTAGCACTATTCTGATTGAAGCTTCGTGAATTCATTCTCGTTGGATTAGATGAGAAGCACATCAACCGCATATCAGAGGTGGTTGAGATAGTTACCGTTGATGTTTATTCCATTTTCACCCAGTTTAGTTCTTTAACTAGGTCTTCGATCGACGAAATAAATAATTTCGGAGAGACTGTGTCTGCTTGTCTCACGCCTCTCCCCATACTCATGGGGCTCATTGTAAGTCTTCCTCGAGGTGAACCGCCATTGTTGCGTCTTGATATGTGTTATGTATAAGATTTCGGTATCGCGAATCTATTCTAATGATGTTTAATGCTTCTGCCATAGTTCGATGCTGTCGAAAGCCTTCTCATAGCCGTTCAGTGCTAAGTGTAGGGTAAGGTTGTATTCATTAGTTTTCTCTATTAGTATCTTCAGGATGTGTAGGTGGTCTCATATTCCATATCCCTTCCTGAAACCTGCTTGTCCAGTAGGCTAAAGGTAGCAAAGCGGCCCTGTAGCGATAGTATTATGCACTATGGAAATGTATGAGGCGCTATTCGAGCGCAGCGACATTGACGCGCTCAACTTCAATGGCGTCTCATACATTTTCATAGTGCGTAATACTATCGCTATGTTTCCGCGTCAGTATCGCTGCGTTAGTGACGCTAGAGCCGCTTTGCTCGGAAGTCTACCTTAATAGTTGTCGACCTTGTTAGTTAGTCTGTTATGATTCTTGCGAGTACCTTGCACATGTGTGCAGTGGTGTGCTAGAGCGGGCTCGCGGGGGCTCGTGCGAGTCAATTGTTAAATTTTATATAACTGGTGAACCCGTTGTTAACTTTTCTTTTATAAATTTGCGAGTCCATCGTTAGTTTTTTCAAAATAAACTTTTCACAGTTTTCACTATCCCCATCTGTAATAAAAACATAGAAAAAGCTCAGTTATCGTTTTTATTTAAGAATTTATATTTTGTGTTTAACTTTCACATAAACTAAGAATAATTTTTCCTTTCTCATAAAAAATACATAATAGAACTTATAATATGTTAAAGGACGAGTTCAGTAAGCGCGATTTTACAACACGCGTCCAAGTTTGGAAAACGACGAGCGTATCTAGGAGTTTTCTAAGGGACAAGTGCTGAAAAACGTCTTACGAACAATGTGTGGTTTTTCTATTTTGCGCCATTTTAGGCCATTTCTAAATAAAAAAATCGCCGATATAAATTGAGAAAATTATATCGCACTCGTCGAGCCATAACCACACGCATATGAGTGCTGTTATAAAGTCCATTAAAGACGCAAAATAGAAAAAAAATATAAAAGATGAAATGAAGCCTTAATACATAAATATATTCAACCTCTTTGTAACTCTATAATATTAAATCTTATTAAGACTACCAAACAAATCCCATGTTGAAACAACTACTTCCCTTACTAATATCACACAGGATATTGATTTATACAACATACATTTATATGTCATTACTAGCCCCGGTACAAATTCGTGTCAATAAACTAGAACCATATAAATAACATTGTTTTTAAGATCATTTATTTCTATTTTGATTAAGTGAATAGATATGGATTCACATAAAAGATGGTTTTTCACTTAATCTAAATAGAAAGAAATGATTTCAAAAACAATGATATTTATCTGGTTCTCGTTTAGTGACACGAATATACATATACACGAAAATAGACTATGAAATTATAAAAATCGGTCGCGTGTTCGGACCTAGATGGGCAGCTTGTAGTGTATGCACTTGGGGGTTCGGAAAAATTATCTTGGTTTTTGCAAACATTTTGGATCTAATGACGATACTTCTGGATTATTACATCAATTTGGAAATTAATATTTAGCTTTCATCGTTTGTTTAGTTATTATTGTCCAATAACTAAACAAACGATGAATAATAGCGATTAAAATAACCAACATTTAGCTTTAATGATCGGCGTCTTACAGTAATTCGCTTACCTTTCAGAGGCCTTACAAAGTCATAACATTAATATTACTAAAGCAAATTCTTTTTTCGGTCTATTAACGCTAGTAATTATTTGAAGGATTCTGTTGGTTGCTATGGAGCTAAAATCGAGGATATGCTTAAGTCTAAAGCGTTTGATGGGTTAAAGGGTTAAAAATTCGCTCCCCTGCCCAGGTTGTGGTCATCGGCAGCGAGCCCAATCTTATCATTTTCCCAGCACACCACTACATGTGTGACATAAGAGATATAGGCCTGTAGTTGTTCCGATTCTACGGACTTCCCTTTTTATGTATGAATATGGTGTTGCCGTTGTTCCATTGTTTTAATATGCTACTTTCTTTAAGGGTCTTGTTGAATATGATTCTCAGATATTCAGTCACTTATTCTCTCCCTTCTTTAAAGAGTTCATGCAATATTTCGTCCTCTCTTGCAGCCTTGTTGCACTTTGTTTCTTTATAGCTTTTTCTATTTCCTCGTTGGTAAAATGTGGCATGTTTTCTGAGTTCCCGTTGGTTATTTTCATTGACAGATTAGCTATTGATTATGTTGATGGGTTTTTCATGGATATAGGTCTTCAAATAGTAATCAAAGTAGTCAAAGTGTCGGATTACTAAGGTGAATATGGAAATAACCCACCGCCCTGCTGTGCATGGCTCTGGTAAGGCCATCACAGTAACCTGCCAAGAAAGCTCTCTTAAAATAGTGGCTGACCACCCACGTTAAAAAAAATTTAAAGGTTTAGTCCACTTGTGTCTAAATTCTAGATACCAAGCATAAGAATAGAATAGGATATAGGTCTTCATAGCACTTTTCAGTACTCTACTATTCATCACTCATCAGTACTTGAGGTGTGGTGGTGACTCAGATAGCTAAGCACTTGGCTCTTGAACAAAAAGCAGCAATTAAATACTAATAGCTGCAACTCATCACACTCAATTCCCCAATCCGGCTTAGGCAACCGTGGCGTCTCAACTGCCTAATACCCTCTCTGGAAATTTGTCGTTTGGATTCGACGTTAAACCGCTAGGTCCCCCATATTCAAATCGTACTGCTGAGGTTGGATATGTGGCAGAGAAGAGAGCCGGTCCCCAGCAGTGGGACATAAAAAGGCTGATAGAGTACTTTTCAGAGGTTGTTATTATTTTGATCTTCGTGCGTTGTTCTGTATTGGTCTTTGAGCATCACTGTTTTTTTCTTACCTTTATTTTAATCACCTTACGTTTATCACCATCACCTTATGGTTATTTCTATTCCCTAGTAGATCCGGTTTATAGTTATTATGCTTACTATGCCCTCTGGATGCTTTCTTAGGACATCTTTGAGTTGTTTGCGCACAGCTTTGTTAGCAAAATGCAATTTGTATATTTACAACCAGCAGGGATATTACTTTCAGACACAGTTTGAAATTTTCCATTAACTTGATAAATAATGATTTTAAGGAATCTCGCATTTTCCGCAGATTTCACGATGTCATAAGTTTTGAGCAGCTTATGACAGAGACTTCTAGTTTACGCCAATCGATTCAGCGTCCAAAAACTAGACGGAAAATATGTATCATATTCCAGAGAAGCTTAATTAGGACATCCCATCTAACAAGCTATCGATTCTCTGAAGGACTCTTACATTTGAATTTACTGCTCGGGAAATTTTCAACCGATTTCCACAAATTTAGTCTCCCGAAATGCGTCAGGAATCCGGCTTCTTATTTATGTATTCTTTGGGAAAAAACTTGCAATAAGTTAGAGGGAACGGCTACAAAATTCATCTTCTCTTCTTGTGGTGCCCTATCCCGTTACGGACGTTGACTATTAACTTGGCTATTTTTACCTTGTTCGCTGCACTCAGAAACAGTTCTACTGAAGTGAGTCCGTACCATTCACGCAGATTATGCAACCATGAATGTCTTCGCCTACCCAGTCCTCTTTTGCTGTCTGCACTGAAATATGTAGTAACTGCAACGAGCGCTGCCTCTTGGCTTGTGCGGGCCGAGCGGGAGCATCACAAGGTGTCTCTCGTATCGCTCTGTCTTCGTCTAGTACCAAAAAAATGATCTGTCTGTGTCTGACGTCCATTTTTCCTAGCAAATACAACAGTATTTTACCATTGTCTTTTTGAAAACAACTTTCATTAAAATTTATAAACTTAGGTTTATAATATGCTCACCAATTTAACGTTCTCACTCTATTTCTTGATTTCTTTCTTGACAACTCAATACAACTAGCTTTTTGCTGTGCCTGTTTCGTCATGTAAGATGAGCTGCAAGATACGATACTTCTCATGACGTATTATATGCCGAAGGTAAAATACAATCATTTTACGTTTTTAACAATGAATGAGTTTTCTCTTTGTTTGCCGACTCTGCGGAGAACCTCCTCGTTGGTGATGAAATACGACAGTATACCCACTTTCTTTATCATTCGGTCTGCCGTTGTCGGTGCTTCTACCCCATATAAAAGAATTGAAAATATGTAGCATTTAGCTAATTTGGCTTTTGTCTTCAAAGATATATCTTTGCTAGTAAATAAAGACTTCATGTTGTTAAACGCTGTTCTCGATGTTTTCAATTCTTGATTCTTGACTTCTTGAATTCTTGACTTATTTCTCTAGACTGGTCCCATTGACAGTTTACTAATGATCCAAGATAGCAATGTTTCTTGACCTGCTCTTCTGGTTCGGTGTTAAGTATCAGCTCTTCTGCGTATTGTTGTCGTTTACTAATAACCATCCATTTGGTTTTTGTAACATTGAGCTTCAAACCGTACTGTTTGATTATGGCTTGGATCTTTCTTAGTAGATTTTTAAGTTCTTCGATACTGCTGGCAAGTATTGCAGTATCGTCAGCATAACGAATGTTGATGGGTTGATGGATTCGCCATTTAGTTTTATGCCCACATCGGCGTCGTGTGATGCTTCCCTGAAGATTTCCTCTGTATATCTGTTGAACAGGAGGAGAGATAGTATACATCCCTGGCGTACACCTTTCTTTATTTCGACCTTTTCAGTAGAGGAGTTAGCTAATTACACACACGCAGTTTGTCCCCAGTTGAGGGTGGCTGTTATTCCTATATCTTTACTGTCGGGACATTGATTTATCACCTTAATTCATCACTTTACGTTTATTACCATTACCTTGCGTTTATCTTCATTTCCTTATAGCTCCGATTTCTATCAATTATGCTTACTATGTGATCCTGTTGGTGCCTTCTTAGGCCATCTTTTATTTGTTTGGGCACAACTTTGTTAGCAAAATGCAATTTTAATATTTACAACCAGCACGGAAAACACTTTCCAAAATTTTCCATTCACCTGATAAATAATGATTTTAAAGGTAGACTTCCGAGCATAGCGGCTCTGGCGTCAATAACGCAGCGATAATGACGCGGTGACATAGCGATAGTATTTTGCACCATGAAAATGTACGAGGTGCCATTCGAACGCGTCAATGTCGCTGCGCTCGAATTGCGCCTCATACATTTCCATAGTGCATAATACTATCGCTATGTCGCGCCGGATTTGACGCTGCGTTAGTGACGTCAGAGCCGCTTTGCTCGGAAGTCTACCTTAAGGAACCAAATTTTCTCGCATTTTCCACAGATTTCACGACATAACTTTTGATCATAATAACTTTTAATAAGTCATAACTTTTGATCGGCTTATCACAGAGACTTCTAGTTTGCGCAAGTCGATTCAGCGATTGAGCGTCACAAAATTAGTCGGAAAACATATATCATATTCAAGGAAACTTTTAAATTAAGAAATCCCACCGAATCAGCCATCGATCCACTGGAGAACTATTACATTTTAATTCACTGCTCATTTACTAATTTCCACAAATTTCATCTCTAGAGGTGCGTAAGGAATCCAGCAAAATTATTATCTGGGAAAAACTTGTATTAAGTCAGAGGGAATGGCAAAAAAATCGAAAAAAGCCTATAACTCGGGCATCTTGAGAATTTGAAGGAAAGAAACTGGAATATCGTATTAAGCACTTCCATTTAGGTAAGGTTAGTTTCTCCCTACTCCTTACGTAAATTTTCCCCTTAAATTTTCCGAAAAAATCGCCAGAAAAATCGTGTTGATCAGGAGAAAGAGATTGTAGGTGTAGACCGTCGTCACCACCAATCTACAATCTAAAGAACTGCAATCTACAATCAGGAGAAAAGTACGTTTTCGTTTTTTTGCCAACCTCAGTGAAACTACAAATACCAGCGAAATCATGTTAGCGAAATCGTGTACATGCGCACTGTAACTAGGCGACCAGACGAGCAAATTGATGTGTAAATTGTTTGAATATATTCAATTTTTAATTGCGAAATTCTGAATTGAAATTGTTCAGAATTTCTAATTCATGTCTATCGAGAACGGTTGCAGATAATTAAAAACGGATTCGCGGCATCGTCTTCAGGAGGTCATTTTCCTACGGATGCACTTAGATTTCCTTAAAAATGATTATTAGTTTCCCAGTTCTGTGCTCGGGTGAAAAAAAATCGCTCAATTTTGCCAATTATATCAAATTATATCTCGCGAACGAAAGCGGCTAGCAAAACGCAATTTGTACAGATTCGACAGCTTACACTAAATTTAAATCAGTACAGAAGACTTTAACGCGTTGACTACCACTTCAAACTAAGAGTTATCTCGTTATTTGGCAATGAAGTATTGAAGTTTTCTCATCTAATTGTTTATGATAAGAGTTCAATTTAATATTCACACTTGTTATGCTTCGAGATTATGCCTCAACAGTTTTTTACAAATTAATTAAATATTTTCTGCGTTTATTACTATGATATTTTTAGCAAATAAGACCATTTTAAAATGTTACACAAAGTAAAGAAATGCGCAGTTAACCGTTACAAAAGAGCGAATTTGTTCAATATTCTATCAACATGTGTTAGCAAGTCCGACGACTATTTGAACATAATCCATCACCGTCCTGAATAAAATGTTTACGAAAACGGACTTGTCACATTGCTGACAGACTATCCGTCTTCAGTGTCCTGCACCAACATAAATAGCATCCTAAAATTTAAAGTGCTCGTAAAAAAAATCGAAACTTGTTTACTAAATCTTACAGTTCTGCTTGTAAAGTTCCTTTTCGCCTTGCATAAATGCATAACATATTCTCATCTAGCCTAGTCGTTCTATATCAAGGCTGTTCTGTATAAATGCATATTCACATCTAGTCTAGTCTTAAGGTTGTTTCAGTGAATTATTTTCGGTAGATTAGATTAATCGTTATTTGCATGATCCCGTAAATTCTTGGGGACTAGGACTAATTGGGCCGGCAGAGTGGAGACGGCGCTTTTAAGAATCAGTCTTGGTCTCGACCCGAGCTGTTAAATTCTCATTAATATTTATACGTGACGAGATAGGGCAAACAAAACGGGGGTCATAAATTACGTGATTGTGACAAATCAATTATGAAAAACGACCACATTCACAAGTTCTTTATAAGAAAATGAAAAATATTTATCAAGGGTTCCTATTTAACAGAGGTCCCCTGCAATAATGGTGAGTGTTCAAAGTTTCTTTAATTCTAAGTATATCATTCAAGCACTTGATATAAGCAGATCGTAATCTCGTTTACAGTCGCTAGATAAATACGTTTTTTAAAAATCGGATACACAGCTAGAACGCTCAGCATAAGTGTTCACAGCAATAATTTAAAATCAAACGAACTTACCTGAAGTGAAGTTCGATTGTAATTATATGAGAGTCTCGTTTGAGGTGATTACATTGTAGTACCGCTACTTTCCACAAGATTCAACCACAAGTTCAGAGTTTAAAATTTTCGGGCTCCCGCCCGCGCCACACCTCATATGGTTTAAAGCTTATTTTTATATTAAGGAATTTAGCTCGCATACACCAGACCCACTAGTCCGGGTGTGAAAATCTTTTACGAGAGGAAAAGGAAGGAGGGGTGTAATCATCTCGTACGAGACTCTCATATAATTACAATCAAACTTACCTTAAAATAAGTTCGTTTGATTTTAAATTATATTTCGAGTCCCGTTCTTGAGAGATTACATGGTATATGTTTAGAGCACAATGTTTATATGATTCAGTGTATGATGATTATAATTAACATTTACATCCATTATATAGCTACGAGCTTAATTTTCCTTATTTATATTCAATACCAGTACATCCATGTCTTACATTACTGATTTACTTGGGGATGTCTTGTCTGGTAGAATTTCGGACGCTGATACGAAGTCCGCTGTGTCGTATTCTCACCCCTCCAGTTTAAAGTTCGTCC
Source organism: Phosphuga atrata (assembly GCA_944588485.1). Classification (NCBI taxonomy): domain Eukaryota; kingdom Metazoa; phylum Arthropoda; class Insecta; order Coleoptera; family Silphidae; genus Phosphuga; species Phosphuga atrata. The sequence continues at coordinate 46,091,729 of OX155902.1, forward strand.
TGAGAATGATTTCGGATCTCTTTTCTCGGCAAATGAAGTGGGGGCATGAGTTGAACCCATCATATCCTTACCCATCTTCTCTATCGAGTTTGCTGTTTTAATTCTTTCATCCAATTTTTCACCGTACAGCAATGATCATGGTTTTGTTTTTTGCAGTAAATCTTTCATGGATTTAGAAAGTACTGGAGAAATAAAGTCTAGCTGAAGAGATCTGGTTATGCAGCTGTGAAGCAAGTTTGGCTGCATCGGACAGCTTCTCCAATAACTCTAGCCGATCTAATGGCTCTTCTTCGTCGTTTAAAATAATTGTAATGCCCTGTCCCAAAGCAGACAGAGCTGAATCTGCAAGGTTTTGTTCAGTAACGAACAGCTGATTCGTCTTAATACCTGTTTCATTAAGAGTTTATATCATTTCATCAATCAACTCGGGTGCTTCCAGAAAAATATTTCCAATACGTGGATATTTGTTTAATAAATCAACTTTTACCTCCGTGGATAAACCATCTGTCAACCAAGTAGTCCATCTTGAAACCAGACTTTTTACATGACAGTCTGGTTTCAAGAAATTAACTGATTTTATGTTAATTGCTGTGGGATCATCTCCCAAAACAAGTTCTACTTCATCATCTAGTTTTTTAGTCTCCTCTTGAACCCCATCCTGAATAATATTTGTACTGCTGCCTGGCTATATATACATATCGGGTTACAACGTTTTACGTCTTCCGATTCCTAATCGCCACTCCTCTCTGTTCATCCACAGCCCTTCTTTCAGATCCGTCTCTCGAATTTCCTTGTCCACTCCGTCTCTCCAGCTTCTGCGCGGTCTTCCTCGTTTTCGGTTTCCTTGGGGGTTCCAGTTTAGTACTTTCTTTGGGATTCTGTGTTCTGACATTCTTTGGACGTGTTCATACCATGTTAGTTGTTGAGTTGTAATGTCATCAATAATGTCGCTGCTACTTGGCTGCGGTTTATTTTGTTTTTTATAATCGCAACTAAAATCTCTGAAGAAATTCCAGTAGTAGAGGGTTTTACACGGAATTATACAGAGAGTGGACATGGAAAGGGTGCACCAGACGGTATCGGAGCAACATGCAAAAGAATGGCAGACTTTGTTGTAAACGCTGGTGGTGATATTAATGATATCGAACAATTTGTACAGTCCATCCAAGAACGATGCCCTAGCATTACATGTATCGTAATTGATAGCCAAGTCATTCAGAAAATGATCGATAATATTGAAATGGAAGCGACGAAACAGAAGGGTTTTAAAGGTACCTTGAAAGTTCATCAAGTCGTAGGTGTACTATCGAAATCTAGCCTTAGTCCAACCAGCTGTGTGACTTTAACGATGAGAAGTCTCAGTTGCTTTTGTAACAGCAACACTTGTGACCATTTTAATATAGGCAGTATTGCATTTGACTCAAAACCCAAATAGAGTGCGGATGAAGTATTTACTGAATCGGAAGACGATCTTCATTCAGCTGAAGTTACTAACGCAGAACATACTAACTGAACATACTAAATAAATGATTAAAATTGTGTATTATGTGGTTTTGATGTATTAGGTATAGTCCCTTGTCATTCCGAACAGTCCCCTGCAACTACTCTTAAGAAAAATGCTCATATCTCAAAAAGTTGCTACAAATCCAATGGGCTTTCTATTCCTTATCACTAACTGTTATTTTTATAATCATTGTTAGGTTTTTTTTTTCTAAAAATGAAAATTAATATGACCGGACAACTTTGTCCGGGCCGAAAATTTCTTTACAGAGAATCACCCATATATATATATATATATATATATATATATATATATATATATATATATATATATATATATATATATATATATATATATATATATATATATATATATATATATATATTGAAATATTTCAGACCGGCGCGGAGCTTCTGCGTCGCGAAATTTCCGCAGCGAAAAATTCGCTAGCGGCGCGGCAGCGAAATGGCAATGCCCACACCAAAACGCATTTTTTACGTTATAGTAGTATTTCCTCAGAGTAAAAAGCTATGCTATTATAGTATTGACTGCATAAGATCAAAGACTTTATTTTATATTTATTTTCTAAAACACGTAAAACTCTTTTCAGAATTAAACATGGATTCATAAAATCATTGTGATTACAAATATCAGCGCGAAAATCAGCGGAACTAACCTCGCATGCAGCGTCCTTGTCATGCAACGCGGCACTACCGAGACTATGACGAAAAACGCACTTGTTGATCTGAACATGTACATAAGCCGCCGTGTCCATCGGTCCGCCGCGATATCGCACCGGTAGCGGCAGCGAAACTTCCAGTAGTCTGTGAGATCCTTAATACGGGCGATACTTTAAATTATGCGATGGACATAGGTGCTTCACAAGTTTTACGAACCTTACAGATTCCACAAAACTGAATGACCAACGCAAATCATTTCCCTCATTGATTTATCAACTGCCAAAGACCTTACAGATTTATTATCTGACTGTTTCGTTTTTTTGACACATTCTTGAAATGACATCTGTTTAGTGTCAGATTTAGTACTTTCGTGGGAGGATGATGCAAATGCAAGTCTATTAATTGCATCCTGCCTATCTTTTTCGCATTTTTGCAATAACCCTTTCATAGTTGAAATTTTTTTGTGCGCATGTGTCAATTTCCGCCATGTTAAGTTCGTGCACTTTTTGACGTATAACCAAATATGTGCCCGAAACCTTCATATTCCCGCCTTTCAAGCTTGGCAGATGCGCATGCGCCTTAAAGTACACAGAAAACTTAACTAACCATAAAAAAGTCTATTCAGCAATCTCGGTTTTATGCATGGACTTCAAATGTCTCATAGCCTCTGTCGTTAATCCTTGCATCTAGCTCGTTCAGCATCCCAAACCATAAAATAAGACTATATATCTAGAAATCGAATCAGCTTTACTCATTTAAACAAATCACTCATCATACGTTAGCCTCAAAATTAATTTAACTGTATATTAGCAGTTGCGAATATCGGCGGCAGATATTCGCATCCGCATTCGCATTTGGAAAGCTTAAAAATTTGCATTGATTATATCACTAATGTATACAAACTCTTGATAAATTGTCTAGGCTTCGTTATAGTAAACACCTTGTATATACAAATCTGTTTGGTAGTTTTGATTCAAATTTTCTGTAATGAATGCAGGAGTTAATTTGAAACGGAAATTTAAATGAAATTATGAATTTTGCTTGCAACTTTGTACGAAACGACTTTGTTTCTTAAAATATAAGCGACTGATTAAATCGAGTTGGAAGTTATTGGGTTTCTTCAGTCGAATTCAGTCGAATTTATTAGCTTAATTAGCCGGTTTACATGCAAATTGCAGGACGAAAATGCAAATGGATTACAAGCAGTCTTTCTTCAGCGGTTGGATCTCTTGCAAATATTTGTTGTGAAAAGTTTGCTTCTTGAAATATAAGGATTTTTTTGTAGCAACAGGGGGAGTTTCTTTTAATTGTATATAATTACTGAAAAAATAAGTTAAAAATTGTAGAAATTTTTCTTCAAAACACGTTGGTTTTATACATCGTAAAACATGAAGGTTATCATAGCAAATAACAAGTTGAATAAGGCTACTAGTTAAAATATAAATTAGACAATTTCACTTTTCTTCTCCTTCAACAGCCTTTGTTCATCCACTGCTGTATATAAGTCTCTTCTAAATTGTTCCATTTGTCCATGGCTATGGCAAGTCAGTGCCAGTTCGGGCCCTGCTTAACGTCGTCGAGCCATTACTTTTGTAGTCTTCCAATATTCTTTTTTATCAATCGTGGCCGCCATTTTACTAGACGTATTGCCCACTTATTGGTATCCTGCCGTCCCACATTTCCAACCCAACGTAACTTAAGTTCAGTTACATGCTCAAGATGTCTGCTCAGCTCGCCTCTTAATATCTAATGGCATATCTTGTCTCGTAGGCTGATTCCAAGCATAGACCTATCCATTGCTCTTTGTGTTGCCCTAAGGCATTCTGAATTTTTCTCTGTTAAGGTTTTAGTTTTTCCTACATATGTGTGGATATTGGCTCCATATGCGCATCATATACTTTTCTATTGAGACTTATCGGGACGGTTCGATCTTTAAGAACATGTCCAAACCGTCTCATACGCCGCACCGCACAGTGGGCGAAAATAGAATAGCTATAAGAGTTCTAGCTCAAAATCCCATAAGGATTTACATAGGGGTCTAAATTCACCTTTCTACCGGTCCGCGAGGTTGGTGAGCCTCAGTTGGACCTCAACTAGAAGTATACCATTAAGTCACTTTCAACAATGATAAAAATATCAAGTAAGGGTAGTTTTAACCAAAATTGGGGGATTAATGAGAAAAATCTAATCTAGTGTCAGAACCGCTCTAGTATGCACCCTAAGAGAGATATCGCCCAGCCGCCATCCTTTCAGTAGATGACATCATCCACGAGAGGAGGGGGCACCGAAGGGAAAAGAGGATCTAGACCGGACAATACCGAACAATACCGGGTTGATTCAAATGGGCATTTGCAGATATATTAGGAGTTAATTCAAATGGATATATGCAGATGTATTAAGGGTTGATGGTAATGTGCAATTTTTGAATCTGCGCATGCGTGAGATTTGAAAACGTGCAAGCGAAATTTCTTAAGTTGTTGAAACTTGTCTGTAACCTCGATCGTATTAATTTTTTTTAATTTAATTATAAATAAAAAGTATATCGACTGTTAGGTTAAATTTTGAGTGTGAAATGGAATATATTGTTTCGCTTTAAGTTTCCGCAAACGGTTTAGTATTTGAACTTGCAGATTTTAAATGTATGTCAAGGAAATAACATCCGCCTGAGATAATATCAACTACCGCAATAAGAAATGCCGCGTAATCTAATCAATTTCTTGTTTGAACTTGTAAACGCACACCAGTATGGAATGTCTGAATTGTGATATGGTTGATGAAAGAGCCGCCGAGTAAGCATTTTCGGATTTCAACTAAATTTTATCGCTAGACATTCAGATATTCGGACGTTTTGTTTACAATAATTTTACTAACACACGCCTCGAGCGCGGCCGGATCTTTAGTTTTGATAATTATTTTATAGCTATACATTCGTAACGCGATTGGTATATAATGAAATTTAAATTTTAGAGCGCAAGCTCTAAATTCATCGCTATATCAACAATTAAAACTGTTAATTCAAATAGTATGTGGTGTTATTTAAAAAAATGTATTTACTACAAATACACAGTTTGCAATTCAACCTTCACAAGAGAAGATAGCAACATATGAAAAAAAGTATCATAAAACCAACAATGATGGTGTGAAGAAGAAGAGTCTAAATACTGAATATTCACCCTACACCTCCAAGAAGATAAGCCGCGTGTTAGTAAAATTATTGTAAACAAAACGTCCGAATATCTGAATGTATAGCGACAAAATTAAGTTGAAATCCGAAAATGCGTACTCAGCGGCTCTTTCATCAACCATATCACAATTCAGACATTTCATACACGTGTGCGTTTACAAGTTCAAACAGGAAATTGCCGCAAAAAACAAATAATTTCTGCAAATTATGCAATCAATAATCCCCAACAAGACTAAAGTATGCAGGAGATCTACGATGACAGAAGCAACTCCAAGCAACAGTAAAGCGGGTCCAGCAGAGCATCATCCAAGCTAGTGTCAGTTTTAGAACAGAGTGGTCAGCTATAAAATTAATGGTTCAAGGATTGGTGTAGATAGATCCGTATTCTCTACAAATGGCCTCAGTTATGATTCTCGATGGATCTAACAGCACCATATATTCACACGTCACCTCTATGAACTTTATCTCCGTTTCGGAAAATACCTCACTACCCTTCACGTGGAATCTTATGATTCCCTCATAATGCACAATTGATGGGGTAACTACCGTTAACTCATTAAGGTGAGGGCTAGCCTGTGCACAAGTAATAGTGATAATAATTAGATTTCAATCAGCTTTAGTCAGCTTTTAATCATCACGCTAAAGAGGGTGTGAGGTCTATCTACCTCGCACACTCTTTAGCGTTAGGTTACATAGACATCACATCCTGTTTAGAGTGGGGCTACATAGATCTCACCCTAGTCTATGTAGTGTACTGTAACCTTTAATATTGCTCGTTTATCCTCCTCCAGAGTATATTGTATTTTAAGAGATAACAGTCAAGTCAGGTGATCGCAGACGAGACTACGCTCTCTCTGCTCTCACCCATCGTAGTGTCAAGACGTACTCGTATAAGGTCTTAGTCTTGTAATATATACGTTGTTAAGCCTCAACCACCTCAATACATATTATTTGGCGACGAGGATGGGATGTTGAGGGCCGCAAACAAAGAAGAGTTGAAAGTTTGTGGATATATTGTTGTTAAAGTAGCTAACAGAGAGTTACCAATAATTGTAGTTAAGCATTTGTCGTGTTCAGCTATTTTAGGTCGAAATTGGTTAGATGTTCTTCATGGAGACTGGTTTTGGAAGAAGTCACACACCTAATGTTGATACTGTTTTGCGTCTTCACAACAGGAGGAAATCATTGAAAGTCTAAAACGTAAGTTTCCAAGAACTTTTTCTATTAAAGACAATGAATTGCCAATTCAGAATACGGTTGTAGATAGCACTCTAAAAGAGGATACCATACCAATATATCACCGTCCGTACGAGGTATGGTACCGTATGCCTTAAGATCAGAAGTTTCTCAGGAATTGTCTCGATTAGAATCACAGGGAATTATTTCTAAAGTCAAAACCAGTCGATGGTCCCCACCCATTGTCTGTGTTCCTGAGAAAAAACGGAAAGCTTCATGTGCGTGTGTTGAGTTCAAGCGTACAGTACAGTAAGAGATAACAGTCAAGTCAGGTGATTGTAGACGAGTCTACGCTCTCTCTGCTCTCACCCATCGTAGTGTCAAGACGTACTCGTACAAGGTCTTAGTCCTGTTAATATATACGTTGTTAAGCCTATATATAGTTATTTTATATACCTCTCCACTGAACACCTACTTGACCACCTCAATACATATTATTCTAGTGTATTAAATCTGATTAAAAGCTGATTATTATCGAAGACTTGTGCACAGTCTAGCGCTCACCTTAATGATTTAGCCCATTAATTGGGGATTATGAGATTCCATGTGCCACATCTTAATGTATAGCGATAAAGTTATACAAGTTGAAATACAAAAATGCTGACTCGGATCTTATCAACCATTTCACAATTCAGACATTCTATATTCGTGGGGGTTTACAAGTTCAAACAAGACATTTATTACGCGGCGTTTATTATTGCGACAGTTGATAGTATCTCAGGCGGATGTTATTTCCTTGACATACATTTAAAATCTGCAAGTTCAAATACTAAACCGATTACGTAAACTTAAAGCGAAACCATATATTCCATTTCATACTCAAAATTAAACCTAATAATCGAAATACTTTTTATTTGTATTAAAATTTAAAATAATTAATACGATCGAGGTTACAGAAAAGTTTCCACAACTTAAGAACTTAAGAAATTTCGCTTGCGCGTGTTCAAATCTCACGCATGCGCAAATGCAAAAATTGCATATTTGAATCAACCCTTAATAATTCTGCATATACCCATTTGAATCAGCCCATAATATATCTGCAAATACCCAATTGAATTAACCCCTAATATATCTGCAAATATACATGCCCACCCCGCAACTCATTTTGAAATTTCCCGCTTGTCTAGTCTTGTCCGGTATTGTCCGGTGAAGATCCTTTTGTCCCTCCGGTGCCCCCTTCTCACGCAGATGACGTCATCTACTGAGAGGATGGCGGCTGGGCGGTATCTCTCTTAGGGTGCATGCTAGAGCCGTTCTGTCACCAGATTTGATTTTTCTCATCAACCCCCCAATTTTGGTTAACTACCTTTCTTTGATATTTTTATCATTGTTGAAAATGTCTAAATGGTATACTTCCAGTTGAGGTCCAACTGAGGTTTTTTCGAGCCGCCAACCTCCCGGACCGGAAGAAATGCGAATTTAGACCACTATGTAAATCCTTATTGGATTTTGAGCTAGAACTCTTATTGATGTTCCACTGGCCAGAATTCAAAAAACCTGATCATAAATAGAAATTAATGTCCAATCTTCAAAGAATTTGATAAATGGGGGTTTTCGAGGTTGCTAATTACAAATATGATATCGAATTTTTCAAAAACCAAGTGGCTGATCCAAAATGCTGGACTTCCCCAAAAATGTGATTAAATTTCTCCAACGTAGTATATGGGTTTTTTTTAGTGTCGCTTATCATGAATATGATATTTATATTTTTAAAAAACAAAATGGCTGATCCAAAAATGGCGGATGACTAAAGTTTCTCCAAAGTAGTATAAGGGCTTTTAAGAGGTTGCCAATCACGAATCTGCAATTAATTTTTTTGTAAAACAAATTTGTAAATACAAGATGGTAACTGTTTTTGTTATACTTACTATTTCTTTCCAAATTTGGAATTTTAGTTGTATTTTAAGTCGCTGATTCTAGTCTTAATCGTCGCCGTCTTGAAGTTACATCCGAATCACTTAAATTAGAAGAAACTTTAACAGAATGGTCAATAACGTAAACCTTAGTCGAAACATCCTTACAGAGCAGTAATTGCATGGCTGTGGGTGACAAACTTTTGGTTTTCTTTAGATAGTTTCTTGCCATGCTAGTAATGAATGGATTTGAGGTAACAAGAAGACAATTGAAAACATCTGTCATTGTCTAAATTCTCGCGGTACTTCTTGATGTCTTTGTTCCGGGCTTCTTTTGCATCTTCCAGCATTTATCCGATGGGGAACGGAGGCCATTCAATAATCAGAGTACCATGAAATAAAACTTTATGTATGGTTGATGGCACATATTGATGGTTGATGGCATATACCTGGACATCTCCAGCCCATACAAAGGAAAAAATCATACGAAATCAAGTAGATTATGTGCTCATCAGAAATAGATATAAAAATGCCGTAAAAGCAGTGAGAACTTACCCTGGAGCTGACATCCACTCAGATCACAATCCTGTAATAGCAAAAGTACAAGTTAAACTAAAGAAAATCATTAAGAAACAGAACAACAACATAGATATTCAACTTCTTAAGGATAAAAAAATACACGAAGTTGTAGTTGACCAGATAAAGCAAAATGTAACAACAGCAATGAAAGAAAATGAACTACATCAAGATGTCGACATAAGATGGAATCGAGCTCAAACAGTTCTGACAGCAGTAGTGAAAGAAAACCTAACTAGGAAAGCAACAAAAAGGAAATATTGGATGACTGAGAAAATCATAGAGCTCATGGATGAACGCCGGACCCATAAGAACCAAAATGAAAAACAGTATAAAATCTTACATAAAACGATTCAAACAGAAATAAAAAAGGCAAAATCAGAGTGGATCTCTAAACAATGTGAAGAAATAGAAATGCACGAAAGAAACTATGACAGCTTTCATATGCACAAAAAAATCAAAGAGATGACAGGAGCTAGAAAAACATTCCAAGCTAACCATGTGATCAAGAGCGCGGATGGCCGCGTAATAACAGATGTGAAAGAAAAAGTAACGAGATGGGAAACCTACGTGCGGGAACTCTTTAATGTTGAAAGACCAACACAAGTACCAATAAGAGTAGAAGACGAAGAACCTAAAATAATGAAACATAAACTCGAATATGCCCTCAACAGTATGAAGCCAAGAAAGGCTACGGGGCCGGATCAAATACCAGCTGAGATATTAAAATTATTCGATGAACACCTAATAGATAGTCTCCTAGACCCGTTTAACACAATATATGACACAGGCATCATACCGAAACAATGGCTTTTATCGACATTTGTATTGATCCCTAAAAAAGCAAATGCTAGAGAGTTCACAGATTATAGGACTATTGCACTTATGAGCCATGCACTAAAAATCTTTCTAAAAATCATCCATGAAAGAATTTATCGAAAACTAGAAGAGGACATAAGTGATAGCCAATTTGGATTTAGAGAAGGGCTTGGAACAAGAGAAGCACTCTTCGGAATAAATATTCTTTTTCAAAGATGCCTAGACATAAATCAAGACCTGTTTGTGTGCTTCATCGATTTCCAAAAGGCTTTCGATAAAGTTCAGCATGACAAATTACAACAACTAATACTTAGAAAGAATTTAGACCGGAAAGACGTCAGGATAATTACCAACCTATATTGGGGACAAAGTGCAGTTGTAAAAATCGAAAATGAACTGACAGACGAAATAGAAATACGCCGCGGAGTTAGACAAGGCTGCATCCTATCCCCGCTATTATTCAACATATACAGTGAAGCTATATTTGAAGAAGCTTTGTTAGGAGAACCAATAGGTATAAACATAAACGGAGAGGTAATAAATAACATCAGATATGCCGACGATGCGGTATTATTGGCAGGTAGCGAAGCAGAACTACAACACATACTCGAAAGAGTAAACCAGCAATGTGAAGCTTATGGACTTCAAATGAATCTTTCAAAAACTAAGTGTATGGTAGTTTCTAAGGCACATAACCAACAAGTGCAACTAAATATCAACAATACCATAATTGAAAGAGTAGATTCCTACAAATATCTTGGAACCGTGCTAGACAAAACAAGCGACCAGGCAGGTGAGATACGAAGAAGGGTGGAGATATCAAGATCAGCGTTTATGAAAATGAAAAAGTTTATTTGTAACAGAGACACTAATATAGAATTACGAATTAGAATACTACGCTGTTATGTCTTCTCTATCCTGCTATACGGAGTTGAAGCCTGGACCCTAAAGAAACCTGAACTAAAACGGTTGGAAGCGTTTGAGATGTGGTGTTATCGCAGAATGATTAGAATATCCTGGAAAAATAAAGTCACCAACAAACAGGTACTTGAAAAGGTAAAAAAGGAATGCGGTCGTGCTGACCATTAAGAAAAGGAAACTAGAGTATCTAGTCCATGTCATGAGAGGCCCCAAATATAGTCTTCTAAGACTTATTATGCAGGGAAAAATTAAAGGAACCAGGAGTATTGGTAGGCGTAGAGTATCCTGGCTGAAGAACCTGCGCTAGTGGTTCAGCTGTATCAGCACGGAACTGTTCAGAGCAGCGGTGAACAGGATAAGAATAGTCATGATGGTGTCCAACCTCCGGTAGGAGAAGGACTGCTAGAAGAAAAAGATGGCATACAATACCGCAAGTACAGTGTGATGAACATTTCTGCTATGTCTAAGCTGTATTATTTCAAACCAGCCACATTTATTTATTAAGTCTTCATCAATACCCAAAATTCTAGCCGATACAGATGTATTTTGGAAGAATCGTGTCGCTGTATTGCCATTGTTTATGCTACCAAACCCAACTTTTAGTTTGTTAACCTTCAAAGATAATTTCAGACCAGACGCAAACATTCCTAATAACCAAAGCGATTATCATTTATTTCGCAATCATTGTCTTAAAATAACATTTAGTACACGATGGCCGTTAGTAATAATAGATGTTATACACCTCTTTCCCTGTCTTCTAAATATATAATTATTGATTGCATTTTTGAAATATGATGAAATATATGTTTTAAACAGGCAGTTACCATCAGAAAGTAATAGAAACTACATGAAACGCGCGGTATGCCGCGCGCAAATACTTGTACATTAGACAGGGCACAAAAAAAAAAGTTGCGAAAAGTAGTAAACAATTCTTGGAAATTTTAATTCATTGTTAAACTATCTTTATACAGTGAAACTTGTCTAAGACGGAACCTCAAGGGACTGGGAAATATTTCCGTCTTAAAAAGGTTTCCGTTTTACACGGGTTATCATTTTTTTTTCTTTTATTCTTAATTTTTAATGTATGGACATGTATGTAATACATTTGGTTTATTAAAATTAAGTTTTTTCTTTCCATTCCTAAATTGAAATCCTTAAGCTAACTTAACAATATATTGCCAGCCATCCAAAGCTTCTTATTTGCTTGCCATTCAATAGGTAAATCATTTATAATCAGTTGATTAAAGCACCTGGGTTTCAAAGATTTGCCAATAACCAAAGGACCTTGAATTTCTCGAATTTTCCTTCAGCAAAAGTTACTCGTTCTTTTGAATGCTTACCACCGACACATTTCTCATTTTTCAGTGCAAACGTTTTATTTGGCAAGGCACGAATAAAAGCGCCGTTTCGTCTCCGTTTGCTATGTCCTTAGGCTTATATCCCTCAATTTCTATTACGATTCTTTTTTTTCTAATCCTAGACTATTTTCTGACAGATACTTGCGCACAAACTGTGCCAAATTTATTGTCCAAATTTCGTTTACACTAGCTGTTGGTATCTTCTTTCGGGAATTCTGTCGGTTTAGAATGTTTATTAGGTTATCGCTGATCTGTATGTTAACATAATACCGACGCAAAAACACCAATCAGACTTCGAGAACTCTTACCCCTTACTTCCTTATTGGTAGACAAATCTTCCAGCATTGAGAATTGCCTACCACTACCATTAAATATGACAAAATCCGTTTCCGTCTTAAGAATTATTTTCCGTTTTACACGGGTTGTTTTAAATGAAAAATGAACGATTCGCAAGAAAATTCAGTTTAATGCAGGTTTCCGTCTTTTAAGAGTTCTGTCTTAGACAAGTTTCACTGTATTACAATGAAAGCCAGGGCCATCAGTAGGGGAGCGCGGGGTAATGAGAGCGGTCGGGTAATGGGATCGGGTAATGGGAACGGAAAGTATGCACATTCGCGCAATCGTATACACTCGGCCGCTTCCGTCAACCATCGAGAACCTTCGCCTGACGCGCACGATCCGTTAGCGCCTATGCGTTAAGTCACGAAGGACGGTTGTGTTTTTTGCTCCACGCTTATAAAAAACTGCCGATTGTTAGCGCTAAGATAAGCATGAAGTTATATTCTTATTTTATTATGTTTATGCTTATCACATCCCTAGATTAATTTACTAACAAGTCCAATTGGTTAAATTGCGATTGAAAGCAGACTTAGGTATATATTTATGTTATTACTTTTCAAAGTGGTGGTCAGCGGGTAATGGTAGCCTAGCGTGGCTCTCAATACCCTAAATAGCTCGCATTACCCCATGAACTTTCACAATATATTTTCATGTCATTTTAGATATCTAAAATCTATCTTCTTTTTACATTAGATACCATATAAAGCATGTTTAGTTAAATTTTCCGGAAAGAGTAAATATTATGGCTCCCATTTCCAATATGAACATTAAATAGTTTCTCATTACCCGCATATGTCGGGTAATGGAACGGACTGACTTTTTTTGTAAAATCGTTATTGTATCTTAATAAATTACTGTAATTCATTATAACTATGATTAAAATATACCATTTTTTTATATTTTATTGGTAATGGGAAATTAAGGCTATTCTACTGGCCAGAATTAAAAAAAACCTGATGATAAATAGAAGTTATTGTCCAATCTTCAAGGAATTTAGTACATGGAGGTTTTCGAGGATGCTAATTACAAATCTGATATCGAATTTTTCAAAAACCAAGTGGCTGATCCAAAATGGTGGACGACTTCCCCAAAAATTAAATTTCCCATTACCAATAAAAAAATGATAAACCACAGGGATAATAATAACCAATAATTAAAATATACTTTAATAATCAAGGTAAGAGTTCCTAATTAAAAATTATAAGAATTTTATGTGAAATAAATGTGGTTTTTATCAAAATTTTCCAAATTTTTATCAAAAAGTAGGTTCCCAATACCCTGTTCTTCCCTAGTAGGTGTTTTTTTATTTCCATGATTTTTTTAAATTTCGATGCATGGAAAAATAAAAGTTAAAGAAAAATAAAAGTTTTAATCACATGAAAATAATTTTTAAATTCTATAATTTTACACTAAAATATTCTACATACCTTCAGTATCATATGGCATTTCACAAATTTTAAGACAATCACATTAAAGAAAAGTTATGTAGACTTCAAGCGGAGTGAATTTTCAATATGTGCCCTGCGTACTGCGAGATACTCGAGAGTGGTGATATCGACCTTACTTAAAACACATAGGGTAAAGCGGGTTATTTTTATCAAGATAGATGTAGAAACATTTCTAATACAAAATCCAATCATTGGAAACAACAAATTAGAACTTTCATTTTTGGATTTTTGATCAGCTTTTTTCGATTTTGGCCTACTGTTCGCCGTCCGGCACAGTCGAACTCTCCAAGTTATCTCAAACGTTTGATTTCTCTTGTCAAATATAACCTAGGTATACGTATTCCTTTGCGGTGTCAAATACACATATATGTAAGTCGTCTCCACTCATAATATTGGTCTTGTTCAGATTGATTTTTGGTCCTACCCGCAGAAACGCTTCAGGGAGTTCTCTCATCATACGCTCCTGTTCATTAGGATCGCTGCTTATTAACACAATGTCATCGACAAAGCGTAAATTGTTTACTACGTAGTCATACTCCGTATACATTTATATCTCTTGTTTCCTAGCGCAAACTATTAGGCGACACATCTTCTAGGGCCAAGGGAAATAATTTGCGTGAGATGGTATCCCTTTTACGGAGATCTGAGTTGATTGGCATTCTATTTGTTACTAAGTCCTCGTCATTTAAAACGCTGTAGTGTTGCATTCTTGTAGATGTATTTTATGAGTTTTGAGTACCTTGTATCTTTTCTAGCTGTATTTGTTCTATTATACCCGACTAGGAATATGGCGAATCATGCTGAACAATCACTTCGGGCCTAATGTGGCCTTCCGAACTGTTACCGAACTGCGGCAAGTTTCATTCGAACCTTTTCCCGTCCTAATTAAGAAAGTTTAACTTAGGCAAAATCATTGCAAGTTCTAACTTCCACCTAATGAGGCTTTCACAACTGTTACCGAACTGTGGCAATCGTCATTCGAAATTTTTTCCGTTCTAATTATAAAAGCCTAACTAATCAAATCTTTGGAAGAGATTAGCTGAAATGTTAAAACTGGGCGGTTTTAACTTCCACGTAATGAGTCTTTCGGAAGTGTTACCGAACTGTGGTAAGCCTCATTCGAACCTTGTCCGATCCCATTTTTTTTCAGCCGTTTTTCATCCACTCCTGGACATAGGCCATAGGCCCCTCCGCTTATCTTCCACGTCTATCGATCTTGTGCCTACTGGTACCACCGGCTACCTGCGGCCAATTTTATGTCATCTAGCCATCTTCTTTACGGTCGGCCTCTACTTCTAGTTGTTGTTCATGAATGCCATTGTGTGGTATTTAGCGTACATTTGTCATTATTCTGCCTTGCAACATGACCTACCCAGCTTCATTTTAACTTGGCTACACGCTCTACTATGTTGGTTACTCTTGACCTCTCTTTCACTGTTTCGTTCCTGATTCTGTCCTACAGTGATATTCCCATCATCGCGCGTTCCATAGCCCTTTATAGTCGGTTGAAACTGTTTCTGGTGAGGCTCATTTTTTCGAACCCCTAAGCCGCTATAGGTAGAACGCACATGTTGTATACTTTGCTCTTGAGATTTTTTGGTATGTTCTCGTTTTCTAAGATGTACCGCAGTTTTCCAAACGCTGCCCATGTAAGTCCGATTCGCCAGGTGACTTCGGATGTCTGGTTTCCCTTCCCTAACATCATAGTATGCCTAAGATAGGTATATTGTAACAACTCGATGATATTGTTGTCTATGCAAATGTGGCGGTCGCGAGGGCTCATAATCTTTATCTTGTTCACGTTCATTTTCAGCCCAATGCTTCTTGACGCCTGGTGGTTAAGTTGTTGTAGCATTCCCTCTAGTTCATCAGGGTCGCTTGAGATGACAATGATATCGTCAGCGAAACGAATGTGGCTAAGGTAAGTCCCATCGATCTTTATACCTTTTTCTTCCCATCTTAGTTGTTTGAAAGCGTCTACTAGGCATAGGGTGAACAGCTTTGGTGATTTTGTATCCTTAACTTAACTTAACCTACTCCTCTCTTTACATTTATTCTGTTGATGGTGAATCTTTCCTCGATCTTGACGTGTAGTTTAGCACTCATAGATATTTTCGATTATAGCGGTGTATCTTGAATCCACTTTTGCATTTCTCATGGCTTTTAGGATTGACCAAGTCTCAACTCAATCGAATGCTTTATGGTAATCAACGAACGTTAGGTGGATAGGGATATTATATTCGGTGGCTTTCTCGATTAGATTTCTTAGTTTTTGTAGGTGATCGGTAGTGCTGAAGCCTCTGCGGAATCCTACTTGTTCCACTGGCTGATAGAAATCCAATTTCTCTGTAGCTCGGCTGCAGATGATTTTTGTGAACAGCTTGTAGAGGTGTGGTAGCAGGCTAATCGGGCGATAGTTTTCGATATGGGTAGTCTCTCCCTTTTTGAACAGAATTATCACTTCTGCGTTACACCATTCGGTTGGGATTTGGTCGTCTCGCAGACATTTGTTCAGCAATACCTGGACTGCGTTTTCCAAACTGCTTCCGCCCAGTTTTAACATTTCAGTTGTGTTTTGACATTTGCCATCCTTCATTTTCCTAAGAGCACTTCTTATTTCTTGGACAGATATTTGCGGTATATCCTCTGTCCCTACGTTTTGTACTTTACATTGTGTTATCGTTTCGTTATCGGGTGTTTTTAACGAGTATATATCGGTGTAGAACTCTTGTATTACTTTTGGTAGTTGTTGCAAGTCTGATATTTCCACTACGTCTTTGTTCTTCAGTTTGGTTATTCTGGTTTTTCCCTTTGAGAGTTTGGATCTGAGCCCTTTCATATTGGCGTTTTCTCCGATTATCGTATGCATCATGTTGGTATTAGGGTGTATAATCTTACGTCTCTACGGATGTCTATTTTGATTTTACTGTTGAGTATCTTGCACTTATTAGTTTGCTTTACTATACCTCTTCGTTGCTCTATATTTTTCTTGGTGGTTGTACTTAGTTTCGGGTACCCTACTCGTTTTACTCTCCCACATATTTTCTTTGTAGCAACTTGGGTGGCGATTTTTATCTTCCTTGCAAGTTGGTCTATGCCTATGTTTCCCATATTTGTGAGTTGAAGGTGTTTCTCTACTTCTTTATGGTATTTTTATTTGTTGTTTTCTAACTCTATGCGTGCAGTAAACCTCGTTCTCTTCATTAGTTTGTTTCTCTCGTGTTTGAGGTCTACACGTAGCTTTAGTCGGACAATGCTCTGGTCGCTTCCTGTATCTTATTAGGACGGGCCGAAGCGACCCGCCTTAATTAGGAATGCCTAACTTCGGCATATCTGTAGAAGTCTTAACTTCCACCTAATGAGGCTTTCCCAACTGTTACCGAATTGTGTCAAGCTTCATTCAAACCTTGTCTCCTTCCTAATAAAAACAATAAACTTACACTTAAAGAAATACACTTAAACTTAATAAAGAATAGGCAGATAAGACAGCCAGAGAGACAGGATTTGACAGATAAATTTTAGTAAATTGGACTCCGTGTACAAAATCGGAGCACATGGTCAAAGCCATGCAATGAAAACTAGACAGACGAATAATACTAAAGCTAGGCTACTATATCACATAAATAGGCCAAACGAGTCTAGACAGATAATAATGAATGAGAAAATGTTTTGTTTATTTTCCTCTTATAAATGCTTGTTAGGAAATCAAAGTATTTGGATCGATCGAGACGTGATCTTTGTGGCTCGGTGTGGTTGCGATTTCGCCGGAACGACGCGCCGTTTGATGAGTTTTTCGGGAATAGATGCAATTGGAGTTTCCATTTGGGAGTTCTGCACAAAGGAAAATGTAAAGCGACGCCATTTACGTTGATGCGCGATCTATTCGGAAATTGCTGGAGTTACATTTCCCAGAAGGTCGTGCGTATTATTTTCTACACCGCTCGAAATTATGATTAACGGGTAATTTACACGGTTGGTTTATTGATTATGGTTAGACGAAATGCGTGTGGAATTCGCAATAGATTATCTCGCTATTGAACAAATATTCTTAAGTGTGCATGTGTGTTTGTTATGTCGTCCTGATGTTCGCGTGAACGTCTTGAATTCTCATTTGATCGATATTATTCCACGGGAATTGTAAATGTTATTATTTTTATTTATAAATTATTTATAAGTCTATGTTTTCGTGTTCGTTCCCTGTTTCATTTGAATTGTATGTTTATGGTAACTCTTTTATAAATATTCTTTACCACGCTGCTTATTTGGTCATTGTTTTTCTTCTCATCAGGTTCTAACGAAAATCTTCATTTTCTATAAATCAATTCGTTTAGTTAAGGCTTGCAAGGAGCAGCATTTGTTTACATCTGCAATTTGAACAGTCTACAAACAAACTGAACTAGATTTCTTTTTTTGAAATTGGCAAATTTTAGAGCGTCTTTTATAATTGCGACTATAATAGATAAAAGCGGACTGACGGATTTTTATAAAACTTTGATTATTAAGATTATTAAATTAAGATTATTATGAATATGAATAAAAATCCAAAAATGTTTGTGCTTTTGATGAAAATTAAAAATAAAAATTTAAATTTAAAAAAAAATAAAAAATATATTTTCAATTTCTGGAGCGTGCTGTGTGATTGATACATGTAAACGTATTCGTCACTACATATGATAACTTGATTATAAATACTAGGCCGTAGTATGTATTTTTACTTGTTTAGAATGAAGCTTTCGGTAATCATATTTACGTAAGTGTTTGATTGAGAAAAATCAGAAGCTAGCGAGATATATACACGTAATTCTAGCAGAGATATATATTTTATAAATTATTACCAAACAGACGGATTTCGATCAAACTTCGCAAAATTCAAAGACGACTTGTTTGTAGACGTTTCCATATGGTGGAAACAATTTCCATTCAATTGCATTATGCAATATGTTGACAATTCCGGCGCTTCCGAAGTTTCGTTTGGTTTTATACTAAGTTTCAGCGAAGCTTTTAGTAAAAGTAAATAACTATTTACGAAAGCAATTGGTAATTATCTGAAACTTGGAAGGCTATTCATGAGAGTTAAAAAGTTTTCAAATTTGGCTGCCATGTAAAGTTTCTTTCAGTCACCGTTAAAAACGTATGGATTTTTACAAGGACTTTGCATGTATTGATCACATAAGAAAGTAAGGAGTTTTCAACTCATAAAACTTCTAAAACTAAATTTTAAATAAATTTATAATTGTTTTTTTGGACGTGTGCAATATTTCAATTATCATATTCATAATATACATTTTACCTAATAACCAAAAACTCTGTTTATAATTTCATTGTATCACTTTCTTTCTCTCTAACTTTTCATCACGTTTCAGAAGCTTTCCCCAACAACTACTATCACTGAATTCAAAACAAACAAGCAAGATTACGGTCCTGTTCAAACACATTACAACTATTAAGTTTCAACTATAGTTAATTAAGACTACAAAGTTATAAATCGATAAATAGATTAAGAAATCTCATTAGCTGCGCCGATTACGCTACAATTAATGCACGTCTCTCGAGTGTCGTCTGTGAACGTGTTTACATTGCGCTTAAAGCAACACGTTCCCACTTCAATAATAATATTATCTAGCTAGAAAACATATACAAGAGACCATGCCTAGCAATATTAGATCGGCAAAACTTGACAGACAATACTAGAAAGATAAGACTAGATAAATATGTTCAGACATAATAGACTAGACAGTCATGGCAAGACAGATAAAACTAGACAGACAAGACTAGACAGAGAAGACTAAACAGAGGACATCTTGTCTAGCTTGTCTTGTCTATGTAGCTTTCGCTCTGCAGTATTAACTGTATATTCGACTCTATTTGGTATGGTTTTCCTGTTTTTATTTGTTTTAGCTTGTCTGTCTAGTCGTTTCTAATTTAATCTGGTAAAATACAGAACCCCCAATTTATATAATAATTTAGTAATTCGTTCTGGTAGGAAGTGTTCAAACAATTACCAGACGTTGCGAGCGAAACAAATGAACGTATAGTTCTCTCCATCAGCCGCTATCTCTCAAGGAGCAAGGATAATTGCGCCCGGTTTCGCTGGCTTGAGGAGCTCGACGCGTTGAATTGTGGTGTTTGCAATTAAGCGCTTTAATGAGCCGCTTCACCAGTCGTATTATTTTTTTCTCGCGCCGCAGTTTCTTCCTGTAAGCCGGAAATCGTTCGCGTTGCGGCGACGCGGCACAAAAGGATGTTAGCCACTTTGAATGGAAAGTTTAAATTTACTAGTCTTGTTCATCTGGAACTTACATTTATAAGAATCTGGCCTTCGTCTTCGCTGAAGTGGATATTTATATTAGTCACATTAATTCAGGGCAGCTCAGCTTAAAACTTTGTCCTCGGCTTATTCTTCTTTATTGTAAATCTCATTGTAAACTACACAGATGGACAAGACTTGTTTGTATAAAGATCACAAAACAAAGATCCACATTCAAATGAATGCTTTGATGTCATTATAATAGATAACTTTCAGTAATCTCACCATAAACCATGCGCCTAAAAACTTCAACTAGTTCATTGTTTATGTACTATTATTGTCAATAAAATTTGCGAATTCGGCCAAATGCATCAGAACAATGCATTTTAATTGCCACACAAACGTATCGATTCGCTGCATTTGATGGCATCGTTAGGCGAAGATACATGGATATAACTCCATCCATTACAATACTAATTCAATTTCCCGGATATTTCGTAGCAAAGTAGAACTACGTCATTTCAAACTGGACCGAACAGATGCTACCACACAATATTCTCCAATTGCAATATTATATTTTCAAGGATTTACAGATCTTACTCTTAAAGGCACGCTTGTTCTTGTTCGTCTAGTCATGCCTGTCTAGTCCTGTCTTACTAGTATTGTGTGTCTAATCCCGTGTGTCTAATATTCTCTAACTAAACCTGTCTATCTAGTACTATGTATCTAATACTGTATGTCCTTCTATCCTGCCAAGAGGTAGTTTCAACAAGGGCGGCACTAACAGTCCGGGGAGCCCACCCTGAAGGAATGTGCTAAGTGCGATAGTGGGTGGCTAGGTGGCTAGGTGCGATTGTCTGACTAGTCTTGTCTGTCAAGTCTTGTCTGTCTAGTCATGTCTGTCTAGTCTTGTCTTCTAGTCTTGTCTGTCTAGTCTTGTCTGTCTAGTCTTGTCTGTCTAGTCTTGTCTGTCTAGTCTTGTCTATCTAGTCTTGTCTGTCTAGTCTTGTCTGTCTAGTCTTGTCTGTCTAGTCTTGTCTGTCTAGTCTTGTCTGTCTAGTCTTGTCTGTCTAGTCTTGTCTGTCTAGTCTTGTCTGTCTAGTCTTGTCTGTCTAGTCTTGTCTGTCTAGTCTTGTCTGTCTAGTCTTGTCTGTCTAGTCTTGTCTGTCTAGTCTTGTCTGTCTAGTCTTGTCTGTCTAGTCTTGTCTGTCTAGTCTTGTCTGTCTAGTCTTGTCTGTCTAGTCTTGTCTGTCTAGTCTTGTCTGTCTAGTCTTGTCTGTCTAGTCTTGTCTGTCTAGTCTTGTCTGTCTAGTCTTGTCTGTCTAGTCTTGTCTGTCTAGTCTTGTCTGTCTAGTCTTGTCTGTCTAGTCTTGTCTGTCTAGTCTTGTCTGTCTAGTCTTGTCTGTCTAGTCTTGTCTGTCTAGTCTTGTCTGTCTAGTCTTGTCTGTCTAGTCTTGTCTGTCTAGTCTTGTCTTCTAGTCTTGTCTGTCTAGTCTTGTCTGTCTAGTATTGTCTGTCTAGTCTTGTCTGTCTAGTCTTGTCTGTCTAGTCTTGTCTGTCTAGTCTTGTCTGTCTAGTCTTGTCTGTCTAGTCTTGTCTGTCTAGTCTTGTCTGTCTAGTCTTGTCTGTCTAGTCTTGTCTGTCTAGTCTTGTCTGTCTAGTCTTGTCTGTCTAGTCTTGTCTGTCTAGTCTTGTCTGTCTAGTCTTGTCTGTCTAGTCTTGTCTGTCTAGTCTTGTCTGTCTAGTCTTGTCTGTCTAGTCTTGTCTGTCTAGTCTTGTCTGTCTAGTCTTGTCTGTCTAGTCTTGTCTGTCTAGTCTTGTCTGTCTAGTCTTGTCTGTCTAGTCTTGTCTGTCTAGTCTTGTCTGTCTAGTCTTGTCTGTCTAGTCTTGTCTGTCTAGTCTTGTCTGTCTAGTCTTGTCTGTCTAGTCTTGTCTGTCTAGTCTTGTCTGTCTAGTCTTGTCTGTCTAGTCTTGTCTGTCTAGTCTTGTCTGTCTAGTCTTGTCTGTCTAGTCTTGTCTGTCTAGTCTTGTCTGTCTAGTCTTGTCTGTCTAGTCTTGTCTGTCTAGTCTTGTCTGTCTAGTCTTGTCTGTCTAGTCTTGTCTGTCTAGTCTTGTCTGTCTAGTCTTGTCTGTCTAGTCTTGTCTGTCTAGTCTTGTCTGTCTAGTCTTGTCTGTCTAGTCTTGTCTGTCTAGTCTTGTCTGTCTAGTCTTGTCTGTCTAGTCTTGTCTGTCTAGTCTTGTCTGTCTAGTCTTGTCTGTCTAGTCTTGTCTGTCTAGTCTTGTCTGTCTAGTCTTGTCTGTCTAGTCTTGTCTGTCTAGTCTTGTCTGTCTAGTCTTGTCTGTCTAGTCTTGTCTGTCTAGTCTTGTCTGTCTAGTCTTGTCTGTCTAGTCTTGTCTGTCTAGTCTTGTCTGTCTAGACTTGTCTGTCTAGTCTTGTTTGTCTAGTCTTGTCTGTCTAGTCTTGTCTGTCTAGTCTTGTCTGTCTAGTCTTGTCTGTCTAGTCTTGTCTGTCTAGTCTTGTCTGTCTAGTCTTGTCTGTCTAGTCTTGTCTGTCTAGTCTTGTCTGTCTAGTCTTGTCTGTCTAGTCTTGTCTGTCTAGTCTTGTCTGTCTAGTCTTGTCTGTCTAGTCTTGTCTGTCTAGTCTTGTCTGTCTAGTCTTGTCTGTCTAGTCTTGTCTGTCTAGTCTTGTCTGTCTAGTCTTGTCTGTCTAGTCTTGTCTGTCTAGTCTTGTCTGTCTAGTCTTGTCTGTCTAGTCTTGTCTGTCTAGTCTTGTCTGTCTAGTCTTGTCTGTCTAGTCTTGTCTGTCTAGTCTTGTCTGTCTAGTCTTGTCTGTCTAGTCTTGTCTGTCTAGTCTTGTCTGTCTAGTCTTGTCTGTCTAGTCTTGTCTGTCTAGTCTTGTCTGTCTAGTCTTGTCTGTCTAGTCTTGTCTGTCTAGTCTTGTCTGTCTAGTCTTGTCTGTCTAGTCTTGTCTGTCTAGTCTTGTCTGTCTAGTCTTGTCTGTCTAGTCTTGTCTGTCTAGTCTTGTCTGTCTAGTCTTGTCTGTCTAGTCTTGTCTGTCTAGTCTTGTCTGTCTAGTCTTGTCTGTCTAGTCTTGTCTGTCTAGTCTTGTCTGTCTAGTCTTGTCTGTCTAGTCTTGTCTGTCTAGTCTTGTCTGTCTAGTCTTGTCTGTCTAGTCTTGTCTGTCTAGTCTTGTCTGTCTAGTCTTGTCTGTCTAGTCTTGTCTGTCTAGTCTTGTCTGTCTAGTCTTGTCTGTCTAGTCTTGTCTGTCTAGTCTTGTCTGTCTAGTCTTGTCTGTCTAGTCTTGTCTGTCTAGTCTTGTCTGTCTAGTCTTGTCTGTCTAGTCTTGTCTGTCTAGTCTTGTCTGTCTAGTCTTGTCTGTCTAGTCTTGTCTGTCTAGTCTTGTCTGTCTAGTCTTGTCTGTCTAGTCTTGTCTGTCTAGTCTTGTCTGTCTAGTCTTGTCTGTCTAGTCTTGTCTGTCTAGTCTTGTCTGTCTAGTCTTGTCTGTCTAGTCTTGTCTGTCTAGTCTTGTCTGTCTAGTCTTGTCTGTCTAGTCTTGTCTGTCTAGTCTTGTCTGTCTAGTCTTGTCTGTCTAGTCTTGTCTGTCTAGTCTTGTCTGTCTAGTCTTGTCTGTCTAGTCTTGTCTGTCTAGTCTTGTCTGTCTAGTCTTGTCTGTCTAGTCTTGTCTGTCTAGTCTTGTCTGTCTAGTCTTGTCTGTCTAGTCTTGTCTGTCTAGTCTTGTCTGTCTAGTCTTGTCTGTCTAGTCTTGTCTGTCTAGTCTTGTCTGTCTAGTCTTGTCTTTCTGGTGTTGTCTTGTCTGTCTAGTCTTGTCTGTCTAGTCTTGTCTGTCTAGTCTTGTCTGTCTAGTCTTGTCTGTCTAGTCTTGTCTGTCTAGTCTTGTCTGTCTAGTCTTGTGTGTCTAGTCTCGTCTGTCTAGTCTTGTCTGTCTAGTCTTGTCTGTCTAGTCTTGTCTGTCTAGTCTTGTCTGTCTAGTCTTGTCTGTCTAGTCTTGTCTGTCTAGTCTTGTCTGTCTAGTCTTGTCTGTCTAGTCTTGTCTGTCTAGTCTTGTCTGTCTAGTCTTGTCTGTCTAGTCTTGTCTGTCTAGTCTTGTCTGTCTAGTCTTGTCTGTCTAGTCTTGTCTGTCTAGTCTTGTCTGTCTAGTCTTGTCTGTCTAGTCTTGTCTGTCTAGTCTTGTCTGTCTAGTCTTGCCTGTCTAGTCTTGTCCGTCTAGTCTTGTCTGTCTAGTCTTGTCTGTCTAGTCTTGTCTGTCTAGTCTTGTCTGTCTAGTCTTGTCTGTCTAGTCTTGTCTGTCTAGTCTTGTCTGTCTAGTCTTGTCTGTCTAGTCTTGTCTGTCTAGTCTTGTCTTTCTAGTCTTGTCTGTCTAGTCTTGTCTGTCTAGTCTTGTCTGTCTAGTCTTGTCTGTCTAGTCTTGTCTGTCTAGTCTTGTCTGTCTAGTCTTGTCTGTCTAGTCTTGTCTGTCTAGTCTTGTCTGTCTAGTCTTGTCTGTCTAGTCTTGTCTGTCTAGTCTTGTCTGTCTAGTCTTGTCTGTCTAGTCTTGTCTGTCTAGTCTTGTCTGTCTAGTCTTGTCTGTCTAGTCTTGTCTGTCAAGTCTTGTCTGTCTAGTCTTGTCTGTCTAGTCTTGTCTGTCTAGTCTTGTCTGTCTAGTCTTGTCTGTCTAGTCTTGTCTGTCTAGTCTTGTCTGTCTAGTCTTGTCTGTCTAGTCTTGTCTGTCTAGTCTTGTCTGTCTAGTCTTGTCTGTCTAGTCTTGTCTGTCTAGTCTTGTCTGTCTAGTCTTGTCTGTCTAGTCTTGTCTGTCTAGTCTTGTCTGTCTAGTCTTGTCTGTCTAGTCTTGTCTGTCTAGTCTTGTCTGTCTAGTCTTGTCTGTCTAGTCTTGTCTGTCTAGTCTTGTCTGTCTAGTCTTGTCTGTCTAGTCTTGTCTGTCTAGTCTTGTCTGTCTAGTCTTGTCTGTCTAGTCTTGTCTGTCTAGTCTTGTCTGTCTAGTCTTGTCTGTCTAGTCTTGTCTGTCTAGTCTTGTCCGTCTAGTCTTGTCTGTCTAGTCTTGTCTGTCTAGTCTTGTCTGTCTGATCTTGTCTGTCTAGTCTTGTCTGTCTAGTCTAGTCTGTCTAGTCTTGTCTGTCTAGTCTTGTCTGTCTAGTCTTGTCTGTCTATTCTTGTCTGTCTAGTCTTGTCTGTCTAGTCTTGTCTGTCTAGTCTTGTCTGTCTAGTCTTGTCTGTCTAGTCTTGCCTGTCTAGTCTTGTCCGTCTAGTCTTGTATGTCTAGTCTTGTCTGTCTAGTCTTGTCTGTCTAGTCTTGTCTGTCTAGTCTTGTCTGTCTAGTCTTGTCTGTCTAGTCTTGTCTGTCTAGTCTTGTCTGTCTAGTCTTGTCTGTCTAGTCTTGTCTGTCTAGTCTTGTCTTTCTGGTGTTGAATGTCTAGTCTTGTCTGTCTAGTCTTGTCTGTCTAGTCTTGTCTGTCTAGTCTTGTCTGTCTAGTCTCGTCTGTTTAGTCTTGTTTGTCTAGTCTTGTCTGTCTAGTCTTGTCTGTCTAGTCTTGTCTGTCTAGTCTTGTCTGTCTAGTCTTTTCTGTCTAGTCTTGTCTGTCTAGTCTTGTCTGTCTAGTCTTGTCTGTCTAGTCTTGTCTGTCTAGTCTTGTCTGTCTAGTCTTGTCTGTCTAGAATTGTCTGTCTAGTCTTGTTTGTCTAGTCTTGTCTGTCTAGTCTTGTCTGTCTAGTCTTGTCTGTCTAGTCTTGTCTGTCTAGTCTAGTCTGTCTAGTCTTGCCTGTCTAGTCTTGTCTGTCTAGTCTTGTATGTCTAGTCTTGTCTGTCTAGTCTTGTCTGTCTAGTCTTGTCTGTCTAGTCTTGTCTGTCTAGTCTTGTCTGTCTAGTCTTGTCTGTCTAGTCTTGTCTGTCTAGTCTTGCCTGTCTAGTCTTGTCCGTCTAGTCTTGTATGTCTAGTCTTGTCTGTCTAGTCTTGTCTGTCTAGTCTTGTCTGTCTAGTCTTGTCTGTCTAGTCTTGTCTGTCTAGTCTTGTCTGTCTAGTCTTGTCTGTCTAGTCTTGTCTGTCTAGTCTTGTCTGTCTAGTCTTGTCTGTCTAGTCTTGTCTGTCTAGTCTTGTCTGTCTAGTCTTGTCTGTCTAGTCTTGTCTTTCTGGTGTTGAATGTCTAGTCTTGTCTGTCTAGTCTTGTCTGTCTAGTCTTGTCTGTCTAGTCTTGTCTGTCTAGTCTTGTCTGTCTAGTCTTGTCTGTCTAGTCTTGTCTGTCTAGTCTTGTCTGTCTAGTCTTGTCTGTCTAGTCTTGTCTGTCTAGTCTTGTCTATCTAGTCTAGTCTGTCTAGTCTTGTCTGTCTAGTCTTGTCTGTCTAGCCTTGTCTGTCTAGTCTTGTCTGTCTAGTCTTGTCTGTCTAGTCTTGTCTGTCTAGTCTTGTCTGTCTAGTCTTGTCTGTCTAGTCTTGTCTGTCTAGTCTTGTCTGTCTAGTCTTCTGTCTAGTCTTGTCTGTCTAGTCTTGTCTGTCTAGTCTTGTCTGTCTAGTCTTGTCTGTCTAGTCTTGTCTGTCTAGTCTTGTCTGTCTAGTCTTGTCTGTCTAGTCTTGTCTGTCTAGTCTTGTCTGTCTAGTCTTTTCTGTCTAGTCTTGTCTGTCTAGTCTTGTCTGTCTAGTCTTGTCTGTCTGGTCTTGTCTGTCTAGTCTTGTTTGTCTAGTCTTGTCTGTCTAGTCTTGTGTGTCTAGTCTTGTCTGTCTAGTCTTGTCTGTCTAGTCTTGTCTGTCTAGTCTTTTCTGTCTAGTTTTGTCTGTCTAGTCTTGTCAGTCTAGTCTTGTCTGTCTAGTCTTGTCTGTCTAGTCTTGTCTGTCTAGTCTTGTCTGTCTAGTCTTGTCTGTCTAGTCTTGTCTGTCTAGTCTTGTCTAACTAGTCTTGTCTGTCTAGTCTTGTCTGTCTAGTCTTGTCTGTCTAGTCTTGTCTGTCTAGTCTTGTCTGTCTAGTCTTGTCTGTCTAGTCTTGTCTGTCTAGTCTTGTCTGTCTAGTCTTGTCTGTCTAGTCTTGTCTGTCTAGTCTTGTCTGTCTAGTCTTGTCTGTCTAGTCTTGTCTGTCTAGTCTTCTGTCTAGTCTTGTCTATCTAGTCTTGTCTGTCTAGTCTTGTCTGTCTAGTCTTGTCTGTCTAGTCTTGTCTGTCTAGTCTTGTCTGTCTAGTCTTGTCTGTCTAGTCTTGTCTGTCTAGTCTTGTCAGTCTAGTCTTGTCTGTCTAGTCTTTTCTGTCTAGTTTTGTCTGTCTAGTCTTGTCTGTCTAGTCTTGTCTGTCTAGTCTTGTCTGTCTAGTCTTGTCTGTCTAGTCTTGTCTGTCTAGTCTTGTCTGTCTAGTCTTGTCTGTCTAGTCTTGTCTGTCTAGTCTTGTCTGTCTTGTCTTGTCTGTCTAGTCTTGTCTGTCTAGTCTTGTCTGTCTAGTCTTGTCTGTCTAGTCTTGTCTGTCTAGTCTTGTCTATCTAGTCTTGTCTGTCTAGTCTTGTCTGTCTAGTCTTGTCTGTCTAGTCTTGTCTGTCTAGTCTTGCCTGTCTAGTCTTGTCTGTCTATTCTTGTCTGTCTAGTCTTGTCTGTCTAGTCTTGTCTGTCTAGTCTTGTCTGTCTGGTCTTGTCTTTCTGGTGTTGAAAGTCTAGTCTTGTCTGTCTAGTCTTGTCTGTCTAGTCTTGTCTGTCTAGTCTTGTCTGTCTAGTCTTGTCTGTCTAGTCTTGTCTGTCTAGTCTTGTTTGTCTAGTCTTGTCTGTCTAGTCTTGTCTGTCTAGTCTTGTCTGTCTAGTCTTGTCTGTCTAGTCTTGTCTGTCTAGTCTTGTCTGTCTAGTCTTGTCTGTCTAGTCTTGTCTGTCTAGTCTTGTCTGTCTAGTCTTGTCTGTCTAGTTTTGTCTGTCTAGTCTTGTCTGTCTAGTCTTGTCTGTCTAGTCTTGTCTGTCTAGTCTTGTCTGTCTAGTCTTGTCTGTCTAGTCTTTTCTGTCTAGTCTTGTCTGTCTAGTCTTGTCTGTCTAGTCTTGTCTGTATAGTCTTGTCTGTCTAGTCTTGCCTGTCTAGTCTTGCCTGTCTAGTCTTGTCTGTCTAGTCTTGTCTGTCTAGTCTTGTCTGTCTAGTCTTGTCTGTCTAGTCTTGTCTGTCTAGTCTTGTCTGTCTAGTCTTGTCTGTCTAGTCTTGTCTGTCTAGTCTTGTCTGTCTAGTCTTGTCTGTCTAGTCTTGTCTGTCTAGTCTTGTCTGTCTAGTCTTGTCTGTCTAGTCTTGTCTGTCTAGTCTTGTCTGTCTAGTCTTGTGTGTCTAGTCTTGTCTGTCTAGTCTTGTTTGTCTAGTCTTGTCTGTCTAGTCTTGTCTGTCTAGTCTTGTCTGTCTAGTCTTGTCTGTCTAGTCTTGTCTGTCTAGTCTTGTCTGTCTAGTCTTGTCTGTCTAGTCTTGTCTGTCTAGTCTTGCCTGTCTAGTCTTGTCTGTCTAGTCTTGTATGTCTAGTCTTGTCTGTCTAGTCTTGTCTGTCTAGTCTTGTCTGTCTAGTCTTGTCTGTCTAGTCTTGTCTGTCTAGTTTTGTCTTTCTGGTGTTGTCTGTCTAGTCTTGTCTGTCTAGTTTTGTCTGTCTAGTCTTGTCTGTCTAGTCTTGTCTGTCTAGTCTTGTCTGTCTAGTCTTGTCTGTCTAGTCTTGTCTGTCTAGTTTTGTCTTTCTGGTGTTGTCTGTCTAGTCTTGTCTGTCTAGTTTTGTCTGTCTAGTCTTGTCTGCCTAGTCTTGTCTGTCTAGTCGTGTCTGTCTAGTCTTGTCTGTCTAGTCTCGTCTGTCTAGTCTTGTCTGTCTAGTCTTGTCTGTCTAGTCTTGTCTGTCTAGTCTTGTCTGTCTAGTCTTGTCTGTCTAGTCTTCTCTGTCTAGTCTTGTCTGTCTAGTCTTGTCTGTCTAGTCTTGTCTGTCTAGTCTTGTCTGTCTAGTCTTGTCTGTCTAGTCTTGTCTGTCTAGTCTTGTCTGTCTAGTCTTGTCTGTCTAGTCTTGTCTGTCTAGTCTTGTCTGTCTAGTCTTGTCTGTCTAGTCTTGTCTGTCTAGTCTTTTCTGTCTAGTCTTCTGTCTAGTCTTGTCTGTCTAGTCTTGTCTGTCTAGTCTTGTCTGTCTAGTCTTGTCTGTCTAGTCTTGTCTGTCTAGTCTTGTCTGTCTAGTCTTGTCTGTCTGGTCTTGTCTGTCTAGTCTTGTTTGTCTAGTCTTGTCTGTCTAGTCTTGTGTGTCTAGTCTTGTCAGTCTAGTCTTGTCCGCCTAGTCTTGTCTGTCCAGTCTTGTCTGTCTAGTCTTGTCTGTCTAGTCTTGTCTGTCTAGCCTTTTCTGTCTAGTCTTGTCTGTCTAGTCTTGTCTGTCTAGTCTTTTCTGTCTAGTCTTGTCTGTCCAGTCTTGTCTGTCTAGTCTTGTCTCTCTAGTCTTGTCTGTCTAGTCCTGTCTGTCTAGTCTTTTCTGTCTAGTTTTGTCTGTCTAGTCTTGCCTGTATAGTCTTGTCTGCCTAGTCTTGTCTGTCTAGTCTTGTCTGTCTAGTCTTGTCTGTCTAGTCTTGTCTGTCTAGTCTTGTCTGTCTAGTCTTGTCTGTCTAGTCTTGTCTGTCTAGTCTTGTCTGTCTAGTCTTGTCTGTCTAGTCTTGTCTGTCTAGTCTTGTCTGTCTAGTCTTGTCTGTCTAGTCTTGTCTGTCTAGTCTTGCCTGTCTACTCTTGTCTGTCTAGTCTTGTATGTCTAGTCTTGTCTGTCTAGTCTTGTCTGTCTAGTCTTGTCTGTCTAGTCTTGTCTATCTAGTCTTGTCTGTCTAGTCTTGTCTGTCTAGTCTTGTCTGTCTAGTCTTGTCTGTCTAGTCTTGTCTGTCTAGTCTTGTCTGTCTAGTCTTTTCTGTCTAGTCTTGTCTGTCTAGTCTTGTCTGTCTAGTCTTGTCTGTCTAGTCTTGTCTGTCTAGTCTTGTCTGTCTAGTCTTGTCTATCTAGTCTTGTCTGTCTAGTCTTGTCTGTCTAGTCTTGTCTGTCTAGTCTTGTCTGTCTAGTCTTGCTTGTCTAGTCTTGTCTGTCTAGTCTTGTCTGTCTAGTCTTGTCTGTCTAGTCTTGTCTGTCTAGTCTTGTCTGTCTAGTCTTGTCTTTCTGGTGTTGTCTGTCTAGTCTTGTCTGTCTAGTCTTGTCTGTCTAGTCTTGTCTGTCTAGTCTTGTCTGTCTAGTCTTGTCTGTCTAGTCTTGTCTGTCTAGTCTTGTCTGTCTAGTCTTGTCCGTCTACTCTTGTCTGTCTAGTCTTGTCTGTCTAGTCTTGTCTGTCTAGTCTTGTCTGTCTAGTCTTGCCCGCCTAGTCTTGTCTGCCTAGTCTTGTCTGTCTAGTCTTGTCTGTCTAGTCTTGTCTGTCTAGTCTTGTCTGTCTAGTCTTGTCTGTCTAGTCTTGTCTGTCTAGTCTTGTCTGTCTAGTTTTGTCTGTCTAGTCTTGTCTGTCTAGTCTTGTCTGTCTAGTCTTGTCTCTCTAGTCTTGTCTGTCTAGTCTTGTCTGTCTAGTCTTGTCTGTCTAGTCTTGTCTGTCTAGTCTTGTCTGTCTAGTCTTGTCTGTCTAGTCTTGTCTGTCTAGTCTTGTCTGTCTAGTCTTGTCTGTCTAGTCTTGTCTGTCAAGTCTTGTCTGTCTAGTCTTGTCTCTCTAGTCTTGTCTGTCTAGTCTTGTCTGTCTAGTCTTGTTTGTCTAGTCTTGTCTGTCTAGTCTTGTCTGTCTAGTCTTGTCTGTCTAGTCTTGTCTGTCTAGTCTTGTCTGTCTAGTCTTGTCTGTTTAGTCTTGTCTGTCTAGTCTTGTCTTGCTGGTCTTGTCTGTCTAGTCTTGTTTGTCTAGTCTTGTCTGTCTAGTCTTGTGTGTCTAGTCTTGTCAGTCTAGTCTTGTCCGCCTAATCTTGTCTGTCCAGTCTTGTCTGTCTAGTCTTGTCTGTCTAGTCTTGTCTGTCTAGGCTTTTCTGTCTAGTCTTGTCTATCTAGTCTTGTCTGTCTAGTCTTTTCTGGCTAGTCTTGTCTGTCTAGTCTTGTCTGTCTAGTCTTGTCTGTCTGGTCTTGTCTATCTAGTCTTGTTTGTCTAGTCTTGTCTGTCTAGTCTTGTGTGTCTAGTCTTGTCAGTCTAGTCTTGTCCGCCTAGTCTTGTCTGTCCAGTCTTGTCTGTCTAGTCTTGTCTGTCTAGTCTTGTGTGTCTAGTCTTGTCAGTCTAGTCTTGTCCGCCTAGTCTTGTCTGTCCAGTCTTGTCTGTCTAGTCTTGTCTGTCTAGTCTTGTCTGTCTAGCCTTTTCTGTCAAGTCTTGTCTGTCTAGTCTTGTATGTCTAGCCTTTTCTGTCAAGTCTTGTCTGTCTAGTCTTGTCGGTCTAGTCTTTTCTGTCTAGTCTTGTCTGTCTAGTCTTGTCTGTCTAGTCTTGTCTGTCTAGTCTTGTCTGTCTAGTCTTGTCTGTCTAGTCTGTCTAGTCTTGTCTGTCTAGTCTTGTCTGTCTAGTCTTGTCTGTCTAGTCTTGTCTGTCTAGTCTTGTCTGTCTAGTCTTGTCTGTCTAGTCTTGTCTGTCTAGTCTTGTCTGTCTAGTCTTGTCTGTCTAGTCTTGCCTGTCTAGTCTTGTCTGTCTAGTCTTGTATGTCTAGTCTTGTCTGTCTAGTCTTGTCTGTCTAGTCTTGTCTGTCTAGTCTTGTCTGTCTAGTCTTGTCTGTCTAGTCTTGTCTGTCTAGTCTTGTCTGTCTAGTCTTGTCTGTCTAGTCTTGTCTGTCTAGTCTTGTCTGTCTAGTCTTGTCTGTCTAGTCTTGTCTGTCTAGTCTTGTCTGTCTAGTCTTGTCTGTCTAGTCTTGTCTGTCTAGTCTTGTCTGTCTAGTCTTGTGTGTCTAGTCTTGTCTGTCTAGTCTTGTTTGTCTAGTCTTGTCTGTCTAGTCTTGTCTGTCTAGTCTTGTCTGTCTAGTCTTGTCTGTCTAGTCTTGTCTGTCTAGTCTTGTCTGTCTAGTCTTGTCTGTCTAGTCTTGTCTGTCTAGTCTTGCCTGTCTAGTCTTGTCTGTCTAGTCTTGTATGTCTAGTCTTGTCTGTCTAGTCTTGTCTGTCTAGTCTTGTCTGTCTAGTCTTGTCTGTCTAGTCTTGTCTGTCTAGTTTTGTCTTTCTGGTGTTGTCTGTCTAGTCTTGTCTGTCTAGTTTTGTCTGTCTAGTCTTGTCTGCCTAGTCTTGTCTGTCTAGTCTTGTCTGTCTAGTCTTGTCTGTCTAGTCTTGTCTGTCTAGTTTTGTCTTTCTGGTGTTGTCTGTCTAGTCTTGTCTGTCTAGTTTTGTCTGTCTAGTCTTGTCTGCCTAGTCTTGTCTGTCTAGTCTTGTCTGTCTAGTCTTGTCTGTCTAGTCTCGTCTGTCTAGTCTTGTCTGTCTAGTCTTGTCTGTCTAGTCTTGTCTGTCTAGTCTTGTCTGTCTAGTCTTGTCTGTCTAGTCTTCTCTGTCTAGTCTTGTCTGTCTAGTCTTGTCTGTCTAGTCTTGTCTGTCTAGTCTTGTCTGTCTAGTCTTGTCTGTCTAGTCTTGTCTGTCTAGTCTTGTCTGTCTAGTCTTGTCTGTCTAGTCTTGTCTGTCTAGTCTTGTCTGTCTAGTCTTGTCTGTCTAGTCTTGTCTGTCTAGTCTTTTCTGTCTAGTCTTCTGTCTAGTCTTGTCTGTCTAGTCTTGTCTGTCTAGTCTTGTCTGTCTAGTCTTGTCTGTCTAGTCTTGTCTGTCTAGTCTTGTCTGTCTAGTCTTGTCTGTCTAGTCTTGTCTGTCTAGTCTTGTCTGTCTAGTCTTGTCTGTCTGGTCTTGTCTGTCTAGTCTTGTTTGACCAGTCTTGTCTGTCTAGTCTTGTGTGTCTAGTCTTGTCAGTCTAGTCTTGTCCGCCTAGTCTTGTCTGTCCAGTCTTGTCTGTCTAGTCTTGTCTGTCTAGTCTTGTCTGTCTAGCCTTTTCTGTCTAGTCTTGTCTGTCTAGTCTTGTCTGTCTAGTCTTTTCTGTCTAGTCTTGTCTGTCCAGTCTTGTCTGTCTAGTCTTGTCTCTCTAGTCTTGTCTGTCTAGTCCTGTCTGTCTAGTCTTTTCTGTCTAGTTTTGTCTGTCTAGTCTTGCCTGTATAGTCTTGTCTGCCTAGTCTTGTCTGTCTAGTCTTGTCTGTCTAGTCTTGTCTGTCTAGTCTTGTCTGTCTAGTCTTGTCTGTCTAGTCTTGTCTGTCTAGTCTTGTCTATCTAGTCTTGTCTGTCTAGTCTTGTCTGTCTAGTCTTGTCTGTCTAGTCTTGTCTGTCTAGTCTTGTCTGTCTAGTCTTGTCTGTCTAGTCTTGTCTGTCTAGTCTTGTCTGTCTAGTCTTGTCTGTCTAGTCTTGCCTGTCTACTCTTGTCTGTCTAGTCTTGTATGTCTAGTCTTGTCTGTCTAGTCTTGTCTGTCTAGTCTTGTCTGTCTAGTCTTGTCTATCTAGTCTTGTCTGTCTAGTCTTGTCTGTCTAGTCTTGTCTGTCTAGTCTTGTCTGTCTAGTCTTGTCTGTCTAGTCTTGTCTGTCTAGTCTTTTCTGTCTAGTCTTGTCTGTCTAGTCTTGTCTGTCTAGTCTTGTCTGTCTAGTCTTGTCTGTCTAGTCTTGTCTGTCTAGTCTTGTCTATCTAGTCTTGTCTGTCTAGTCTTGTCTGTCTAGTCTTGTCTGTCTAGTCTTGTCTGTCTAGTCTTGCTTGTCTAGTCTTGTCTGTCTAGTCTTGTCTGTCTAGTCTTGTCTGTCTAGTCTTGTCTGTCTAGTCTTGTCTGTCTAGTCTTGTCTTTCTGGTGTTGTCTGTCTAGTCTTGTCTGTCTAGTCTTGTCTGTCTAGTCTTGTCTGTCTAGTCTTGTCTGTCTAGTCTTGTCTGTCTAGTCTTGTCTGTCTAGTCTTGTCTGTCTAGTCTTGTCCGTCTACTCTTGTCTGTCTAGTCTTGTCTGTCTAGTCTTGTCTGTCCAGTCTTGTCTGTCTAGTCTTGCCCGCCTAGTCTTGTCTGCCTAGTCTTGTCTGTCTAGTCTTGTCTGTCTAGTCTTGTCTGTCTAGTCTTGTCTGTCTAGTCTTGTCTGTCTAGTCTTGTCTGTCTAGTCTTGTCTGTCTAGTTTTGTCTGTCTAGTCTTGTCTGTCTAGTCTTGTCTGTCTAGTCTTGTCTCTCTAGTCTTGTCTGTCTAGTCTTGTCTGTCTAGTCTTGTCTGTCTAGTCTTGTCTGTCTAGTCTTGTCTGTCTAGTCTTGTCTGTCTAGTCTTGTCTGTCTAGTCTTGTCTGTCTAGTCTTGTCTGTCTAGTCTTGTCTGTCAAGTCTTGTCTGTCTAGTCTTGTCTCTCTAGTCTTGTCTGTCTAGTCTTGTCTGTCTAGTCTTGTTTGTCTAGTCTTGTCTGTCTAGTCTTGTCTGTCTAGTCTTGTCTGTCTAGTCTTGTCTGTCTAGTCTTGTCTGTCTAGTCTTGTCTG
This sequence comes from Phosphuga atrata, assembly GCA_944588485.1. Lineage (NCBI taxonomy): Eukaryota > Metazoa > Arthropoda > Insecta > Coleoptera > Silphidae > Phosphuga > Phosphuga atrata. The sequence goes on from OX155902.1 coordinate 46,126,279, forward strand.
TCTAGTCTTGTCTGTCTAGTCTTGTCTTGCTGGTCTTGTCTGTCTAGTCTTGTTTGTCTAGTCTTGTCTGTCTAGTCTTGTGTGTCTAGTCTTGTCAGTCTAGTCTTGTCCGCCTAATCTTGTCTGTCCAGTCTTGTCTGTCTAGTCTTGTCTGTCTAGTCTTGTCTGTCTAGCCTTTTCTGTCTAGTCTTGTCTATCTAGTCTTGTCTGTCTAGTCTTTTCTGGCTAGTCTTGTCTGTCTAGTCTTGTCTGTCTAGTCTTGTCTGTCTGGTCTTGTCTATCTAGTCTTGTTTGTCTAGTCTTGTCTGTCTAGTCTTGTGTGTCTAGTCTTGTCAGTCTAGTCTTGTCCGCCTAGTCTTGTCTGTCCAGTCTTGTCTGTCTAGTCTTGTCTGTCTAGTCTTGTGTGTCTAGTCTTGTCAGTCTAGTCTTGTCCGCCTAGTCTTGTCTGTCCAGTCTTGTCTGTCTAGTCTTGTCTGTCTAGTCTTGTCTGTCTAGCCTTTTCTGTCAAGTCTTGTCTGTCTAGTCTTGTATGTCTAGCCTTTTCTGTCAAGTCTTGTCTGTCTAGTCTTGTCGGTCTAGTCTTTTCTGTCTAGTCTTGTCTGTCTAGTCTTGTCTGTCTAGTCTTGTCTGTCTAGTCTTGTCTGTCTAGTCTTGTCTGTCTAGTCTTGTCTGTCTAGTCTTGTCTGTCTAGTCTTGTCTTTCTGGTGTTGAATGTCTAGTCTTGTCTGTCTAGTCTTGTCTGTCTAGTCTTGTCTGTCTAGTCTTGTCTGTCTAGTCTTGTCTGTCTAGTCTTGTCTGTCTAGTCTTGCCTGTCTATTCTTGTCTGTCTAGTCTTGTATGTCTAGTCTTGTCTGTCTAGTCTTGTCTGTCTAGTCTTGTCTGTCTAGTCTTGTCTATCTAGTCTTGTCTGTCTAGTCTTGTCTGTCTAGTCTTGTCTGTCTAGTCTTGTCTGTCTAGTCTTGTCTGTCTAGTCTTGTCTTTCTGGTGTTGAATGTCTAGTCTTGTCTGTCTAGTCTTGTCTGTCTAGTCTTGTCTGTCTAGTCTTGTCTGTCTAGTCTTGTCTGTCTAGTCTTGTCTGTCTAGTCTTGTCTGTCTAGTCTTGTTTGTCTAGTCTTGTCTGTCTAGTCTTGTCTGTCTAGTCTTGTCTGTCTAGTCTTGTCTGTCTAGTCTTGTCTGTCTAGTCTTGTCTGTCTAGTCTTGTCTGTCTAGACTTGTCTGTCTAGTCTTGTTTGTCTAGTCTCGTCTGTCTAGTCTTGTCTGTCTAGTCTTGTCTGTCTAGTTTTGTCTGTCTAGTCTTGTCTGTCTAGTCTTGTCTGTCTAGTCTTGTCTGTCTAGTCTTGTCTGTCTAGTCTTGTCTGTCTAGTCTTGTCTGTCTAGTCTTGTCTGTCTAGTCTTGTCTGTCTAGTCTTGTCTGTATAGTCTTGTCTGTCTAGTCTTCTGTTTAGTCTTGTCTGTCTAGTCTTGTCTGTCTAGTCTTGTCTGTCTAGTCTTGTCTGTCTAGTCTTGTCTGTCTAGTCTTGTCTGTCTAGTCTTGTCTGTCTAGTCTTGTCTGTCTAGTCTTGTCTGTCTAGTCTTGTCAGTCTAGTCTTGTCTGTCTAGTCTTTTCTGTCTAGTTTTGTCTCTCTAGTCTTGTCTGTCTAGTCTTGTCTGTCTAGTCTTGTCTGTCTAGTCTTGTCTGTCTAGTCTTGTCTGTCTAGTCTTGTCTGTCTAGTCTTGTCTGTCTTGTCTTGTCTGTCTAGTCTTGTCTGTCTAGTCTTGTCTGTCTAGTCTTGTCTGTCTAGTCTTGTCTGTCTAGTCTTGTCTATCTAGTCTTGTCTGTCTAGTCTTGTCTGTCTAGTCTTGTCTGTCTAGTCTTGTCTGTCTAGTCTTGCCTGTCTAGTCTTGTCTGTCTATTCTTGTCTGTCTAGTCTTGTCTGTCTAGTCTTGTCTGTCTAGTCTTGTCTGTCTGGGCTTGTCTTTCTGGTGTTGAAAGTCTAGTCTTGTCTGTCTAGTCTTGTCTGTCTAGTCTTGTCTGTCTAGTCTTGTCTGTCTAGTCTTGTTTGTCTAGTCTTGTCGGTCTAGTCTTGTCTGTCTAGTCTTGTCTGTCTAGTCTTGTCTGTCTAGTCTTGTCTGTCTGGTCTTGTCTTTCTGGTGTTGAAAGTCTAGTCTTGTCTGTCTAGTCTTGTCTGTCTAGTCTTGTCTGTCTAGTCTTGTCTGTCTAGTCTTGTCTGTCTAGTCTTGTTTGTCTAGTCTTGTCTGTCTAGTCTTGTCTGTCTAGTCTTGTCTGTCTAGTCTTGTCTGTCTATTCTTGTTTGTCTAGTCTTGTCTGTCTAGTCTTGTCTGTCTAGTCTTGTCTGTCTAGTCTTGTCTGTCTAGTCTTGTCTGTCTAGTCTTGTCTGTCTAGTCTTGTCTGTCTAGTCTTGTCTGTCTAGTCTTGTCTGTCTAGTTTTGTCTGTCTAGTCTTGTCTGTCTAGTCTTGTCTGTCTAGTCTTGTCTGTCTAGTCTTGTCTGTCTAGTCTTGTCTGTCTAGTCTTTTCTGTCTAGTCTTGTCTGTCTAGTCTTGTCTGTCTAGTCTTGTCTGTATAGTCTTGTCTGTCTAGTCTTGCCTGTCTAGTCTTGCCTGTCTAGTCTTGTCTGTCTAGTCTTGTCTGTCTAGTCTTGTCTGTCTAGTCTTGTCTGTCTAGTCTTGTCTGTCTAGTCTTGTCTGTCTAGTCTTGTCTGTCTAGTCTTGTCTGTCTAGTCTTGTCTGTCTAGTCTTGTCTGTCTAGTCTTGTCTGTCTAGTCTTGTCTGTCTAGTCTTGTCTGTCTAGTCTTGTGTGTCTAGTCTTGTCTGTCTAGTCTTGTTTGTCTAGTCTTGTCTGTCTAGTCTTGTCTGTCTAGTCTTGTCTGTCTAGTCTTGTCTGTCTAGTCTTGTCTGTCTAGTCTTGTCTGTCTAGTCTTGTCTGTCTAGTCTTGCCTGTCTAGTCTTGTCTGTCTAGTCTTGTATGTCTAGTCTTGTCTGTCTAGTCTTGTCTGTCTAGTCTTGTCTGTCTAGTCTTGTCTGTCTAGTCTTGTCTGTCTAGTTTTGTCTTTCTGGTGTTGTCTGTCTAGTCTTGTCTGTCTAGTTTTGTCTGTCTAGTCTTGTCTGTCTAGTCTTGTCTGTCTAGTCTTGTCTGTCTAGTCTTGTCTGTCTAGTCTTGTCTGTCTAGTTTTGTCTTTCTGGTGTTGTCTGTCTAGTCTTGTCTGTCTAGTTTTGTCTGTCTAGTCTTGTCTGCCTAGTCTTGTCTGTCTAGTCTTGTCTGTCTAGTCTTGTCTGTCTAGTCTTGTCTGTTTAGTCTTGTCTGTCTAGTCTTGTCTGTCTAGTCTTGTCTGTCTAGTCTTGTCTGTCTAGTCTTGTCTGTCTAGTCTTGTCTGTCTAGTCTTGTCTGTCTAGTCTTGTCTGTCTAGTCTGTCTAGTCTTGTCTGTCTAGTCTTGTCTGTCTAGTCTTGTCTGTCTAGTCTTGTCTGTCTAGTCTTGTCTGTCTAGTCTTGTCTGTCTAGTCTTGTCTGTCTAGTCTTGTCTGTCTAGTCTTGTCTGTCTAGTCTTGTCTGTCTAGTCTTGTCTGTCTAGTCTTGTCTGTCTAGTCTTGTCTGTCTAGTCTTGTCTGTCTAGTCTTGTCTGTCTAGTCTTGTCTGTCTAGTCTTGTCTGTCTAGTCTTGTCTGTCTAGTCTTGTCTGTCTAGTCTTGTCTGTCTAGTCTTGTCTGTCTAGTCTTGTCTGTCTAGTCTTGTCTGTCTAGTCTTGTCTGTCTAGTCTTCTGTCTAGTCTTGTCTGTCTAGTCTTGTCTGTCTAGTCTTGTCTGTCTAGTCTTGTCTGTCTAGTCTTTGTCTGTCTAGTCTTGTCTGTCTAGTCTTGTCTGTCTAGTCTTGTCTGTCTAGTCTTGTCTGTCTAGTCTTGTCTGTCTGGTCTTGTCTGTCTAGTCTTGTTTGACCAGTCTTGTCTGTCTAGTCTTGTGTGTCTAGTCTTGTCAGTCTAGTCTTGTCCGCCTAGTCTTGTCTGTCCAGTCTTGTCTGTCTAGTCTTGTCTGTCTAGTCTTGTCTGTCTAGTCTTGTCTGTCTAGTCTTGTCTGTCTAGTCTTGTCTGTCTAGTCTTTTCTGTCTAGTCTTGTCTGTCCAGTCTTGTCTGTCTAGTCTTGTCTCTCTAGTCTTGTCTGTCTAGTCCTGTCTGTCTAGTCTTTTCTGTCTAGTTTTGTCTGTCTAGTCTTGCCTGTATAGTCTTGTCTGCCTAGTCTTGTCTGTCTAGTCTTGTCTGTCTAGTCTTGTCTGTCTAGTCTTGTCTGTCTAGTCTTGTCTGTCTAGTCTTGTCTGTCTAGTCTTGTCTGTCTAGTCTTGTCTGTCTAGTCTTGTCTGTCTAGTCTTGTCTGTCTAGTCTTGTCTGTCTAGTCTTGTCTGTCTAGTCTTGTCTGTCTAGTCTTGTCTGTCTAGTCTTGTCTGTCTAGTCTTGTCTGTCTAGTCTTGCCTGTCTACTCTTGTCTGTCCAGTCTTGTATGTCTAGTCTTGTCTGTCTAGTCTTGTCTGTCTAGTCTTGTCTGTCTAGTCTTGTCTATCTAGTCTTGTCTGTCTAGTCTTGTCTGTCTAGTCTTGTCTGTCTAGTCTTGTCTGTCTAGTCTTGTCTGTCTAGTCTTTTCTGTCTAGTCTTGTCTGTCTAGTCTTGTCTGTCTAGTCTTGTCTGTCTAGTCTTGTCTGTCTAGTCTTGTCTGTCTAGTCTTGTCTATCTAGTCTTGTCTGTCTAGTCTTGTCTGTCTAGTCTTGTCTGTCTAGTCTTGTCTGTCTAGTCTTGCTTGTCTAGTCTTGTCTGTCTAGTCTTGTCTGTCTAGTCTTGTCTGTCTAGTCTTGTCTGTCTAGTCTTGTCTGTCTAGTCTTGTCTTTCTGGTGTTGTCTGTCTAGTCTTGTCTGTCTAGTCTTGTCTGTCTAGTCTTGTCTGTCTAGTCTTGTCTGTCTAGTCTTGTCTGTCTAGTCTTGTCTGTCTAGTCTTGTCTGTCTAGTCTTGTCCGTCTACTCTTGTCTGTCTAGTCTTGTCTGTCTAGTCTTGTCTGTCTAGTCTTGTCTGTCTAGTCTTGCCCGCCTAGTCTTGTCTGCCTAGTCTTGTCTGTCTAGTCTTGTCTGTCTAGTCTTGTCTGTCTAGTCTTGTCTGTCTAGTCTTGTCTGTCTAGTCTTGTCTGTCTAGTCTTGTCTGTCTAGTTTTGTCTGTCTAGTCTTGTCTGTCTAGTCTTGTCTGTCTAGTCTTGTCTCTCTAGTCTTGTCTGTCTAGTCTTGTCTGTCTAGTCTTGTCTGTCTAGTCTTGTCTGTCTAGTCTTGTCTGTCTAGTCTTGTCTGTCTAGTCTTGTCTGTCTAGTCTTGTCTGTCTAGTCTTGTCTGTCTAGTCTTGTCTGTCAAGTCTTGTCTGTCTAGTCTTGTCTCTCTAGTCTTGTCTGTCTAGTCTTGTCTGTCTAGTCTTGTTTGTCTAGTCTTGTCTGTCTAGTCTTGTCTGTCTAGTCTTGTCTGTCTAGTCTTGTCTGTCTAGTCTTGTCTGTCTAGTCTTGTCTGTTTAGTCTTGTCTGTCTAGTCTTGTCTTGCTGGTCTTGTCTGTCTAGTCTTGTTTGTCTAGTCTTGTCTGTCTAGTCTTGTGTGTCTAGCCTTGTCAGTCTAGTCTTGTCCGCCTAATCTTGTCTGTCCAGTCTTGTCTGTCTAGTCTTGTCTGTCTAGTCTTGTCTGTCTAGCCTTTTCTGTCTAGTCTTGTCTGTCTAGTCTTGTCTGTCTAGTCTTTTCTGGCTAGTCTTGTCTGTCTAGTCTTGTCTGTCTGGTCTTGTCTATCTAGTCTTGTTTGTCTAGTCTTGTCTGTCTAGTCTTGTGTGTCTAGTCTTGTCAGTCTAGTCTTGTCCGCCTAGTCTTGTCTGTCCAGTCTTGTCTGTCTAGTCTTGTCTGTCTAGTCTTGTGTGTCTAGTCTTGTCAGTCTAGTCTTGTCCGCCTAGTCTTGTCTGTCCAGTCTTGTCTGTCTAGTCTTGTCTGTCTAGTCTTGTCTGTCTAGCCTTTTCTGTCAAGTCTTGTCTGTCTAGTCTTGTATGTCTAGCCTTTTCTGTCAAGTGTTGTCTGTCTAGTCTTGTCTGTCTAGTCTTTTCTGTCTAGTCTTGTCTGTCTAGTCTTGTCTGTCTAGTCTTGTCTGTCTAGTCTTGTCTGTCTAGTCTTTTCTTATTGTCTTTTATTGTCTTATTGGATAGAAGAATTAACAAGGAATGAATGGAAGGAACAGGAGAAAAGGCTAGGACAAGAATGGAAGAAGTGTATGGATGAAAGTGGAATTGGTTTGGAATTGTTAAGGAGGGTGAAAAAGTGGAAAGAGCAAATAGGCAAAAAGGAAGAACCTATTCCTTTAGTATATAACGTGTAGGTAATATATGTATAGTATGTAATATATTTTAATATATTTTGTATATATGCCAATAAAAGGTTATAATAATAAAAATAATAGTCTTGTCTGTCTAGTCTTGTCTGTCTAGTCTTGTCTGTCTAGTCTTGTCTGTCTAGTCTTGTCTGTCTAGTCTTGTCTGTCTAGTCTTGTCTGTCTAGTCTTGTCTGTCTAGTCTTGTCTGTCTAGTCATGTCTGTCTAGTCTTGTCTGTCTAGTCTTGTCTGTCTAGTCTTGTCTGTCTAGTCTTGTCTGTCTAGTCTTGTCTGTCTAGTCTTGTCTGTCTAGTCTTGTCTGTCTAGTCTTGTCTGTCTAGTCTTGTCTGTCTAGTCTTGTCTGTCTAGTCTTGTCTGTCTAGTCTTGTCTGTCTAGTCTTGTCTTTCTAGTCTTGTCTGTCTAGTCTTGTCTGTCTAGTCTTGTCTGTCTAGTCTTGTCTGTCTAGTCTTGTCTGTCTAGTCTTGTCTGTCTAGTCTTGTCTGTCTAGTCTTGTCTGTCTAGTCTTGTCTGTCTAGTCTTGTCTGTCTAGTCTTGTCTGTCTAGTCTTGTCTGTCTAGTCTTGTCTGTCTAGTCTTGTCTGTCTAGTCTTGTCTGTCCAGTCTTGTCTGTCTAGTATTGTCTGTCTAGTCTTGTCTGTCTAGTCTTGTCTGTCTAGACTTGTCTGTCTAGTCTTGTCTGTCTAGTCTTGTCTGTCTAGTCTTGTCTGTCTAGTCTTGTCTGTCTAGTCTTGTCTGTCTAGTCTTGTCTGTCTAGTCTTGTCTGTCTAGTCTTGTCTGTCTAGTCTTGTCTGTCTAGTCTTGTCTGTCTAGTCTTGTCTGTCTAGTCTTGTCTGTCTAGTCTTGTCTGTCTAGTCTTGTCTGTCTAGTCTTGTCTGTCTAGTCTTGTCTGTCTAGTCTTGTCTGTCTAGTCTTGTCTGTCTAGTCTTGTCTGTCTAGTCTTGTCTGTCTAGTCTTGTCTGTCTAGTCTTGTCTGTCTAGTCTTGTCTGTCTAGTCTTGTCTGTCTAGTCTTGTCTGTCTAGTCTTGTCTGTCTAGTCTTGTCTGTCTAGTCTTGTCTGTCTAGTCTTGTCTGTCTAGTCTTGTCTGTCTAGTCTTGTCTGTCTAGTCTTGTCTGTTTAGTCTTGTCTGTCTAGTCTTGTCTGTCTAGTCTTGTCTGTCTAGTCTTGTCTGTCTAGTCTTGTCTGTCTAGTCTTGTCTGTCTAGTCTTGTCTGTCTAGTCTTGTCTGTCTAGTCTTGTCTGTCTAGTCTTGTCTGTATAGTCTTGTCTGTCTAGTCTTGTCTGTCTAGTCTTGTCTGTCTAGTCTTGTCTGTCTAGTCTTGTCTGTCTAGTCTTGTCTGTCTAGTCTTGTCTGTCTAGTCTTGTCTGTCTAGTCTTGTCTGTCTAGTCTTGTCTGTCTAGTCTTGTCTGTCTAGTCTTGTCTGTCTAGTCTTGTCTATCTAGTCTTGTTTGTCTAGTCTTGTCTGTCTAGTCTTGTGTGTCTAGTCTTGTCAGTCTAGTCTTGTCCGCCTAGTCTTGTCTGTCCAGTCTTGTCTGTCTAGTCTTGTCTGTCTAGTCTTGTGTGTCTAGTCTTGTCAGTCTAGTCTTGTCCGCCTAGTCTTGTCTGTCCAGTCTTGTCTGTCTAGTCTTGTCTGTCTAGTCTTGTCTGTCTAGCCTTTTCTGTCAAGTCTTGTCTGTCTAGTCTTGTATGTCTAGCCTTTTCTGTCAAGTCTTGTCTGTCTAGTCTTGTCTGTCTAGTCTTTTCTGTCTAGTCTTGTCTGTCTAGTCTTGTCTGTCTAGTCTTGTCTGTCTAGTCTTGTCTGTCTAGTCTTGTCTGTCTAGTCTTGTCTGTCTAGTCTTTTCTTATTGTCTTTTATTGTCTTATTGGATAGAAGAATTAACAAGGAATGAATGGAAGGAACAGGAGAAAAGGCTAGGACAAGAATGGAAGAAGTGTATGGATGAAAGTGGAATTGGTTTGGCATTGTTAAGGAGGGTGAAAAAGTGGAAAGAGCAAATAGGCAAAAAGGAAGAACCTATTCCTTTAGTATATAACGTGTAGGTAATATATGTATAGTATGTAATATATTTTAATATATTTTGTATATATGCCAATAAAAGGTTATAATAATAAAAATAATAGTCTTGTCTGTCTAGTCTTGTCTGTCTAGTCTTGTCTGTCTAGTCTTGTCTGTCTAGTCTTGTCTGTCTAGTCTTGTCTGTCTAGTCTTGTCTGTCTAGTCTTGTCTGTCTAGTCATGTCTGTCTAGTCTTGTCTGTCTAGTCTTGTCTGTCTAGTCTTGTCTGTCTAGTGTTGTCTGTCTAGTCTTGTCTGTCTAGTCTTGTCTGTCTAGTCTTGTCTGTCTAGTCTTGTCTGTCTAGTCTTGTCTGTCTAGTCTTGTCTGTCTAGTCTTGTCTGTCTAGTCTTGTCTGTCTAGTCTTGTCTGTCTAGTCTTGTCTGTCTAGTCTTGTCTGTCTAGTCTTGTCTGTCTAGTCTTGTCTGTCTAGTCTTGTCTGTCTAGTCTTGTCTGTCTAGTCTTGTCTGTCTAGTCTTGCCTGTCTAGTCTTGTCTGTCTAGTCTTGTCTGTCTAGTCTTGTCTGTCCAGTCTTGTCTGTCTAGTATTGTCTGTCTAGTCTTGTCTGTCTAGTCTTGTCTGTCTAGACTTGTCTGTCTAGTCTTGTCTGTCTAGTCTTGTCTGTCTAGTCTTGTCTGTCTAGTCTTGTCTGTCTAGTCTTGTCTGTCTAGTCTTGTCTGTCTAGTCTTGTCTGTCTAGTCTTGTCTGTTTAGTCTTGTCTGTCTAGTCTTGTCTGTCTAGTCTTGTCTGTCTAGTCTTGTCTTTCTAGTCTTGTCTGTGTAGTCTTGTCTGTCTAGTCTTGTCTGTCTAGTCTTGTCTGTCTAGTCTTGTCTGTCTAGTCTTGTCTGTCTAGTCTTGTCTGTCTAGTCTTGTCTGTCTAGTCTTGTCTGTCTAGTCTTGTCTGTCTAGTCTTGTCTGTCTAGTCTTGTCTGTCTTGTCTTGTCTGTCTAGTCTTGTCTGTCTAGTCTTGTCTGTCTAGTCTTGTCTAT